>VZRL01002171.1:1936343-2088323 GCA_013397895.1 Origma solitaria
CCCCCCCCCAAAATAAAAGCTTAAACTAAGTTGCAAAACTGTTGGAATGCAAATTCAAATTAAGCCCTTCCTTATTATCAAGACACCGAAGTTCACAGCAGCATAGAAAATTACAGAAGAGTACCACACTGATATTTTATTTCCAACCGTAGCACCTGTCCCAAATGGGATTATTATGTTGTATAACTGAGCCTGAGTCATTCACATTGTGCTCTTTTGATGATACAAACCAGGGGAAAAAGAACAACCACAGCAACCATGACCAGTAGAATTCCCTGGTGTCAGGATTGAACCATTAGGCCAATATGCATGTCTGCCATTTCGATTCATGCAATGGATGTTAATACCACCAACATAATCCATATTTGATTCCTTTGCCTCATTCAGAAAGGAACATAGAGCTCCAGAGTCTAATGGTAGTGAGCATCACTGGTGAACTTACTGACAAGAGAACAATGAATAAACTGACTGCGCTGGAAGTCTGCAGCTCCCTAGAATTAGTATTATTGTGCCATCATTGATATATATTCTGCTTCATTTTTTAAGTTAGACTTGTGGGTACCGTATGAATACATCATTTGAATATGTAATTGTCTTTGATGATTTTTATTACCTTTAGAACCTCCTGTATGTGCTCATGAAGCTCCACCTCAGTGACTCGATCAATATGCCACTTCAGTACTTTTATAAGATCTCTAAAATAGCACATCAGAACATATTATAACACAGAAGTGGGAGAAGGGTTAACTTTGCACATAAAATGCAAACCAATAGCTGTCATATGAGAAACACTGGCAAAATAAAAAATACACTACTAGATTTTGCTGATTACCGCAAGCCCAATATTACACTTAGTTTTCACTCTGTTGAAGGGCACCTAGTAGATCTCTGATGAATGGGCAATAACACCAGCATTAAATATGCAGTAGAACAATTTTAACAGGGACACTGTTTCTTTAACCTAATGATTGATTGTCTGAGTTTAATAATAACTGTCAGTATTAAATCAGATAGAAAAAGTACACACTTCACCTGTATGCAAGTGCTCCTGCAAAATGACTTTCAATGTAAGTGTCCATTACTGGCTTAAAGTGGTGAAACTTGCTGTCCTGCAGCAAATTTATTATGTGAACCTAAAAGTGAGAGAAAAAGATAAAAAGGAACCCAACACATTTTTTCTGTTTTACTTTGTTTTTAACTAGTGTTAAGCATAATCACAAAGTGAAACTTACCAAGCAATCAAATACTTTTGATCCATATTTTTGAGAATTTTCATCTAAAATCCCAAATAAAGTGTCTAGTGTATCTTGAAGAAACTGAAGGGAGAGAATAAAAGACAGTGTTACTAAAAAGTTATCTCTGTGACATGGAAATACATTATTTCCCCTCATATAATCTAAAAGTATAAAAAGGTATATACCTTCACTATTTCTGAACCATCAATTTCTTTTAATTTTGAGAGGCAACCTGCAATTTTGTCTGGGTGTGTTCT
Organism: Origma solitaria; assembly: GCA_013397895.1. Taxonomy (NCBI): domain Eukaryota; kingdom Metazoa; phylum Chordata; class Aves; order Passeriformes; family Acanthizidae; genus Origma; species Origma solitaria. Next base: position 1,937,836 of record VZRL01002171.1, read on the forward strand.
CCACTTCAGAAGGTCAAGCATGTCTCCTGCAAAAACAAAATGGAAGATTAAAGTTGGAAGCAAAGCAGCGTTTCAGATTTTAAATTTTACTATTACAGTCCAGTCAGTAAAATTTGACATCATTAAAACAAAGCACCTCCAGATTTGCAATAATATAATACTCCCAACAACAAATTTTCATTCTATTCTGTAATTGCTCCACCAATACAAACGTAAGAACACGGTACTGGGTCACTAAAATCAGTTTCCTGTGGCAACTCTATCACACAATCTCATTCAGATACTACATTAAGAAAAGCAATTATTTTGCCCTCTCTCATCCCATTGAAGAATGCCTCCAAGAGTTACTGACAGCTAGAAATAATCTCCTAATTACTAACTTGAATATTTTTGAAATACTCATGTTCCTATGTCTTTTCAGAGATAAAACACAATGCCTCTAAGATTCTGCTTTATTAACAAGCAAAACAATCTCTTCTGGAAAATAAACTATTCTGAGCTAAAAGATAGCAGAGTGTGTCCACACTTCCTTCAGTTTTAATTAATTCTCCTTCAGCTTTCTTAACCAGAATGATAACTACATTACAACATTGTCTTCTACATCATTAGCAAGCTCATATGTCTGTTGTAAAAACCTGACATCTATGTTCTAGAATTTGAGGGTCTTTTAGATAGACATATCGATGTCACCAATATGATGCTTCACCTGTTTAATACTATTCAGATCCCTGCATATTAGCAGAATCCCCAGGAGTCTCCATTAGTGTATTCTCCCTTCTCTACCATTAGATTCAATCTAATTTCTATTCTTTCTTATTAATTATTTAAATCAAAGTTACAATGATTTGCTGTTGTCATATTTTGATTGTCCCTCTCACCTGATAAGACCTTTCAAAAACGTATTAGCAGAAAATTGTCCCAGATTTTAGTGAAGTTACTCTCACCCCCACCCCCTTCCAGACCTATAAAACAGAGATAAATCCCAGAGATTTCTTGAGATCTAGTGGTATTTTCCTTCTGCTCAGCAAGGAAATTCCTTCCACTGCAGTGCAACCTGCTAATTCCATTTTAACTTTTACTTGCCAGTTTGAAAATTCTTATTTCTAATCTGTATGTTCTCCCATGCTGTGTATTACCAAACTGCTACACTTCCCCTTGATAATAACTAAAAAAAACTTTGAAAAGAAAGATTAAGAAGTTTATTCTGGCATGATATGTCTTTGATAAACTCATCTTACAGCACATCCCAATCAGTTACATGTCAATCTTTTCATCCGTGATATCTTGTAAATACTTGCATAAAATTCATCAGGGGGTGATGGCCCAGTTAGCATATCTGCTCTTCCACCTGTCTTAAATCTAAGTTCTACATTTAATAGTTTTGGACATATGTTACTGCTTCAGAGATGTACTAAAAAACCCACCTTGCTACAAGATTGAGAATTTCTTGTTCCATACCATTTAATATCCTAAAATAGTTTTGCAGACTTGGCTTGGCTTTTCAGCAGTTTTTCCTTGCCGAACTCAGACACATCTGCAGTGCTCTTTTCAAGTTGTATTCAGTAAAAGCTACACATATTTTTGAACTGTTGAATTAAACAAATCCCAAAGCCTTTTTATATTCAAGTTTACTACTTCCACACTTCACTGACCAGCTTTTCAGAAATTCTCAGTGCCTGGTGGTTTGAAGCAGAAAACTTTAATCACCATCCAACTGCTCCATCAGTTTAAGCTGAACTACAGTCTAGTTGATCACTGCCCAGAAGGACCCAGTGCTTCCGAAGTGTTCTCAGTAGTTATTAAACTAAGAAATTAGTAGCAAGTTTTCCTCTTGTTTCAGCATCTCTTTGGCTGCTTTCTACCACAGACTGTTTTCACACTCAAGTAATACTTGAACAACACCCATCTTTGTGTCATCTCTTTCCTGGTTTGCTCCAGGGAAGTTCCTCTATCCCACAAAAAATGAAGTAATAAGTTTTACTTTATTAACACTAAATAAATTTCCACCTATATTCAAATTTTTCCATAAGTGTTAATGGCAAACAACCAACATCAGATTTCACAAATATTTTTCTGCCTTAATTGCTTTTGATGGGCACAAATTGTTTTGATGCATTTATGCGTTACATTTTTGTTTTGCTTCAAGCTCTGTTGGCATGGAAAAAAGAGATCCTTGAGTTGCACTGAGTGACGGAGAGTCCCACACATGCATCAGAGACACATCCCAAAGATCAAGGACAAATGATAGGTCTCACTATTCTTTCTGTCAGGAATTTTTAAGAAACAAGATTTACAAATCCAGTGAACTGCATTTGTCTTTTGGATAATTAAATGTACTTCTACACTTTATTCTAGTTAAGCCTCAGCTCAAGTTGACAAGCAGCAAGACTAGCTGAAGCTGTCAGTTCAGAGCAGGAAAAACACTTCTTTACAGGTTTGCTGGAGGAACTTGGTGGAAAATAGTTGACACTCAATATTAGGGATTTGTTGGGGGATTTAGAAAGAAAAAGAAAGCAAATGTAAGACACTCACTTCAAAGGACTTATTTCAAGAGAAGTGCTAAGGAGGAAAGACATTGCTAAGATAACATTAGTGAATAGCCCAAGCATAAATGACATGAATAGAAAATCTGACATGTGAGTCACAAGGGGAACAGATAGCAGTGTGTCATGTAGTAAGAGACATGAGAATATAAAATTGTCCCCAGAAATAGTCCCACTAGGAAAACATAGTTTTGGAAAAGGGAAAAAGTCACTGCTGCTGATTAATTTTGCTGAAGCATAAAAATATTTCCAGTGCATTCTCTTAAAAATAATCAAGGCCTGTATATATAAAATAGACTACATCTGACCTATTGTCCCTACCAAATAAAGCACATCTCTTCTCAAAGTATGTAATTTAAATCCAAAGTGCTAGGTTTAATAGAAGGTTCAGAATCATGTGTTTAAAGAACTGGTTTGGGATGACTTTCCATCTCTCATATAATTCCTGAGACAGCAGAAACTGGCTTGTTGTGACACTACGGCACTTCAGGAGGCAGAAGTCAGCACGCCTCTTCCAAGAGGCTGCTTCTATGGTCACCACCACTTCTTCCAAACTAAGGTTACTAGGAAAGCTGCCCAGTGCTGCTTTTGTTTTATTGTTTCACTGGTTTGTTTTTTAAAAAATGCAGCTAGAAGGATTACACCTGTGCCATGCTGGTATGGCACACTGCTCTGCTGCTGAACAGCTGCTGACCAGGGATGTGCTGATCAGTGCTGAGAAACAAGCGGATGCTAACACATTAAAATATTCTGATTTACCAGAAGGATCCTGACTCTTTCAGCCAGAGACCCCTCCTGTATGTCAACAACTAAGACTGAGTAATGAAAAATAACTACCCATCTAAGAATGTAATAGATAAAAGCTGATATACTTTTTTTGCTAATATTAACTGACTAACTATCCAGGATCAAAAGGAAAAGTGAAGAAAAATATGAACTAGTAGACAGATTAGATAAGGACATGTTCTTAGCCATGAGGAATGCACAGAGTCCCCTGGTCTCTAGAAGGTCTCTAAAAATTGCTTGGAAATAATTCTAATAACCCCTCCAAAGTACCCAGGGTAAGGAAGTTACGGATCCCAACAACTAAGTGTCAGCCTCCGTCTCCCAGTCCCCATAATTTTAATATGCATGAGAGCTGATGGCATGTGGGAACAATCAATGAGAGAATGACAGCTGAGTAAAATTTCCCAGCAAGCGAGTAAAGCTGCAGCCTAATTCAGTCACACCCTTTACAAGCCTGTTTGGGATCCTTCCCCACCCCCATAGCCAGACAACAGAATAATTTTCAATTCATTTTCAGACTGGACATTGTTGTTTGTAAACAGCAGGTGACTCTCTAAGACATTCAGAAAAATCTCCAAACTTAAAAACAAATTAAAAAATAATCAGCAATTTTCAAAAATACCAATAAAAATGTTTACTAAAATAATTAAAAACACAGATCTTTTAATCCTGTATTTTTTAATACATAAGCTACATTCTCTCAGGGATAACTGAAGTAATGCTCACATGACCAAATATCCACATGCTTTGCTCTATGTTCATTTTCTGAGCATGCAATAGATTTTGGCAAATTTTTGTTTAAAAGAATGGGGATTTGGCAACTCACCAAGATGAACTTCCCAAAGAAGATCCTTGGAGAAAATATGAGCCTGTCTATTGAAAATATTTCCACCCTCTGAAGTACTGCTGAAATAATTGTTAACTCTTTCAGAGCTGAAAAGGGGATCAATATTATTCAGATATTCTACACCCTCTTACTCAGAATATGGTTTTAAAAAAAAAAGGAGGAAATTTTATGCCCTATGTCACACATCTATTTATAATAAGTACAAAATAATTCCTGTACTGTAAACAAAAATTAGTATTAGAACCCCAGACAATAGGGCGACTATTTTTCAGTGAGACACTTATGTTGCAGGCAGCATTTTTATGCATGTGTAAGTACCAGTAGATTAATGTGATTTCCTAAATCAAGGCCTTTTAAATGAAGCAAGTTTAGTCTCCGATTCCCTATTAGCTACCTTTGGGAAAATCTTTCATTGGGTAATTTTCATTGCTAAGGTAATTGCTATGACAATAGAAAGTGGATGTGCACAAGGAAACCAACCACTTACTGTTTGCACACAGTTCTATTTTGGAGACTTGCTATTAAAGGGTGCAAATTAAGAGGATTATTTCAATTTAAAAAGCTGTTCTAGTTCTTGTTAAACATCTATAATAAATTTGCAAGCAATTAGCAATTTTATCATCATACACAGAAGATGGGTAAAGTCACAGATATTCATACATAAGAGAGAGCAAAGCAATAATGTAAAATTGTGGTTCTATCAAAGAATGGTTAGAAACATACTACCAAGCAAAACCACAATATTTAGGAATGTTTGGAAAACTTTTTTGTTTTAGTTACAAACTATAATTATTATGGCAAGTAAACAAGAACCTTAAGAACCTTACACAGAGCACTGGTAGAGAGTGTAAACACATATATTTCTATCTGCTGCTCCTAATAGCCAAAGTATAAGATTGTTTTAAGTAGCAGTAAATGTCTGTTAGTTTGAAAAGAAGCAAAAAAGCCACACATGCCTAATTAGAAACAAACTGCTACAGCCTAAAGCTGACAGTACGTATTTCATAAAAACTCTACAACAAACAGATTGAGAGGTTTTGTAAAGCAGCTGGGTTTTGATAGTTGATTCCAGAAGTGCTGCATTTGATTCCAATATGATGGTCATCAAAAAAGCATTCTTGAACTACTTAAGAACAGTGGTTTATCATGCTGCATTTGTTTCCATCTGGACATAAAAAAATTATGAAGAAAACAAGTTTATAAAATAGAACATAGGCTATTTTTGAGTACATCCATGCTTGTTTGGCATGGAAAAGGCTAGGTACCACTCTCATTCCAACTCATCATGTTTTCAATAATCAACATATCCTACCATTTTGTGTGAGTTTAGTGGAGCAGAGAAAGGATGTAATCCAGAAGGACTCTTTAGTAGTTTTTACTGCTTGGCTGTTGTTTCCTAGGGATATTCCCTTTGAAAAGGGCAGTTTGAGGTAGCGACCAGAATCCTGAAGGTTTGCATTTTCTTCACACTGTGAAAACAAACCAGTTAAAGTAAGTGTACTGCACAAAACAATTGACCAAATCTCTAAATTACATGAATCATTGTTTCTCTGCCAGGAACAGAAAAATCTTCACTATGTCTGTTGCAACTTTGGTTTTAGAACATAGCATCATATGTTGCCATTGAAATCTAACAAACTTGTGCAGGCTACATTAAATTAATAGCTACAAATTTTTGTGCTGAAATCTAAACTTTATATAGGAGCATATAAAATCCTCTGAAGAAAGAGAAAACTGTTATATGTGGAGAAAAATACTCTACTAAGTTAAAATATCTCTAAAAATAATAACATTGAATAGATCTGTAAAAATGAGCTTGTCTGATTTACCAACTTGAGGAATTCAGGAACAGGGTATCATTCCCTTTGGGTGTTTTAATTGAACTTACGTTTGTGAAATTCTTTACATCATAATGTGATCTAATAGTAAGACTTAGGAAAACCATTGCACTGAAACACATACCTAGATTCAACTGCAGTTTCTATCAGGAAGGTTAATATTAAACGATCAGCAATGGATATTTTAATGGTGACAAGATTATCACTCATTTGATAATCAATACAGGCTTTCTCAACTGAATGTCTCTGGGCATTTAAAGTATGTTCCAGAGGAATCATTACAGGTAATGACTGCTAATTCAAATTACCTTGTGTACAATTAGTTCATGGGTGCCATCTGGCAGAGTCCTCCCATTTTCCTGCATCAGAGGCACGAAAGAAAAGCCAAACAACTTCTTCTCACCCTTTTCTTTTGCTGAAATGCATATATAAATAGCAGCACTTAAAGACAATAACATACATTTTAGACAAAATAAATGTATATAACGCAACATAAGAAACTGGAAGCTATCTGCAGCTAATCAGATGAAGATTATTTCGAGTTTCTTTTCCCATTTGCACACTGTCTCCTGTAACGCTCTTTTTTATCTCACTTTAAATCAGAAGGGAGTATTGTGAAATAACTTAGTATATATTAACAACAAATAATGTAAGCCACCAAACTATGCAATCTTAGCAAAATATTAAAGTTTATCCACCTCTCTGAAATCTGTCTCTCATACCTTGGAATCCAGCATGTAGAACCAGTCATCAATTTTTACCTCAAAATCATCTCTAAAATTTTTCAGAATGTTTTAAAAATTTTAGAATTCTATAAGTAAAAAGAGCATTACAGAGAAAGTTCATGCAGCTGTCTTTCTCCTGAGGTGTTATGGGAACTCGTGTGCTGACTGCTGCAGCTGTAACAGGGAGGACAAGCAGAAGTCATGAGCACCACTTACTGGAACAGTGCCGGAATTCACAGCGGATGTGAGCTCCTCTGAATTTATCCACAGGAATAGGAAGTTTCAGCAGCTCAGCCCATCTGGGGCCGTTGTTATGATAAAGCACAAAAGAATGGTACTCGCTGGCTGGTGGCTCTCCAGAGCCAAATGAGATAAAATCCTAACGAAGAAAAAATATGATTAAGGATAGATTAGTTCATTGGTAAAATGTCATCAAGGACTGCTTGTCATCAAGGAAGACTATTTAATGTTTACATTCATATTATAAATGTGGTACAATGTTCAGTATCTTATAACCCTCAAAACTAGTAGCACTTTTAAAATATTTGCCGATTAGAAAATTAGAAATGGCAAGAATCATTCACATCATTTAGAATGGAAGTGTTAAACAGGGTGTGCTGGGTGATCAGGGAGGCTTAAGCAACAACTGTGTCATGGATTCCCATGATACAACATGGCCTAGCCAATGCTATGCCCCAGCAACAAGATCTTCAGTCATCTGAAATAAGCCTGTAGCCCTGCCATTATCAGTGATACATCCCAACATTAAAAAATAAATGTGGATTCTCTGATCAGGAAGAAACAAAGTGTTGGCTGCCTTTGCAATACCCATGATGAATTCTCCATAGCAAGGTGGACAAATCCATTTGTCTAAGTCCTGACTTGGGGATATTGATTAATTCTCTGTGGGAAAGCTAAGATGCAGCTTTTCTTCTGTACAATTATAATCTCAGCATCTTTTTTTTGTTTAATATATATACACACACACACTTATGGGTCTATATAAAAAAATGTATCGATATTTCATTCCAGGCATTTATATGAACCATCTCCCTACAGATATATAAACATGCAATTTAAACCAGGCCATTTGTGTAGCCTTTCTTCACTGTGTCACCCCAAAGCCCATGAAATCATGGAGAACATATGAAAAAACTACTTTCAAATAAATGTTTTTTAAAAAAGTTTGAATGTGAACAGGAATCTTTTGAGAACAGAAAAATTTTGAAAAACAGTCATGTATTAATAATTAAAATATAAACCACAGCCTGTTTGTAAGCCAGCAGCATACAATGAAATTTGAGGATGAGAAGGAACATAAATGTATTCTTTTTACTGATACATGGTGGTGATTTTTGCAGCAAGGATCCCTCATTTATTAAAATCAGACACAAAATCAAAAATTATCAAAACGTGCTGTTCTGTGTAACATAAAAAAATTCATACTTCTAAGAATAATTATTAGAAAATAAAAGATTCCCCAAAATTTGAGCTTGCTTCAACACATTTCAGCATCTTAATGGAATCATTAGTTAGTTGGTTGGCAGTTATTGGTGTTTATCCCAATCACATAATTAATCATAGAAATAAACATATCTAAAGGTTTTAGAAAGACCTTTTATAAAGGTTTTAAGCAAAGTGGAAACACTTCGAATAACTAAAGACAGCAAAAGATTAACATGTCCTTTCCAGAGAATTTTTTTACTCTTCATTCAATGCCACAAAATACTTACATATAAAAAAATGTATCAAAATTAACTATAGCAAGGAAGAACATAAAACAAAGATACCTTTAAAATTTGACCACTGCTGTCCACCACATGCATTGTCACTTCTACATTTCTGGCCACACTTTTCCCTCCTTTCTCAAATTCTCCTCTTTCTACCGTGATATATAAATCATTCCTCATTTCACCTATTAAAAAAACAAATTAAACACAAATTGTTCAACAGTCAGTTCAATTTGTTAACTTTTGCTTTTAGTATTTAAGTAGCTTTTCATCTTATCTTACAAAGGATAGTATCACACCCACAATTTATCAGTATTCTTGGATTTTAACCAATAATTGTTTTTGTAAACCAGGAAAACAAAAAAAAAATCTTCATCCCTCTCAAAAACCAAAGACTATCTGCCATACTAAACCAATTCTAGGGGCTTTTACTGATCTGTTATATCTATTTGGTCTTCACATTGGCACCCCTATCTGTACTAAAGCTAGTGTCTAGCTCCACATAATTTAATTTTTCTTCTAATCTAAGGCAATATTAATGTACTTTCTTTTACTTGTAATCATTACAATTCTCTGTTTAACTGATTACAACTTTTTTCTACTTAATCACGAAAGAAAATGTATTATTTTGCAAAAGTAAAAACCAAGGGGTTGGTGTTCTTTCCATTGGAAGGGCAGTCTTCCCAGATTGAGAACATTCAAATTTGTAATCTAAAAAATCTCAATATATTTTACATTAATAGGGTGTTCCAAAGCTTACGAGGAAAACATTAGCTTAGTTAGCTTATTTTTTGCCTGCTGGAAAGGCTTCTGAGAAATTAAACTCTTCATCAGGACATTCAAGCTACAAATCCAACACAGGCACTACCTAAGTACCACATGGTAGGTCCAAGTACTGCTAGCGTATTTAAATAGAAATTCTTTGCAAGTTCATGCAGTATCACACTAAATAGTGTGCCAGAACATAAAAAGATCATGTGAACAAGATCAATAGTAATTTTATTTTAGTTTCAGTTGACACGAAGTGCAAAGTTTATATTTGATGAAAGGAAGAAGGAGTGGTTGCAGGGGGGATAGCACAGGGGGAAACGCAGTACTGGCGGTCACTGGAGTGCCATAGGAGGGAAGCCCCTGTTTGTTTGAAGATGCTAAATCTATTTCTAAACAGTGTAAACTAATCTAGCTCTTGACAAACTTTAACAGAACCTATTTTGAAGGAACTGGACTTTCCTTGTGAAAGGCAGAACAATAAAGGATGAACAGTGTCATAATTAGGAGCATTTTCTAAAAATTTTATTTCTGGACTTTGTTGAAACAGAAATTGAGAATATATGCTTTCATCTAGAATAATGGAAGCTTAATGAAAAGGGAATATCAACTTCTAATAAGGCAGATTTTCACTCAGCACTAATGAAATTAAGTATGATAGTTCAGGGTATTTATAGGTGTGCCACTTAGAAGGCAACCATGGGATGTGTACTTGTGCTGTGGGTAGAATTAATTAAAAGATATGTAACATAAATAATTAGTGCATCTTCAATTTCCAGCTTAATTTTAATTTGCAAGTGGAATTTGACTTGCTTGAACTTTCCACAATACTCTCATGTTTCACATTCCTTGTGTTTTACTGCATGCAGCTCTCCAGTGATTTTTAAGTACCAGAAACAATGATCTTGCTATAGCCTTCTAATATTTTTATATTATTACATCACTGGGTGCAAAATATTTAAATGATTCCTCCAAAGCACCATCTAAACAATAAAAAAAGTAAAATAAGAAACTGCTATATCATGAATCCCTCAAGACCCATGCCCATAACCAAGGCGGGAAATTTGCTAATGTATTACCTTATTATCAGTTACCTGCTGAAACAATCATGGGCAGAGGCTAGAACACAGCTAGGCAGAATCAAGAGAACAAACACCAGATGGTATTCACTTAAGAGTGTGTGAAATCAAGGAAAAAAGAGCTGAATTACTAATACATGTGTGCAACCACCAGATCAGTCTCTAGTTCCTGGGGGGAAACAGGTTTAAAATAAGCAAAAGTTGATGGTTATTTGGGTGATGGACAGCAAGACTTGTAAGGAAAAAAACTAAACACAAAAGCAATCTCAAAACAAAAACCAAACACAAATGCAAACCTTTCCAAAGAATGTTATGAATATAAGAAATGTATAAGGATGAAAGCGAATGATGGAGAAACCGTGGAAGAAAGATCAGCTAGAGGGTATGAAACAGGCAATCTCAAGGACTCAGGAAATCCCTTGAGTTGAAAATAGCTGGAGGCTGGGAGAGCACCAGGAGGTAATTACCATACATGTATATATGCATACTCAGCTTTTACTTCTCCTTAGGTCCTCCTTACCACGCTCAGCTAGATGGACCCTAGAGCTGAATCTGTAAAGCTGCTCTTACTGCTTACTCAAGTAACAAAATTAAAACTAAAAACTACCCTTAAAACTACGGAATTATGATTATTTCTACATTTCAGTAACACTTCATTATAAAAATCTTATAAGCTAGTATAGTATGGTTACCAAAGAGCTTGCAGCATGTTGGGTCCTTGCTTAGAACATGCATGTACAAGGCTTGGCTCCAGTTAGTGCTGCCTGTTGGTCACTTTATGGCATTTTAGATTCAGAAACACACAGTAATCAAAAAAAGCAACTTTGATATATAGCTGATTTAAGGAAACAACTTTTAGGTGCAGCAATTTCTCTTTAAAAAGTAACTTGAATCCTACGTGCATTTGTGCTACATTCAGCCATTATTTTCATTTATCAGCATAGACTTATTTCAATTTTCCACGGGATCTTCATAGAAACAACCATAACTGAATAAGCATTTCCAACGCAAATGTAATGACTTACCCCAGGTGTAACTCAATGAAAACTGTAAGTTTTCTTTTCAAAATAAACTGTACAGGTTTTAAATGAAAATGACAGTGGAGTGGGATGCCCTGTCATTGGAAGGATTCAAGGTCAGATTGGAATTGGCTTTATGCAACTTGACCCAGTGAAAGACGCTCCTGCCAATGTGGGTGGACAGAGATAATAATCTTTAAACTTCCCTTCCAACTCAAACCAGTCTATAATTCTGTGCAAAATAAATAAGAGAGCATGTTTAAAAGGAGTAATTTGAGCTCCACAGAAGTTAAGCAGGCTTTCAAAACGGTGTTTCAGCACATTTCAAGGTTTCTTTAAAAATCCAAACCTGTTGTGTTTTACCTTTTAATTGCCAGAAGAAATCAAATCACAGTGAAAAAAGACACAGGAGAAGGATGTACTTTCTCAAATATTGACCTGCTCTTGTCCTAACAGAGCCTTGGCAGAGTTTGTAATCAGTGCCATGAAAAGATAGTTCAGGTGAATCTTGTCCTGATCTACATCCATTCAGAAAGCTCTGCTCTGTTTTCAGTGTCTTGAAAAAAATCAAGACATGTTGGTCATGTTATTTTAAAAAAATGCCAATTTTTTTATCATTATCATGGCAAATTAAATCTAAGAGGAGACTAAGCCTCTTACGCTGTATGAGGAATAATCATGTTTTATATGGAAAAGAATAGAAAAGCAGAAGGGAGATGATTGAAATAGACTCGAAAATTAATTAAAAAAAAAAACAACTCTGGGCTATTAGAGTCTGTATCGGGTGGATACAACTGCCGCTTCCTTTTCGCAAAGTATGTGGCATATCTGACGTTTTATAATATCTACAGAAATGTAGGGTTCAATGTCAATTTGTCTCCTGTCTGGAGGCACACTAGTATTTCACTATTGATTTAAAACATGATCAGTATTTGCAACCAAAATGTAAGAAAACCAACTATATTGAACTTGTGCAGTTCAGGTAAGAGTATTGAGACATTAAGAACCTTATACCATGTTCCTGACAAATCTTTAGCACAGTATTTGAATAGACATATTACAAGTAAATATTCATAAAATCAGAAAGTCAAGAGGTTTACAAATATCAAGCACAAAGCCTTATCAGAAAACAGCTGCTGGTAAAAAAAGAAACTGGATTTGGCATGTAAATGTCACTCTGGAAAGAAAATTGGAATAAAAACATAGAAAAATATATTTGGATACCAAATTTGTAAATTATTTCACTATTGATACCTTGGTCTAGAGATATCTTAATCACTTTCACATTGTAGAAATGCCATTTTTCAATCTTCCTTAACAGACATTCTCACTCCAAAAATTGAGACTGTCTGTTTAAAGTAGTTAGGACATTCCTTTGTGGCCCCACTTTCCATAAAAAAAAATTCCAAACCCTCTATAAAGCATTCAAATATCAGCAAATTGCTGAATCTACCAATATTCGTTTAACTGACCTTTTTTATTTATTGCAACTCTAATTACACACATGATTATAAGAATACGCATCATTTTTCTGTGGGATTTCTCCCTTCACCAGTACACCAGACAGATTAAAGCAACTTCCTTTCACCAAGAGGGTCGATTACAACCATAAGAAGCACTGAAAGGCCAAGTTCTGTTGAATATCAGAGTTCTGAGGTAGATTTTAGTGAGTACAAATGGTATCTCAGCTAAAACACCTGTATGACTCAAATCTTACAGGTGTATGTGCACTGAAACTTTTTATAGTATTATACTTTACCAAATGTGAGGCATTAACACAGAAATAGGAAAGGCACATTTCAAATAGCACAGCACATCAGATTTTAATTACTGGTTGAAAACATACCTACAGAATTAAATCTCAATCAGACATGAAACTTTCTACATGATGAAAAAAGCAACACACTTATTCCAGCTTATTTCTGTGTTGAGAAATACAGACTCCCCTTCTCTAAGCTTGTTTTAGTGAAAACATCCAATGGCTGTTTTCAGCATGAAATTTGGTACAGGAAAAAACACCTGAAAACAATATCCAAAATTGTGCTCTACTTTCGAGGTGACAAACCTACCTCTACCTATAATGAAATTGTGTGTCATGAAAGATCTAGACCACTTGAAAGCATTTGTTTCAAAAGAAAGGGCAGCTCATTTTTCCCTGTTCTGATGGAGTATTTCCACTCCCTGGCCTCTGTTGTGACAGGTCACTTTCAGCTTTCTGAATTCAGGGCATCCAGACTGTGAAATGAAGATGCAGACAGCAACATCCAGTTAGTAACATTCTTAGCCAGAGTCAAACCTCACTGTAATTCAGCTTTGTCTAGGACTCAGTTTTCTGGGTAAGAAATGAATGCTGAATGGTGAACCACACATATGTTTAAAATCATTAAACATGTTTTGTGAAGCTAAACCACCTAGATCTCCTTAGAAGTGAAAGATACTTCTAAACATGTAGCTTATGAGCTGAGTCAACAGAAGCTGGAGAAAAAGCAATTTAAAGAAGTCATGTGTTGCATTTCTGTGTTATCTGAATAATTTCACTTCTTAAAAAGCTACTTATCTTGGTAAAGCTACTTTCTAGACACTATTTAAATTAAAAAAATGAGGTTAACATGTTACAACCAGCATAGGTAATACAGAATATTATTGTAAATTGCATGTGAGATGGCAAACAACAAAAAAGAAAAAAAAAAAAATTGGTGTTGGTCCCTATGGGAGTAGGAAGTAAAAGCTGTTCCTTGGCAAAAAACGAACTGTGAGGATCAAAGAGTGTCTAGGGAAGCTGTTTATTCTTACTTCTGGCAATCATGCAATGTGTTGAAAAGGGGTATATTCTGTCCTAATTACAGAAGTGACCCAATAACCCCAATGCTTTGGGACTACTTAGTTAGCACCCTATTATTTCACCTAGCTGGCTAATCAAAAGTAGGCTGGTGAATTCCTACAAGAGCTATATAGAAATTGAAATTCCATAGAATTTAACAAAAAAAACCCAACCAACCAACAAAAAAAGCAAAGCTGCAGTGGAATGAATGATTACAAGGTCCTAACTTTTTGATGCAGCGCAAGCTTTCAGTGCACATTCTGCATGGACATCCACTCTTGTATGCGAATTAAATTGTAAGTGAAAGGTACTGAATTGAAATGTGTGGGTTGTTAAACTAAAATGTGTACAGCACAGCATTGGCAGTACCTGCCTCATTACATGGTCCTGCCAATACACTGCAGCTTTGACCTGGCAAAAATATCTTGAAAGCACTTTTTGTGGGCTAGGAGAGGAAAGACTCCAAACCTTCTTGCCCAAGCTGTAGGCGCTAACCAGCTACATCACAGCTCAAGATTTCTGACCTATAAAGATGCAAAAGCTTCATGACTTCAATCCAACTAGCAATGAATTGTACAAGGGCAGAATGGAAGTGGGGAACAGACACCTGAGCAGTATCAGTTACATGTAAAAGTCTAATATAAGGAGCAGGAGGAAAGGCCAACTAAAGTCAAAACCAACCACAAGACAGACTGCTGGAGGACACAGTTAACAGGGGTCAGCCTTCCTCAACCTGCCAACTATCAACCACAAATTTTAAATAATCAGTAAAGAGAAAAGAGCCAGGAGTAACTTCCAGGCTGGAAATGACAATGTGCACTCAGGGGTCCTATTATGTCCACTGCACAGTTTCATTATGGGATGGCTCTGCAGGCTCCCTTTCCTTCATAGGTTGAAGGCTGTATCATCACTGTCCAGGAGCTGTGTGTAAGCACTGCTTGTCTCCTGCTGCTCCCAAGGTGCACCTATGTATAAGCTGCCCCCAGCTCAGAGAGGCTTAACTGCTCCCACTGACCCTCAGGTGACAAGAACAACACAGGGAATCATGAGAAAGGAGAAGGCCACATCAGTACAAGTGTCAGCAGAACATTTGTATGAATGTGTCATTTGTACTGTTATTGTTCTACCAACATATGCACCTAACCGAAGCAACAAAGCAATGATCCTTCATTACAAAATTCTTTTTAAACTTACACTGAGGAAGCTGTGAGTTGCAACTGCAACACATATATTATAACAAGACTTTTCTCATATTTCAAACATATTGAGAACTGCAGAATCTCTTGTAGCACATTAATATGAAAAGAGGTTTTCCAGCTGTCAAAGATCAAAGGTAGCTGTCTTTGTTAGAAACAAGAGTTTAGTTTGCCAGTTATCCTCAAAAAGCTTTCTAGTGAAATAAAACTCAATTTGATTATTTAGTAATGTAACAAAGCACAGCATGACTGTTTTTGAACAAGCATCTCTGATAGTTACGGCGTCCTGACAGCAGCCACTAATTTGAAAATAATTATACAGAACTCACTAGGAGCTTTTGTTAGGAACTGCTTTTTTGAAAGCTTTGCTCAGAATTGTAGGTCCTTTAGAACCATGAATTGCAAAAGAGCAAAAAGCATCATTTTGTTTAGAGGAAGTTCCTGTTCATTTACATCTCTGTAAAATACAAGCCAATTAGATGTTTTATAGTCTAAATGTAACTTGAACAGCTCTTCAATTGCAGTTGTAGAGGCTGAAAATCTCTGGATGTGGCACAGAAAAAATGGTACTAACCCAGAATGTAAATCTTGAGAATGAAAAAAAATTTAGAGAAAAGATCGTTCAAATATATTGTAGAATGGGAAAAGAGCTTTGTAGAAACTGCTAGTAGGACGATCTAAAAATTTAAAAAAAAAAAAAAAAAATGCAGGTGCTTTTAACTTGAGGAGAGGGCTAAGGAACCTTAATACACCTTTCCTCCCATCCTTCAAGTCGATCCATGCTATGCCTTTTAGCACCTAGGATGTTCTATGGCATCCATGCTGATTCACATATTTGGAATTGGACCTGGGGAGAAGAGATTAAGCCCTGGAATACTACAGCAATACCTAACTCTTGCTAATCCCTTTCTGGCAGTTGAACTTTGATGATTTCGTAATCCAACTTCCATGCAATGAGCTGGGACATCTTAAACTAGAGCAGCTTGCTCAGTGCCCTGTCCAATCGGCCCTTCAGTGCTGCCTGGGATGGGACATCTACACTCTCTCTGGGAAACTCGTGCCAGAGTTTCTACCCTTTTTAAAAAATTGGTGCAATGTTTCTCTTTTTACAGTCACTGGGTATTCCACCTGACTGCCATGACTTTCCAAATATCATGGAGAGTGGCTTGGCAACTCCATCAGCCTGTTCCCTCAGGACTCTGGGATGTAACTTGCCAAGCTGCATACGTTCAGATTCCTCAGGTGGTTACGGACCTGATCTCCTACAGTGGGAGGAACTTTGCTCCCTCCAGTCCCTGCCTTGAGGTTCACCGATTTGAGAGGCTGGGAAGAGAGACTTACAGTGAAGACTGAGGCAAAAAGGTTGTTGAGCACTTCAGACTTTTCTTCTCATCTGTTTAGACCAGTTTACCAGTCATGTTAATCACAAGGAGTATGCTTTTCTTGACTTTTCTTTTCTGGCTGAAATACCTACAGATGTTCTTGTTTTTCTTTGCATTTCCTTGCCAATTTCAGCTCCAGCTTTGCCTTAGCCTTCCTGATCCCATCACTACACAACTGGGCAACATCGCTATACTCTTCCCACAATACCTGTTCTGACTTCTACTGCTTCTGCATTTCCCTGTTGCTCTTTAGTTTGACCAGCATGTCTTCACTCAACCATTCTGCTCTCTTGCCTTCCCTTCCTGATTTCTTACACATTTAATTTAAAAACAAAAATTGATTAATAAAAGTCTAGTTAAGCAATCTAAGGTCATTTGTGAAAATTGTAATACAGAAGGATGTTATCTGTGAGAAGGGCATTCTTAATGACAGCAGCTCAGGAAGACACACAGGCATGCTGCATTTCACAAAGAATTTCATCACTGTAGGAAATGAAATCCCATTACTGAAACTATTACCTTTTTCTTTTGCATTTTAGAAGACACTGAAAGACTGACTGGCCTCTTATCAGGGAATATATTCAGCACTTTCAAAAAGGGGCGCAAACCTCGTTGACATGCTTGAAGTTGCAGTGAACGTGTTTGAGTTTTAAAGACTGTGACAATCACCAGTCAGCTCTGTTTGGTGCTTCCTCCCCACACAGCATACCTAGACTTCTCTATTATTGAAGCAAATAACAACCAAACAAATTTTGCACACACTCATGATATTTACTGCTTATGAGTAATATTCACACATGATTCAAGAATGAGAAAATGTTTTACTTGGTGCTTAAATATATACATACAAAGAAAAGCTCTGAGACTGGGACCTTCTGGGCAATACCCGACAAAAAATTATTTAGGGCAGGTTGTGTGTCTGTATTTAAGTACATTACAGGTGATATGCAGTAAAATTTAAGATAATTTCTACTAGTTATATGCTGGCAGCTAGTTTATATATTATCACTGGTATTCTTGTTTATATAGGGGAAACACTGAAACAACTCTGCATATGTTAGGATTTTGGGAGCATTGGTCACTTTGGTAATACTACTGCCTTTTTACTATTGGATTAAGTAGACTTGGGCTTTTAAATCAGAGATGAATAAACTGATTTTGTTAGTATTTTCCTCAGTAACTTTACTTTTGTTTTTTAATAAAACATTATCTGCATTTTCATCTTTACTGCAGAAACTTTCAAGAAGTCCTAAGAAACACTCACCAGAAAATATCTGATTAAGCAAATGAAATGCCCTTTACGAGGAATTCACAAACTGAAATACTTAGAGATTTCAAGTGGATTGTACATATACCATGCGATACCCCATTGTCTTGTGACTTTTTTTCTCTTGCTTTTAACAATGATATGAAAAACAAATTGCTTTGAACAAGTTGGAAATAAAATACTTGCAAGCTTTTTTAACAGTAAAATTTGACTTGCTGACTTTGTCTAGCTATAAAATAAAGAAAATATTTCCAACGGAATTTTGGAAGACTGTATTTTTACAAAGCTAAAGCATTCACTTGTTAGTTTGCAAGTGTTCCTTATCTGGTTTATTGAAGAAAACCTTCCAGATTGTAACTATCCTTGTATACATTTCCTATGCATCACTGCTACTTATTCTGTACTCAACAAAAAGCCAGCTTATTCTTCAAACACCATAAACTGCAGAAGAGCCCTCTCCCTATTCTTTACTTCCAGAGATTTTAAATCAATGGAAGTCCAATTGAATTCTGGCTTGTCTTCCCCTTCCACAGTTTTCTTCTATTTTTTCCTTCAGTTTCTAATGAACCAAGAAAATAAGAGAGAGGAGATGGAAAGAAGAAGGAAAACAATATACAAGTCCTTTGCACTTGCCTAACTAAATATATCATATCTTTGTTTTCTCCAGTGATTTGTAGAAATGTTAATTCCTTCAATAGACAGGACTAAAGTTTTTTAAAAGTATTAAAATAGGATTTTATAAGCAGAGGATATTCCCCCTAGAGTATGACAGTTTTGTGAAAAGGTCAAAATGCAGGGTATCTTTACTCCACAATATTGCTTAAACACATTTTGTGTAACTAATATATCCAGACAATATTACTTTCAGCAATCAAAAACACTTATTTCTGGATTCTTGGAAATCAGAACAGCAAACAGTGGCAGAAGTTAAATTTAAACTGTTTGTACTTCATACACTATAAAGAAGTTTGGAAAAATTCACTCCACCGCTCAAGAGAGAAAAATGTGTAAGTGTGCCAGACATAGACTTCTTCTCCTACAATCAACAGCTCTTTACTAACTCCAAGCTCACTGGCAGATACAGACAGTTACCATGATGAAGACAACATATTCCATAGCTTTCTTTACATTTTTGCTCTCCAGCCTCTTTTCCTATGCTTTGAAAGAATGAATGCCTCTAGTCAAAAATCACATAATTGAAAAATTAATGTTGCCACAAAGATAGCATTTTGTGAGACCATTTGTATAAGAAGACAGATTCTATTTCTAGCTTCATTTTTAAATTTTTCTGAAAATAGTAAGAAAGTTCGGTGAGTGTGTAGTTGCACATGAGAAGACTTTTTAATAATCCAGATGAAGGCATGATTAGTATATTCAGTGGCTTTGAAGTACAGGATTCTAATGAGATTTAACTGGACAGCAAAAAGACATCTAACAAAGTTAAAAGGTGACAAACGTAAAGCAATGCAGATGTGATGGTAAAAATATTCAGTTACTTTTCCTAAATTAAGCATATGAAAGCTTAACATACGAAACTTAAAAGAGCAGCAACATCCCGGGCACCTCATTCTATCTGCTAAATGAGCAGAAATTGTAAAAAAGAAAAAAAAAGGACAATGCTGAGAAACAAAGTGCAACTTTTAATCTTGGACAAATAAATATGAAAGAATGAAAATTCCACTACAAAAATTAACAATGCAGCTTCATGTAGAGTCTTTAGCAATGTCATTTGTGAAAATTAATCACAGAATAAAAAGAGGACCAAAAAATTTCAGGCGAAGTATTACAAGCCAAGACTTCTCCAGTCAGACTGACTAGCTCAGCTCTAGACACCAGTATAGATACTACTCTAAGCTTATGTCCAAGATAAACTGTGGTCAATATAGAACTGTTGTAGTGATGCACCAATTCTTTAACCTCTTCTAATATCGTAAGAGTTTAATAACTTGGGTGGACAGGAATAAATATTAACTCTTATCCTTAAATCAAAGCATGTGATGATCAGGTATCAGCAGTTGGTAATGGCACCAGTTCAGACCTTAAGCTGAAAGAAGGGTGGCTTTAGCCAACTCTTACCCACCTGTGAAACTCTTTTTGAGATGTCAGCCAACAGGCCAATTGTTTACGCACTAAAGTATATTTTATGGACAAAGATATTTCAAGCTGCTGTCCTCTGTAAGACACAGAGGCTTTAAAAATCAAATCCATAGCTGTTTTCAGTAAGAATAATATTATCCTATTACTAAAGACAAAGCTGCACAGAGAAAGCCTGTAGGTAAAATTCCAGGAAGTAAAGCCTGGACCTAACTGAATTGCTTAGAGAAAAAAGTATTCTAGAGGAGGACGATGAGATTCCTTTATGTGTTAATGTCTGACACTGAATGGATTTTGTCTTTGAATGTACCAAGGAGTTAAGACAACGACTACCAGTAAACTAGCAGTAATAGACTTAGCACTGTTAAGAACAGTACAGCTTAAATTAAGTAAAGCAGATGCCATTCTGATCTGGAATGCACAACAAAGGAAGACGTGCACCTCTTACCACACAATAGTTTAGTGTTTACAACTGGCAGGCAGAGAAGGCAGCTAGTTAAGCCAGTTAAGTCCTCATTTAGACAAACAGCTGTGCTAGGGTTTATTCCAATTCTAAAAACTCCAGACAACACACAATAGTGATCAGGCTTATTTATGGAATTAGATATCTTCCATAAAGCTGCAAAAGGACATGTACATACATGAGCATAAACAGCGCTGAAGTTATACACTGATACAGGTGCTCTAAGAGATTCCATAAGAGTGAACTACATAAAATAGCAAAAAAACACTGGTAGAAGTATGTGTAGAAAAAGGGCTTTCACATTTCATTACCTATTATGTATGTAAATTTAACTTAGAGTGCTCCTCAAAAGTATACTATATTTATAAATATCAAATGCTGAATTTTATATACTAAGCAATGATGTGGTTGTCAGGAAATGGTGAACACAGAAACTCAGTGCGCAAGTACAGTTGTCCTTCAATGTTGTACAAAGCTCCCTGAGAATACTGGCTGTGCATCCGCAAACAACCACACTAGAATGCTGGAATGGAATTTACCAGTGGTTGCATAGAGTCTGCCCCGAAACCCTGGTCAAATCTAGAAAATGCATATTGATTATATTCACAAGTTGACACTTTCACTGCCTGTCCTTCTTTTCTTGGCTAGAATAAAGTGAGTTATCTATTTCACAGCCTTTTTGAATCATAGTCATCTACCAGCCATCTACTTCATTTCCTAAAACACTTGGAATTCTTCATTAAAAAATTCCAAGGGTCCTGGATAGTTTCACCCTGTCAGGCCGCAGTGAAACACAAAGCATAACTCTATGAAAACATCCATTATTATTGTCAATTCTGCTTTGGCACATATGCCGATCCCAGTTACTTTTTACAGCATAACCTCACAGTGAAAAGGATTGATATGACAAAAAAAGAAGGTCAGAGAGAGTTTAAATACACCAGAATAGGAGAGAGACTTAAAATATGGCATTTATAAGAGAGATACCGCAGTTTAGCAGCATGAAGTATTTCTTATTGAATAATTCAAGAGTCTGGTTCACAACACTAACCTAAGTGCTAATTAGCCACAGCAACACACTTACTTTCAACAAAAATATAAAATAAGATCTAACTAATGACCATTTCGAGTGGTAAAAGATGAAGTTCTCTAATTTATCTTTGGAAAAAAAAACCGCAAAGCACTAGAAGAGAAACAAAATGAAAGGGGAGCTTTAAAATAAAAAAGCATTTCAAAGGCTAGGTTCCTGCAGGCATTTCAGGGCCTAGGGCATACTGCTCTGGTTAGTCCTTGAAACTCATCATAGCAAGACTGAGATGATTATTTCTCTGTAGGAGAAATCCTTTCTGTGCCAGTAAACTTAGAAACTGTACATTATTTAAACTGATGCACGCATACAATTGGACTGAAAAAGCAGCATACCAGAACCCATATGTTATTTTTTTAACTAAAGGAGTGACAAACTGAACCTGCACAATTCTTTGAAACTGAGTCATGAAACTCCTCCAGCAGCTGATTACACTGTACTCTGCTTTAATGTGTTTTTCACAGTTTAGTACATCACATTATTTCTCAGGTGGAAAATGAGGGGATACAAGACCTATTTTTAGAACTTAGCAAATTTGGTAACACAGAGCAGCAGGTCCCTAAATCATAGGTAACTGGAGAAATGATTCTTAATGGGAGTTACAGTGTGCTCAGTAAAACTGCTCCCACTGTTATCTGCCGTATTATCTACAACACCCACTTGATTCAAATACCAAATTCAACAGTAAGACAACAAATAAACCCTAGCTAATAAGCCATACAATTTCAGTTGAATTGCTTCCATAAGGCATATATGTATATAAACCAACTTCAAATTAAAGGGTACCCAACTTACACATTTTATTGTTCTAAACACTGCAGTCATACCAGCAGAGTATTTTCACAGTAGCGCTAAAACTGTTTTATTAACTTGTGTTATGTGCATGTTTTAAGTGACCAGTAGTGATGATCAAGGACGCAGAAGGACAGATGTTTAATTGGTAGTAAGTACACAAGAGTGAATTCTCAGTTGTCGAGTTTCAGGCAGAAGTTCAAGAGAATTACATGCCCACAGCTAAAGCTGAGCCTCATTACTGAGTTTCAAATGCCTATTTAAGACCTTGTCAATTAGTGAAGTATGAAAGTTTATTTATTTTTGCCTCAGAACCTTAGTTTACTTCTGATTTAGGTCCACAAGAATGAAAAGACAGATCTTTATACGAAGGAGATAATCTCTTTCAAAAATCTGAAAGTCATGAAGATGATTTACATTTGAGAGAGTCAAGACAGTATGCGTGGACTCAGCTGAAACTAAGATGTGAGCTCCTCCCTGCAACATTTCTCAGCAACAACATAACACCATAATCATGCCAAGCTGGTCTGCTTGAAAGTATGCTTTTCCATTAAAGAGACATTTGCTTCATAATTTCCAGCAACCCATTAAACTTTTTTAGAAATTCATTTCAGGGATGAAACTACAATTAGTTCTAAAATCTTCTTCCTATATTTGCTGCTTCACATTCATACTGACACAGTCTTTCTACCTTCCTTAGCATCTGTTTAAGTACTTGCATATTTTGTCATAAAATATAAGCAAAATGAAGTCTATGCATCTATATTATTATCTATTTCCAGTCATTTCCAGTACTGGAGACACAAACCTCATGAAAACAGAAGCTGTACAGTACCAGTGAAATTCTGTGAGTCTGTATTTAGAAAGCTACCAGCTCCTATGAACAAAATGTTCTGCTGGTTATCTTTTTCCCTGCAGAGAGCTCAGCAGTCTTGCATTCAGTCATCTGCACTTCTGTAAAGTGAGGTTCTATCTCTCACTAAAGGCTGCTATAGCCATATGCCCTTTTGACATTGGCATAGTAACTATACCATGTGTAATGTAATGGGGCCACTGAGACACTGTTTTCTTCTATCTTCATGAAAAAATGCTAACATAAAAATCTTTGGAACTGCTTGAGAAGTTTCAGAATACAGTATTTATTTGAAAATCGGCTGAAAATCAAGTAATGTCTCATTAGTTCTTTCTTTTACTGTTTATTGAGATATTTTTCTCTTTAACTTACCAGGCATTATAATATTGGAAAAACCTAGTTTCCTTGTTATGGATACTCCGTGCGTAAATCTGGATGTATACTCTCTCCTAATTTGTTCTATGTCTCCATGAAGCAACTGAAGAGAAACTGCCAGGCCTGAAAATGAAGCACAAAACAAAGAAAAATAAGACATTCAAACAGATTATTGTTATCACTACTTCCCAAAAATTGTATATATTTGCAAGTATACATGTATTCTTGAGAACAGAAAATTCAGATGACGTTCAGTAATACCAAGCCAACCCACTTCAATTTTTAAATGTATTTGGGAAGGGTACCAACATCCAAAAATCGATAAAGACTTGAGAAAACAACTACCCATGAAAAGCATTAGCAAATTGTTACTGATGTGTAATTGAACTATGATGACATGTATCACAATTATCTCAATAGGGATGGACTAATGTTTTAACTAAAGCGAAAACTAGCAAGAGGTCAATTTGGAGAAATTTCAATCACCAATATTTACTACTATTTCAATTTCTCACTCCCTTCAACACAATCTTGCCTTCGTTGATATGCAAGAAAAAGTGCACATACAATGGTCCCAAGCTGTGGGTGAAACTCAGTAGCCTCACCACAGTGCATCACTTAACCTGATACAAAGTCATACAATTTATTCATCCAAAATTTGAAGAAAAAAATTCTAGTAAATCGATATAGCATAATCAGTATTCTTTACTGAGGAACAGTAATTCCATAATGACTGAAATTACAATTTTTTTTCAACATTCTGATTTAATCAATCACACTCTTATGTTTGCTAGAAGACATGCAAAATGCAAGGGTGAACATATAATAATTTTCCAGTTTTTATTCCTCTAGAACCAAGGAAGCATAACTTCTTCTACTACATCTGCAGTATACAAATAAATTGCAAAGAGCATACTTCATTACAGTTGAGATTAACAAAAGCAACAGGCATGCCTTTTGGTTGTTTCAAATATAATCACTGAGGCAAGTGTCAGAATGACACAGCTTGTAAAGATTAATCTTGCCTGACCTTCAATACTACTACAGCATATCACATGCCACCACACAGATCAAGGAGAAGATAAAAGCAAACTCTTCATATACACTGAACAACTGGACAAAAACAGACAACTCAGAGGAAGAGTCATAATGAACTTGAGATTACGCTGAAGCAAATAACATGCACAACACAGACTGAACAACAAGCTCATCAGTCCTTTTGGCTTTGAAAGAAATTTTCCCTATAACCATGTTACTGTTTAACTGAATAAATTCAGTTGAAGTCTGGTGGTTCCTAAAATTAGAGCTTAAAATCTGTACTATGTACTGCCAGTCCAGGCTACTGTAGATCAGTTATCTAATTACCATGACAACTTTTATATTTTTCCTCTTACCTACACTTATATTTTATTATTTTGGCAACTCCAGAGAATGCGATACTCTGACCAAACCTTCCTTTTCATGAAAAACAGATCGCCTACACATCTCCAGCTGGGTACATAAACAAATCTTACAAGGAAAAGCATTCAGTGAAGTCTATTCTATTTTAAGCACTGTATTTAATGCTATGGACATTAATTATTTTATATGGTTCCATGGTTACACAATGAACAACCTTTAGGAAGTAATGACAATTATTATTGGGGTAGGTGAGAAAACAAAGCACACTGTGGCTAGCTGTTAGTACAGAAGCTTGGCACAAAGTCATACAGGCAAAATTCAGGCTCTGTTAGAGCAGGTGAAAGGTTTTTCATTGCTGTATGGGAAGAGCTAGGCTGGGTACAGCTCTCTTATAAATATGGATATTTAGCCCACCTCCAATCTTGGTTCTTTTATATTTTAAGAAATTGTTATACATAAACATGTATAATCATGCCCTCATATGCTCCTATTGCACTGTTTCCTTGGAAACCTAAAAAAAAAGGATTTGCTATTGCTCCAGATCACATCAACCACAACAGCATTAATCAGATATTGTACACCGCCTGGTGTTGAGTAAAGTCACTGTGTTTTCTAAACAAAGGTTGAAGACCCCAAGTCCAATCTTCTTTCAGTACAAATTTTATCAATTTCCTTGAAGAATTTTATTTAACTCTAAAATGAGATGTCAGAAAACCTCATCAATGGCTAAACAGTTTTAACTTGAGAAAAAAGCTAACTGGCAAGGATTCGACGAACTTGCTCATGGCAAGGCAAGAAAGATATAGAACTCTGTATTTCACAGCATTCATTGTTAGAAAACGAAGAGTCATCTTTATACATCCAAAAGCATCAAGGAAATCTCTCAGTGAGCACACTTGAAACACAGGTTAGTCATTTTACCTATAGTTTAAATACATCTTTGGAATATAAATGGCATGCATTCCCAGCTTTTCAGAGAAATGAAGAACACTGGAGTACAGATAGCAAAGTTACTTTAAAATGTTCTATGTTGTAAAGAGGCCAATAAATAGGAAAGAGTGAAAGCGAACCAGAATGGAAATAAAGCAAGGATGCACAAGGAAGGAAATCTGAAGAACCTCCAAAAATCAAAGCTTGAAGTAAACAAAAGGGAATAGACAAGAAGGAAAGTAGAACTGATAAATCTGGTAAAAATGCTAAAGTTGGGAGCACACAGACTTTACATAATCAATGAAAAGAGCACAATTTTCAGATAAGCATTCAGATTACTCTCTCAAATCTCCACTAATTTTGCAAGAAGCCCAGGCTCCCCTGCATTAAGGGCCTAAAATCATAAGAGGCATACTGTTACTGAGGTGTGATACCCAAGTTACAGAAAAGGTTGGCTGAATTTCCAGTGCTTTGTTACATTCAGGTTGTTGAGATGGGCAAAAGGAACATACTGTATACAAAAAGTTTTCCCCTAGGACTTGTTTCATTCTGCTCTCAAGATCACACTACTTGACGACCAATAATTGGCCGCTGGTGAGCTGTTCACAGGTCTGGGGCCTCTAGGATCACCCCACACCAGTACTTTATGTCAGTTATGGTCACTTGTCTTTACTCTTCTGTGTTCCATTTTAGTCTAAGGTTACAGGTAATTAACTCTACACAGAGTAACCACGTTATAACTCTTCATTAAATACACAGCATATATACGAAGGTGGGTTACACCACACAACTGCACAAAACCAAGCAAGAGCTATAATAAGGCAGATAAAATTTATTATTTTGTCATTAGATATATGCTTTTACAAGCAAGAACAAATCTCCAGGGTAAGACAAGTCCAGCCAGCCAAAGCCAGATAGGTAATGAGGACCTTGTTGTCAGCTAAACACAAAGCCTGTGGCCAGCTGCAAGCCACAGCAATCCCATATTCATGGGTCTATAAAAATGCAATAAACTCAGTAAAGAAAGTACACACTCATCATGACTGAGTAACCATGCAATTGCAATAAAAATCATGGGGAAGAGGTACTTTAAAAAGACGGAATAATTCGCATTTTACAGGGGACTACATTTTGTATGCTTATTAAAAATCAAGCTACCAGAATATCAATGAGCGTTAACTAACATAATTTAAAACATACTGACACATCACATTCAGATTTTCAGAAGGGTGCAGATTCAGCTGGAGAGGGACTCCCTCAGGGACATCGCAAAACAAAGTCAATTGAAGAGGAACTGACAAGTTGAAATACACCATCCTAAACTACAAGAGAGGAGATTTAGATTAAATGTTGAGAAGAAATTCCTTACAGTGAGGGTGGTGAGTCACTGAGAAAAGATGCCTAGAGAAATTGTGGATGTCCCACTCCTGGAAGTGCTCTAGGCCAGGTTAAATTGGGCCCTGGGCAACCTGATCTAGTTGGTCACATCCCTACCAATAGCAGGGGGACTGCACACAGCAAAAGCATTAGCTGTAGAAAAAAAAATTAGAGCATTTTGTGATGGGACAGCTGTTGACAGACAAAGCAAAATACAGACCTGCAACATGCCACCATACACTGCATCTGGCTGTGGTTGATAGGATCACTGCACCATCTATGACACTTAGGAGCTATCCAAAACTTCCTAACTGTACATTTTCCATTTCTAGAGCATTACTAGCTAAAACATAACAATGACAATGATTATCCAGTCTCTGAAGGACTGGCACATTTTTTTTAATAAGGTCTAGCTTTGTCCCCTCAAAAAAAACTTCAGTTACCTCCCTAGTAGTAATTAAAACTTCTTGTGTTAGCTATTCTTCTTTACTTACCCGTTTTGAAAATACTACTACAATATTGTGTAAGGAATTGAAAATAGAAATGCTTTTATTTCTTTCGCAAGCACATGAAATTTCTTACTATTAACTCGTACTACATTTCACCACAACACACATTTTTATCATTCAGATGAAAGAGAATGCAGAAAATTGACAAGCTGCTGAATAAGCATCCCAGATTTTTGTTAGATTTGTCATTTTACCTTCAAACAGCTTTTGTACTGCATTATTGATTTCTGCACTTAGTTATGACAAAAGGCATCTGTTCATTATGCTTACAGACCCTTTATTTGCATTTGAGCTTCTGGGGGAGGGGAAGAATTTACATTCACCTCCTATCTACTGGCAGCAGAGAATCCTAGATCATATTAAGAAGAAAATGCCTAGCAGCTGCTCAGGAAACTGATAGAAGAAAAAAAAAAAACAAACCTCACACAGAGTGTTATTCAGCACGGTTTTTATTTTTAAAAAGGTAATAAAATAAGGCATCTGTCCAAATAAAGCTGCTTAAAGGTGTTAAAAGCATCCTGTAGGCTTACAGGTGTTCCCATTACCAGTAGTGTTTTAAGTGCAAAGGTAAAAAGGTAAAGGTAAGAGCAGCACATTTGCACAATGCTATTGGCAAACAAATGATTTATTGATTTAATGTGATCTGGGAGAAACAATTGTATAAATCTTGCCCATAGAAAAATCTAGGCAGAAAATCCCACAAATTATAGTCTGGGAATAGAGAGATAAAAAAGGAGAGGCAGATTCAGGCCTTTTTGAAGACTCATTTTGATTAATTTGAATCAAAGGAAACTCCAAACTCTTCTTTTCCTCAGCTTTAAATTCCAGGGTTTAGCTCAGTAAAAAAAGAAAGCATGAATGCCACTGCAACATTTCGACAGCTTTCTTGGAGCTCCTGTACCCAAGACTTTTGTCAGAAACGTCCTCAAGTGTGTAAAGCAGGGATGTTTTTCTTCTTCAAATGGAACATAAACACTTAAATGCAAATGGCATTTAACTGTCATAGGAAAACTGACTTGGAATTTCTTTACAGGGTAGATGGTAGAACTTCTAGTATTTCTTGCCAGACTCACCACAGGATTAAGGATAAAAGACCAAAAGGCTAAATTACTATTATAAGCATCTAGTCTATCTTCCATATAAAGACAATTAAGATGTCAGAAATAATGTCTCCAGTTCTTACCTCAGCAAGCCCAATGCTGCCTTTTTCCAACACCAATTCACGGGGCATTTTAGCACACATTGGTACACTACAATGTTATATTGCAAAGATGAATCATTTTGCACAAAAATTTTTAAAACTAACATTTTTACATACTGGTCGGTCAGCTGGAATATTACGGAGCATGCAAAATACACAATTTTGCAGTTACAAATAGTTTCTATTGCTTCTAGTGCAAATGATACTATAATTGCAGTACTGATTTTAACAACAAGCCATAGTTTCTACTGAAGATCTCCCTGACAGTATCACAATGGCATATTTCTCATTCTTCTCTAAAAACAAATCTTTTATCAACGCTGAAGAGAACAATATGAATTTAACTCTATTACAGCCCTTATCTCTTCAGGGCCAAGTGATCTTGGAACACTTTTATGCACAAAATTCTTTATATGTGTTATCTTTCGGCTTTAGCATTTTTGAGAACAAAAAGGAATGCCTTAATTCATTGTCTACTTAGTGAAGTACATATGAGCAATATTCTTATTTTAAATGTTATTTCATACAGCAGCCTTCAGTGACAACTAATTCTTAAACACATCAAACTGGAATACACACAATCTCCTTGTCACAAAACAAAGATTAAAAATGACAGATTTATAAATTGTCCTAGAACTAGAATAACTGAGCAAATGCACTTGCTGTTTAAACGTTACTGATGTGAAGATAAAAATCACATTTCAAAGCACCGCTGACATCTGAGAATCCTGCTGATAAAACACAAACATCAAAAAACTTTTCTGTGATTAATTATATGCTCAGGAGTTTCTTAAAATTTCTCAGTATTTGACAGTGACCATGGAGAAATGGTATCATGAGAGTGCCAAGGGGCTGCTGAACGCAGGTAAAAAGGCATGAGAAGGCCCCAAAACACATATCACTGTTTCTAACCAACTGTCTCCATTGCCATACTTGTCTCAGAACTCACTTCTTGTCAGAGATGATGCACTGGGCTGGTCTACCTCATGTCTTTTCTGACCAAGCCTCATATAACCACAGAGCCAGACTGAGATTTAGTGGCAACTGACAGGCATACTGGGGGAAAATAGTCCAACATATGAGGTAAAAATAGTTCCCTAAACTGAAGGACGTTCTACGAAACTTACTTTAGATTGTTTCAATTAAAAATAAAATTATTTACCCTTGAATGAGCAACCTCACTGAACTTCAAAACAGTTAGATCTCACTTTGAGGTTGGTTCCTCTTTCAGCTGGTGTTGGACTACGTAACTTCCCGAGGACCCTTCCAGCCTAACTTACTGTATGATCTGAAGAATAACTTTCCTCCTTAAGATGACAGATTGTCCTTCCTCATGATGGTATCGTTAGCAAACATCTGTCAACACGGGGACTTCAAGTCCTCCAAGCTTCAATCAGGACATTCTAGTTTTAAGCACTCCCCTGAATTGAAGCTAATGTATAATTAACAGTGTTTCCAGTGAAGTTGCAAAGTGAGTTTGGGATTGCTACCACAGAATACACTGCACTATATTCAATAAAAATGTAATTAGGTTACATCACTCTAGACTAGTTCATCAAAACATTCCAAGATAATGGCACAGGCAAAGACTTTCCCACTACATCAGTTATTTTCATGGAATCTACAAAAGAGTTCCAAGCTACAGAGCAGCTAGATGTGTTTATAATTTTGTACATCAGCAATTTAATCTCTATAGGACATGAAAGGATTTTCACCTCCTTTGCTGTCACAACTGAAAAGCACAGGCATCCTTTTCTCAGCTTCCAAGAATTACTGCATCAGGCCCAGGCAACTTTTTTAAGTCTTAACAACTTTAAGACTTGTTATAAGGAAATCATAATCGGCGTTTAGAGAGAAGCTTACACTTGAGACTATTAGGAGCCTAAAGGAAAAAGAGCAAAACAGAATGTCTCACACCCCTTTAAAAGTAAGTTATCCAGTCTTTCTTTCCATAGAAATATGAAGAAAAAGAAATTTTTAGTGCATTTCATCAATATTTAAATATGATTTCTATCAGGTATCTCACTGGGGAGAATATTCATATATATCATGAGATCCAGGCTTAAATCTGTTCTCTGTAGGATTTGGTAAGAGGACATGAATACAGATCACACTTAAGAAAATCAGGCGCTACTCAGAAGGCTTTAGAGCCACTTCCACTTCCCCCATGGTATTATGAATATTTTCAGATCATATACAAAGTTGAATAGTTGCTGCAGGAAAGTTAGAGAAGCCAAGCAATTAGCATGCTCATCTGGGACATGGAAGACTGACTGAAAATCCTTTTCCAAATCAGATCTCTGGTTCTACAGATACAAAAATAGAAATGTGCTATTTTCTTCATGAAACTGATGCAATTAAGTGTGATGGCTATGCAGGAATATTAGTTTTTCCACTGTTTTTTGCATATTAAAACAAAACAACCAGCTTCTAACAAAAAAATATTATACAGAAAAAGCCACTTTATGGAGAGTTCTGCTCCAGATATTACTGAAACCTGGTTTATTTAATAATGTCATTCCACAAATACCATAAACTCAGTGTAAGAAATAACAATGTTACTAAATGCAGCAAAGCTTGTACAAATTGGAGTTTGCAATAATGGTTTGATCACCCACGCCAGGCAACCAGGTGTTTTCCAGTACTGTGATCCCTCACACCAGCTGCAAAGACCAGTGGTGAATGGGAATGGCATGCACTACCTGCTACTTCACTCTCTGCTAGATTGGAAATTCATGCAGAAAACCCATTCCAGTTTCCACTTCAGCAAAGGATACTAAATTATCCATGAGAGTGTGTCTTTCCTTACATTCCTGCACCACCGAGAAGAGGAAAGGGGATGAACATCTGTTCCCTGCTCCTTTCTGGGCTTTATTAAGAAGTGACAGTCATTTGCCTTTATTTGATATTTTTAGACACAAGCTGAGAGTAAAATGCAAGAGGGTTCTGTACTTAAGAACTGTCATGAGTTGAAGCAGAAAAAGTAGGTTTTTGGGAGGGGGGCTGAGTGGCAAACACAAATGCTAGTCTGTCAACATGCATTTTACATACAAGGCATTCAATATACTCTCTGAGTTTCTTTTTAGATTGTCCCATAAACAGGAAGATTTTTTTTCATGAAGGATATTATGAACTACCTATTTTAGCAGGGGGACACAACAATTTGTGGAAGCTAAAGACTGTGAAAAACCTCTTGACTTGAAAGAGATTGTACAGGAATATGAAGAGGGAACAAGCCTAGAAAACACACAATAGTCTGAAGCATTCTTTGCTGCTGTTTTTACTGTACTTCCTTTCTAAGCCTTTTCTAAGTCAAATCAAGGTAATTTGAAAAGGGCAAGAGTGATAAAAAACCAAAAAAATCAAGTTTTCCTGCCTCTGGCTCATACCTACAGCAGTTCCTATGGGAGAATAAAGACCTCTCTCTCCTTTAGTGCAAGGTGTTATCCTTTTTTGACAATTACAAGGTGGCAGCCAAAGGTAATGAGGCTTCAGAACCAGCCACTCAACACTACTTCAGAAAAAGACAGCAAATGAAAAATCAAAAGTAGTGTAACAACAACATTTTCCATGAGGTGTCAGCAGTAGTATCTGAACATATTGCTAAAACCTTGCAAGTGCTTTTTCAGGCTGCTAAGGAGTCACAGGAGAATGAATTTCATGTGTGTGATATAAATAACCTTCCATAGTTTATCTTTCAGTTGCTCAGTACTCGAAGCAGCATTACTGCTCACTTCCTCTTTCCCTCTCCGACCTTCACATGCACTACTGGAATTCTGTGCAGCTCTTCCCTCTGCCTCCCTTACCCTGACAAACCTTTTTCAAAATGTAAATGATCTTCCATTTGCTACCTTTAGTTTCCAGCCCCCTGAAACCCGGAAAAAAATTAATGTGCCACATCTTTCATGTTGAATATTCGCATAATTAAGAGTATTCAAATTCATCCAATGTGTCCTAAGAACTGCACATCTAACTTTGAACTCTTATTTCATGAGACAAAAATAGGATAAGCAATGTATCACGGAGCAAGCACGTATTGCATGGACACTCAGAATGATCAAAAGTAAGTTTTTTTCTGGATGAATATGATTAACATATTTAAGAAGTCAAGCACTATACTTTGTAATGTACCCTTCTATTTTCACTACATGATTTTTGTATTTATGATCCAATAAGATCCGTGATACTCTAAACTTTAACACATGTATATATGTGGCTAGATTCTATATGAGAAAGCAACAGAATTAGAAATGGTTAAATATATAACTTCAGTCTTGATAAACAGCACAAGCCTTTATGTGCTTCTTGGTTATCCACCAAAGATTGTTAAACATACGTTTTCAAGACAAACATTATGCTTGAAATCAAGTCGAAGCCTGTGACATACAATATAGTTAGTTAAAGAAGCATGAAGTCTACCACATGAAAGGCATTAGAAATACAATATATTGGAACCTGGAAAATGAGATTTTTCTATAGCCATGTTTTAACTAATTGATATTTCACAGGGAAAAACAACGTTTGAATACAGGGACAATAGACTCGTAAGCCTCCACTTCAGGTTTCATTTCAAGTTTGACCCCATCTTTGAATGACAGAATTCAGAAAATTTAGCAAGTAGGTATTTAAAAAAGAACAACAAAAAAGGCAAATTCAACATCTCCTATGAGTGAAACCAACATCTCATAATTATAAAGGTCTGTTGTATCTCATCCCTTAAGTCTCACACAAATTTATTTCAGTGACAGTTTCAGTAACATACAGCTGACTATGGAGGACTATTGGTAATTCCTTAAATTACGACACGGCATCTTGCTCAGACGGAAAGCAGAGCTACCTGTAGGAATGCAGATTGCACTAGTAGCTCCCAATTAATTTTTTTCTCAAGTTTAAAATACAGTTGTTCTGATTTCCCATTTGCAAACTCAGAAACCCCGAAGAAAGCTAAGAGAAAGGTGGCAAATTACTCACCTGCATTGGAGCCTGTCAAGTTATAACGTGCATTCAGCTTTTTAATGATATTTTCATGGATCTGATACCAGTCACTCTCTGTGTTGCACCTAGAAAAATTATAACTTTCTTAATTCTGAGATGGGAACACAAGTTTATCAGACTGACTTCACAACATAGCCTTAAGTAAATCCTCTTTAGCTCATGAAACAACACAACAGGAACTAAAGCCCCATGAAACTGTCTGTCTCAACGGGAAGAGTGCTCTTACCACTTGAGAAAGGCACCGTGGAACACCTGCTTTGTGTGGCAAAGGATGGGAGAAAGATAGAGGAGCAATTATGCTGAGCAACTCAGCCATGACCAAGTTCATTTCTGTGTGGATCTATCCTTCAGGGCTAGCCCACACTGAAATCTATCTTGTGACACTCGAAAGGAGACACAGGACTCAGAGCTGGTCTTAGCAGACAGAAAAATCTGTGCTATACACTTCAAAGTTACTTAAAAAGTCTTCAGGAGGTAGTCAGTGAAAGAGCAAATTATATTTCAGTATACATTTAGAAAACAGCTGATTTTCCATAAGGAAAATCTAACTATGTTCTAATGATCACTTTTCAAAGTTTAGACTTGAGTTAGCGTCAGCATTAAATCTGATTTCTAGTGATATTTCTTCTCCAATTGTTTTAGTTATTTTAAAACAAACAGGTAAAATTTAAAAAAAAACCCCAAAATATGATAGGCAGACAAACCTAACCATTTGTTAACCAATAGTGAACATGTATCTGACTTAAAAGTTCTGGAAGTTTAAATAAGAGCCAGCTCACCCGTCCACTGTTAAATTGCTGCTAAATTGCTTTTCTGCAGCACTGATTCCAGCAGTTCTAATTCAACACAGATGGAGACAGAGAAAAGACATCCACGATATCCATGCCTTCAAGATTTGAGTGCTACCCCTGGGAGGGGCAGAACTTTCTCATACACATGACAATACATGGCCCAGGTATATGTACTTAGAATAGAACACTCCACAAAACAGTTCTTACTGTAATGTCCAAGATAAACAGGAAATTATGTGCATTAAGTTGCTACTAGAAAATTGAACTTTCTTCCAGTTGCTATCAGCCAAAATCCACTATTTAATCAAGCATTCATTTTTAAATCTGTTTTTGATTTTTCATTCTCCAGCACTAACTACCTTTTATACTTTTGTTATTCCCATTTTATAGTTGCTTCATTTCACAAAAATATACTCTGCCTGCTTTTTTCTGCAGTTAAAGTACTTCCATTAGATGCCTAGGCAGCACAAGGCACTTAAGTCCTAAAAGCACTTTATGTTCCCATAATAAGAGAGCTTCAGAATAATGTGAAAAATGCCAAAGCATCCACAAATATCTAAAAGGATGTAGCCTTCATCTTTAATATTATCTCACTTTATAAATACACCTGTAGAAGTAGCCTGTAGAACTAACCTGTAGAACTGTGATTAAAAAACAAAACAAAACAAAAAACGGCTACTACGCATTTTTTGAACAGAAAGGATCTAGAGCTATTTACTCACACTGATTTACTCACACTGCTGGTTCTGACGCAGAATGACTCTAAAGTACTTCCAAAAATTAAGAAAAAAACATTTCTTACATGTAGACTTTTAAGACGAGGTCATCCTTTGAATCTCCTGCCAGCAAATCTGCAATACTGAGGACTGCACAGCCAAAGGGACGTCTATATTGTACATTGCAGGCATTTTTCTTTTCTCCAGCTCCCATTCGTCCTGCCAAACAAAACACATACTTGATGCATAATCCATGGAATGGTGTCTCTCCAAACCACAGCGGGAGGCAGCGAGCAATCCAACCCAGACAATGCCAAGCACACTCTCATTAGGAACCTGGTCCATCTTTATACTACATTCAGATAACAAATGGACTGCAAGTCCACTAAACATCTGGTGATCTTGAAAGGTCTCAGACTAGAGGTTCTGCTCATCCTCTCATGATTCCCACTCAACAAACTCCACTTGGTAATACCCAGTCATAGAAATCTCATGGCACTATCAAATTAAATTTAGAGCTCAGACATGACAGAGTGTTCAACACTGACTGTCTGGTAAGAATTATTTTACTGTGGTTGTTGCTACCCATCATTTATGTGAGAGGTGTTGTGATTGAGCCATTGCAATTTAGTAACCAAATGCTATTTCCAAATAGGCAACTGGAAAGCAAGAGGATAATTGACCAGTTGCAGAAAAATAATGAAGAGATGAAACACAGGGAAAAAGATGACAAAGGGCAGAACAATAATTTATGGTAAGGAAAGAAAGAAGGCAGTCAAGGGAAACAGATTTGAAACAAAATATTTTTTCTGGCCTTTTCTATTTGATTTAAATACAATTTATCAATCTTCTCACTGTGTCCCTGGCACTTGAAACTGCCCTCTTTCTGGCCATTTTATTCAATTGTGCACTAGCAGCTATGTATCCTTCCCACCAAGTCTTAATTTCTGACAAAAAACTCTATGGCTGCAGTTGCTGCAGGGGAATGCCTCCTCCAAATATCCCTATACATCACAGCAGCTTGAAGAGTAATTGTTAATTTTCACAACACAAAGCAGATAAATATTACTTTAATTCTTTAATATTTCAGTGGTTCAGGTATAAACTTGACTGCAAATATATTTGAAAATTATGTAACTGGAAAAATCCTACTCTTTAATATTTTTTAAATCATTTATTCTTACTAACTGTACTTACATCAGAGTTTACCATATCTATTCTAAATCCTTGTGAATAAAAACAACACACATAAATATTTTGATGAAATATCAAATGAGCATAAAAATGCAAGGAAAATTATTTCTCAAAGCTATAAAATAAAGTTTACTTTGTAACAAGTTGTTTCTGAACTCAGCACAAGTTAGAGCAACTATACTTCAAAATAATGTCTTTCAAATATAGGAAGTTATATTTAGTACTGCACTGATGCAACTAGAGGCAGCTCAGAAAAGAAAACAATATATCTAAGAGGTCAGAAGCAGACCCAAAGATTATTGTTTCACACCAGTACAGCCCAGAGGATAACTTCTTAAAATAAGTACCTAACACAAATGTACACTTTTCTTCTCCTCCACTTTTTTTCTAGAGGACTTGATATCTGTCTATAGCATCAGAGATTAAAATTTTCATGAAACATTGTCAATTTTTTTCCCTCTCCCCCTTTTTAAAGGGGTCAGGGAGAAGACAATTGTCATCTGAACAATTTCAGATATACGTTAGATGTTATATACAAATTAGGTACATTAAATGTCCAGGCAAGCTCTTCTCTGTTTAAAGGATGCTTGAAATTACACTTTAGAACAAGAATGAACTCTCCAATGAAAACTCCATCATCTTAACATAGTTCATATTTGACACTTTCATTTTGTTTTATGAGAGTAACAAAGTATACTGCATCTAAACTCAGTTAGCAGTACACTTGATGAATAACATAAAATAATGCTGAGAAATTCAAAGTAATTTTTCCAACAAAAATCAGGCATTTTTTTTTCCAAAAATTTATTCAGAAGTCTAGCTGTTATAACAAATCCAAAAGCTAGCCTCAAGCAGTTTTCTTTTATTTACTGTCATATTTCTAACAAATAGAAGATTATACCTACCTATTCGGATAATGTGCACAGTGATATAGATGTCCTTCCTGAGTTCACTGCTACCCAAATCCTGCACAAGAGAATACCTCATTATTTAAGACTCCTGATTAAAATGCAACATTTAAGGAGATCCATGCACACTGCTTTCGCTGCCAGTGAAAGTGATAAATGAACAGTGAGTTCATTTATACAGCATTAACAAATCCCTTCAACACTTTAAATTGGCGGCCATGCACTCAAAATGAATGTCCTAAAATAAAATGGTCAGAATTTGCTGTAATGTAGCAAAATCAGTGGGAGGGCACAAGAGACTTGCTGTGTGCCTTCAACAGCAGTGATGCATTTGTGCAATTCCAAATATTCTGGAAGTACAGAGAGTGCTGCACAAACAATCGCTTAGGTGTAAAAAGTACAAGGAGGAAACAAAACTGGTCCTTGTTGCAGAGAGAAAGGCTGGTAGATATGCCTACGTGGAAGCTCGATGAGTGTCCCCATACTGCCAAAAAACATTAAAATTGGGAGCTCATCCACACCCTTCAGCCCCTCAAAGCAGCCCTCAGACTGGATGTTCATAACCATGTACAAACTCAGGCAGCAGTTCCGAGCCAACCACAGAACAACAATTTAATCCAACTTCCATTCTCAATATCCAGCACAAAAAAAGATTGAGACTAGGAAGAACTCACCACAAAGAGAGAACAGTGTCTTTCAGGCTTTTCTGGACATTTTGGCAAACCATTTCTATTCAATCTTAAAAAAAATCTTTCACTGCAAGAAAACAAATATGACAGGTATGTTTAACAACATTATGGCAAAAGTAGATTTTATTTTGATCTTATTTCCAGATGCAACCTTCTTCAAAATAAAAATGAATGAAATAATTTCTTTCTGAAAGTCTCAGGTGTATCAATGCGAAAAAAAGGGAGACACTAGTGAAGGGTGGCAATTAAGTTAATCACCTAATAAAATTACTAAAAGACTAATACAAAACAGAAGACAGATTGTCATTTGGAAGAATGATACTGTACATCCTAGTACATAGAGAAACACAAGCAATACAATCCATTTATCCCAGAACTAAAATTAGATGTGTAGTAAGTTGGTATTGATTCTTGCTAAACAAATGTCAACATCGCCACGCTTGTATACAACCAATATTCTTTTTCATATGTAGGATGATGATCGTAGGAGACATTTTTCTTACATAAATCTATTAAAAACTCTCACTACAGTACACTGATTTTAGCAGCTTTGTAAGAGTCTTGAAAGTTCCAGCAGGGCAAATTTCATTTTTGAAATCCTGTTTTACAATCTATTGTTGTGTGTTAAATGCTGCAGCTGATATAAGTACTAATACTGCTAGTAAGGAGATGCAGAGAATTCTTATTTCCAAATAGAAGAGGGCACAAGACCCTACTGGAAGAGAAATTACTTTTTGAAATATTCCCATTTGATAGTAGGATTATGGATAAACTAAGAAAACCCGGCAATTCATGCACAGCAATATTACGAGAAAGCAAACTTTCCGTGCTTTGGATAATTTCCTCTAAGACACAGCCTCATAAGAAATGTAACACTCATATTTCTGTAGTGAGATACGTGGAAGATGGGAAAGTTAAGTAAGTCAGAAATGTCATATACATTTCCCTTCACCCTCTAACCCCCAGCTGGCCAGACACAAGAGTCTGGATGTCCTGTAATGCTCAAATCAGAAATAAAATTTCCTAAGTACAACTAGGTTTTTTTCTCAGCTGTACCCACATCTTCTGCTTATTCCGGAAGCTAAACATGGTTTACCGCTGCTCTCTATGAAGCATAGCTTTTCAAAATGCAGCTGGAAAAACACTAGGAATATGTTGGATAAGATCCAGCTCAATAGAGGCTAATTAAATCTTTATTGCACCAGAATTTGCCTTGTAGAAAATCTGCATCGATCATTCACAGAATCAGTCCTTCACATTGAAAGGGACCTCAAAGGGCCTCTAAGCCCAAACTCCTGCTCGAACGGGGGTCAGCTCTAAGGTCAGATTAGCTTGCTCAGAGCTTTAGCCAGTCAGGTCATGAAAATCTTCAGCTACGGTAACCACAAAGGCTCTCAGTAAAACCCATTTCAGTGGCTGACTGTTCTCAATTTTTTCTTTACATCTAGATGCACATTATTTTGTTTCAATCTATATCCCTTGTCTCTCATTGGCCCACGACGCACCATTGATGTTATTGATCTTCTTGTAGGTAAATGGGGACAAACTTTTTACCGGAGACTGTTGCCATAGGACAAGGGGTAATGAGTATAAACTAAAAGAGGGTTGATTCAGACTAGAAGTAAGAAAGAATTTTTTTATAGTGGCAGTGGCAAAACACTGGAACAGGTTTTCCAGTGAGGTAATAGATGCCCCACCCATGGAAATATTTAGTCAGGTTGGAGAGGGCTCTGACCACCATGGACTCCATGATCTTGGAGGTCTTTTCCAACCTTAATTAATGGTTCTGTGATGACCTCCCAGCTCATTGCAGAGGGGCTGGACTAGATCACCTTACAGGTCCCTTCTGACCCAAACCATTCTATGAATCTATGATTATTCTGTGACTTAGCTCCCCTCAAAACTGCTTCTTCTCCAAACAAGCCCCATTGCCTCAACCTGACTTCCCGGAGCAGGAGCTCCTATCCACAAATAACGTGAGGCTTTCTGCTGAACTCATTTCAGCTCATTAATATTGGTCTTGTACTGAAGGACCCAAGGCTGGCATGGTCTGACCAATGTTGATCAGGAGATGATCACTTCACATGAGCAACTGGCTGTGTTCTTGTCTGGTTGACACATCCTGGGATGCTGTTACACTCAAGAGCACATTTCTTAAGAGCTAAGTCTGGAAAATGCTTTATGTTCTTATGTGCCACCTATCCAGGCTGAACCTGTAAAAACTTAAGACTTTCCCATTGTGTTTATTTGAAAACTTTTCTGTAATCTTCAGCTGTACAGCTTTTTTATCAGACATCATAAAGGGCAGAACCTAAGACACAGTAGAGCTGAGCTCACGCATCGAAGTACATGAAAATGTTATTTCCTCAGCAAAATGCTATTTTTCTCATCCATGTTTTATGACACAGCAAACTTCTGCAGGTCTCCATGAAAACTTTAAAACTGAGTTTTAAAGACTGTTTATGTAAGTGTATTTTTACGGAGAAACAAGTTGGTATTTTGCTGTTGATCTACAACTGGTTTTCAAAATAATTATGCCATTTCATTTAGAATTTAGCTCATTTGTAATATTGGAAAATGCAGTAAAAAAAAAGTGGAGCTTTGTTTATGGGTCTCACACAACGTTACTGTACATTGAACAAGAATACATTATATGGCAATATAATTATATTGAGAAAGTAGCTGAAGTTGTAGGACCCCATTATGCGTGGCACCATGCAAAACTGAATACAAATGAAAAAGTCTCTGTTCTAGCAGTAACACAGCTCCTTTGCACTGAAGCCTGCAGTGCATTGGTATGCATCAATAAAAATGTGGACAGTAAAGGTGATTCTGAATTTCACTGATTTATCTTCAACCTGTATAACAATTTAGGAGTAATACATATATACATACACACCACATTTCACTATGTTTGTCTTTAAAACAAATGCCAGATATTTGGTTCAAAGAAAAACACCATTCATAAGCTATCTTCATAGTTTACTTGCTAACTGGGAAATATATTTAACTGGAGTGTATTCTGTATTTAATTAAATTTACATTCCACACAAACAAAGGCACATCTTTTGAAAGCTTCCTATTCACTATCGACTACAATATGAAATTTTCAAGCTCTGCTTATACTCACAGGTCATGAGATTAAGATTCACAGCACAACTAAAAGCCAAAGACTTGTGATGCCACAAAGAAATATACTGATTGCAACAGATATGTAATGGTTATGCAGATCTAATTTCCTCATTTGAATCTGAAATTTTGTTTCACTGAAGCAGAGGACCCAGTGGCAATGAAAAAAGCAAACCAAAAAAACCCACCACCAACAAAAAAACCTTTATCCTTCATCAGTGCTTTATGATACCTTTTTTTCACTAGAAACATATAACAGTACCAGTTACAGCTCCGATTAAAATGGTTTTCTTTGAACATTTCCAGGGAGCAAATGCAAGCAGTTAGACTTGTAAGATTACAAGACAAAAATGGCAATGTTATACCTCTGTACATAGAGCATGGGCAGCTATATATCATTTCAAAGGATTTCTATAGAGACAAACAGGTTAGGAAAAGTGCTAAGAAAAATAAATAGCCTTCATAAAACAAAGACAGGCTTCCCAAGATCTGAAAGCTTGGCTTCAAACAGCAGTAAAAATCTCAGAGGGTTAAATCTAGATCTAGTATCTCACTGCACAGCAGTTTTCTCAGCAGTCACCTACACATACATAGGTACAGCAAATATACACAGCAGCAAATACCCCACAACAGAATACCACTCCTTTGTATTAAGATGATTTGATTCTAGTTTAGACTACAGTGATTTTTTTATGAGCACCAATCTTGCCACTTGAACATGTCATACACATTTAAACTCAGCTGTCTTCCCACTGAAAATAAGGAAATAACTAATGCTGGAGAGATTAATTTAAGAAGGTCAACAAGGGATTTTTGTACTGTAACTTCTCATGTATTAGCAGAGTAACAATGTGTTCCAAATCTGCAGGCTTAACAGATGCATTTTAAAGAAACATGGCTGAAAACTGTTCTATTTTCATATGTGACCCCTATTTCCTTAGTATTAGCAGGAAAATATTACCAGTCACATGGTACCAGTCTAGACAGATTGCTTGCTCTATGATTTACAAACACACTATTAAAAAAAAAAAAAAATTCCAGCTACATTTATACCACATGGCATAATCTTGTGGCAAAACTATGACATCAAAGACTCATAGTTCTCAGTACAGCTCCATTTTCAGACATCTTTATAAATGCTCTCTACTTGAAAATAGGTTACAGTAATTTCTAAAGTAAATAATGCGGGGCAATAAGAGAATACTGCCACATAATTCACCACCTCAAGTTTATCACATTCCAGAACACTGTTAAAAAATGCTCATTCGAAACTTGAATCCGAATTGACTTTATTTACAACTAAA
This sequence comes from Origma solitaria, assembly GCA_013397895.1. NCBI lineage: Eukaryota > Metazoa > Chordata > Aves > Passeriformes > Acanthizidae > Origma > Origma solitaria. The sequence continues at coordinate 1,980,645 of VZRL01002171.1, forward strand.
GGCACAGTGGTTTCATCAAACCCGTATCAGACACAAAATGTTACTCTCATACTTAATGGTGAAACGCAGAGAAATGTTGTACAACATTTCATAAGTTACTGAAAGATCATAAAACCTTAAAGTATATCCTTAATCAGAGGAAAAACTAAATGGTAAATGGGCCAACATGACTTAGCAGTACCAGCTGATTCACAGTAAGTCAGGCCCTGTATTTCATCTGTTATGCACTTAGAAAAACATTCCCAAATTTCTAACTGTAAAATACAAGACAATGAGCAAAGTGGGACAGAAAAGGAAGAATGAGTGCTATAAAAAGAAGATATCAGCCAATTTCAGATAAAGATCAAAGCAAAAACACTAATAAAAATTAATAAAACAATTTTATGATGGTACATTGAAGCTTATATTTCTGTCCCCTAGCCATGCTCACAACAAGAGGGAAGAAGAAGAAAAAAACATTCAAAGAATGTTCATAAATTCATGCAGTGGAGCCCAATTTCCCTTGGTTAGCTAAACAGTTAACAAGGAAAAAAGGAAAAGAGAAAGCAAAAAAAGGAGACTGGAGGGAAAGCAAAACAGACTTATATAGCTAAATCAGGCTCCTGCTCTCAATCTTCTTTTACCTCTTTAATAACTGAAGACAGCCCTGAGAAATTAGGTTTAATTACAGTTTTTATGAACACATCCTACATTATTTTAGATATTTGCACCTGTATTTTAACTGAAAGATGATATCACACATTTCTTAAAGGTTAGAAGCAGTAATTTTAAATTATTTTTCATGAGGTACCAGGAGCCAGAGGAAGATGATACAATTTAAAACCAGAATATTGGAATCTATTAGCAGGTATTTACAACTAAAGAAAAAAAAAATACCAGAAGCTGGAGCCTTCAGTGAGCACAGTCTGCCACCAGGGATAAACATTTTGCATCACAGCATTACCAGTGCACAGACCTACAGATCCTTTAAGCTGAATTACAGTCTTGATTATTATCCTAGTCACTGACTGAGGTAACAGCATGGATACAAGCAGATTTGCAGTATCTTTCCCCAAAGATGGGGAGGCCCTGAGAATTTGGGTATCTCTTAGTTCCCCCTGGGGTTCCTGAGATAAAGCAATTTTGTATCTAGTGATTACTTAATTGGGGATTTTTGCGTATTGCTCTTCTGCTTGTTAGTAAACTGCTATTTTTTTCACTGATATCCACTCACATTTTTTCCTTATTGGTGGAAGGGGAAACTTATTTTAGAGTATGCACCTCTATAAATTGTCTCAAACCAAGATACCTGGCCATGAGGGTTAATCTTGATCTGTAGAAAGATGTCCTTACAGAAACTACCACAAAGCCAAAACATTTGGCAGGTGGATACAGTTGAGTCAAATGTTCCTTTCATACACTTTCTTACCACTAGATGAATCCTATCTGCTCATACTATTGCTGTTGACGAGTATACAAAACTGAGTTACGAGTAGAATTACTTAATTGTGAGGGAGAAATAAAATATGTATTGCTATTGGTATTGGTAGCCCTGCCCATGGCAGGGAGGGGAGAACCAGATGATTTTTTGGTACCCTTCCAAGCAAATCCATTCCATGCTTGTACAGTATCTGAAAGCTAAAAAAAAATTAAAATATTAATAGGTACAAAGGAGAAACAGGACAGACCTGTACTTGTAAGATACCAACCCACTGATTTTGAAATTTCTCATTGGTCCTGGTATGTTCTGCGAAGAGTTTCTAAATACAAAACAGATTTCAGGTCAAAACCTGAAATCAGACTTAGGGAAAGAACAGAAAACACAAGTAAGCTTGAATACCCACGGAATACCTAAGAGGCTCAAGTTCCTATGTTTGATTATTGAATGTTGACTACTTTGTGGGTCAGAATAACAACTATAGTGAATATCTGCTTTGCTATGTAGAACAACAAATGCCAATGTACTGAGCAGGGCATGCTGACTGACTGGGCTTCAGTGTTCGTGTCTCTGGAGGAACTCCACAGCAGGCAGCACAAGACAGCATTCTCAAGCAAAAAAGCAGAATTCAGTTGAGGCACATCCTTCACTTTTCCAGTCTGACTGGGATCAAAAAACAATCTTTTTGCTAATCTCCATTGACAATTCCTACTCCAAAATATCTCCACATCTAGGATCCAAGCAGAAAGACTTTTATTATTACGCTACTGCTGCCAAGAAAAGGCTGACTGCCTATATATGCCCTGACTATATTCCTGCACGCAGGAATTCTTCTGCTCACAATGAGTGACTAGAAAAAATTATGCACATTTTCTGAAGGGAAGCTTTTGAAGTTTCTGGGACTTCAGGCTTCTCTTTTAAGCTGATTTTGTAAGACTGTATTTACCTTCAATTACAGTCACATTCTTGTCCACAAGAATGGGCAAATGACCAGGTGCCTTAAAGCCAATAATTAAATAATTAAGCCTGCTTATATATTGAATGTGTGTATATATACATATATCAACTTATAGGATGACATAATTTAAAAAAAAAAATTAGCAACCATATTCAAAAATGTACATACCAAGTTAGCCATCTAAAGAGGTATTTTTATTCCAAATGCATAAAAGATTGGTACCATAATGGCTGCTCTCTTGCCAAAAGTGACCTTTACATTTTCTTTAAGATGTTTCAACCCCCCTGCTAAAATCAAGACTAACTCTTGAAATGAGCAGGAAGTAAATAAAACTGGGTTGGTCTTGTTTTATCTTGCTCCTAAGGAGGTGCAAACCAGGGCAGTAAGTGACTAAACTAGAATAGAGGACTCCTTAAAGAGTCTGCTAGCCAGAGAAAACAAAGATGCTTCATCTCTCCTACATCTGTGAAGCATATATATATACATATATACATATTTGTATTGATTTTGTGTAATTCACTGTAACATAGTTTTAATACTGCGCAAGATTAGATATATTTGTGGACACTGCTCAGGAAATTGAAAACACCACTGAACTACCCTATGCTGTGGTCCAGTAAAAGTGCAATCATGCTTTTGTGGAAATACTGTAATGGAAAAGTAGCCCTGAGCTAATTCATTGCTTCTGGTTCCCATGGGTTGCTCCCTTTACCAGAAATGCTGGTAGCTCCTTTAGCTTCAATCCCTGCCCTGCTTAGTAGGCACATTTGCATGGAGAAAGTCAGGATCCAAAAGTATTTCAAGACAAAAAGCATCCATGGATAATGTGGAGGTATCTGAGCAATAATTTCCACAGAACAGTATTAACAAATAAAGGTTACACACACTAGAAACAATATTTTAAGGGGAGAAGGTAGAGTAGCCTATCACCTAATGATTGACTAAAAATTGTAAGGAGTACCTGGATTGTGCTCCTTATATAAATAATTCTACAGCACTGAAAAGGTACAATAAAGTCCAGCCTGAACTCTGCCTCTAGTCAGTGTTCACACCTCCCAGAAATTCTGTGCTATTGGTACCAGGTAATTATGTCTGGGGCACAGTTAAAACACATCCTTAACAACTCAAAAATACCACACCCACTTTCTTCCCCCCAGAATAATACTCATTCTCACAGATAATGTTAGAAACAAACCCCTGTCTTTATGCAGGGTTATTTATTAATAGAGCCTCTGAATTTCCATGACATTCAGAGACACAAAACTTAAATATCAAACAATCAGATATAGAAAAAGAAACCATATGCAGAAGCAGAAAATCTTGGTATCAGCGAATGTACATGCAAGCATGCTCATATATAAAAATTATTTCTCCCTCTGTCTCTCTCTCCAGCTTTTGTATTTGAGAAAAATTGCACCATCTAAAATTATTTCCAAATCTGGATTTAAAGTGTCCTCACTGCCATTTTCCAAACCTAATTTGTTCTCATCTCTGATGTTGGAACAAAATAAAGAAACAAGAGTCTGAAAAGAAGATGGAAAGTAATCACAGACTCACACACTGTAGGCCTGGGTGTCCTGGTGGACACCAAGTCAAACACAAGCCACAGAAATGTGCCCTTGCAGCACAGGAGGCCAATGATATCCTGGGGTGCATTAGACAAAATACTGCCAGCAGGATGAGGGAAGTTATCCTTTTCCTCTCTACTCAGTACTGCTTATGCACACCTGAACATGATCAAGGGACTGAATAGAAAGCTGTGAAAGCTGGGACTGTTTGGCTTGGAGAAGAGAAAGCTCAGAGGGGATCTTATTAATAAATTGGAATAAATCTGAACGGTGCAAAGAGGGCAGCCAAGCGATTTTTAGTGGTTCCCAGTGAGGCAATGGACATAAACTGGAAGCATAGGAGGCTCCCACTAAGTACCAGGGAACAAATTCTTTACTGACGGATGGTGTCTGAGCACTGGCACAGGTTGTCCAGGGAGGCTGTGAAATCTCCATCCTTGGAGATACTTAAGAGCCATCTGGACATGATTCTGGGAAAATGGCTCTAGAGGGGTTAGACCAGATGTCTTCTGGACTTTGCTTTCAGCCTCAGCCATTCCATGATTTTGTGATTATATGTAAGTACCAAATATAGGCAGCACTGACACAGCTGGGTCATTTGGGTCTTCATGGAAATATGGTTCTTTACACAATCTTTTCCATCTTCCACCTCTGAAAGTTAGTAACTGCCATGATGCAACATTTTGCCACTTGTCTACTTGCCCAGAAGTTCCAAATTAGTATAATTACTGAACTGTCTCTCACACAACAACCTGTGACATATTTTTCATGAGCCAGATGGTCGAGGTTCTTCAGCTGTACCTTTTTGTTAACTTCTGTAGCCTTGCACTGAGTACACACCCTACAAATTCACAAATATAATCTCCATCCCCTTTGAGCTCTAGTGTTCAATATGACTTAGAAGCAACAAAGAATTTATTTGAGTCTCCTGCATTTAGAGTGTATGTCTGGAGTACTGATCCTAAGTAAACTAGATACTGAAACTCAATTTTAACCCATGCTTAAAATAATATTGAGTCTTTGAGCTCTTGCTCAAGAGAGACCATAGGGATATCTTTGAAGAAAGACATCTTGGGTTGTCAGTAGTGAGCCTTCAGGGTAGAGAAAACGTATTATTAGCTTGGTTCAAGAGGCATCCAAGCCCTTCCTTGCTGTTGTTAACAGCAATTGTCAGTTGCGTAAACTTCATTTAAGAGTGATAACTAAAAGTCAGGTTCTTTGAGATGAGAAGTTCTCAGGTTTGATACTGATGGAGGTTGCAAAATATGTCTTTAGACATTCTCTTACTATACCAAAATCCTTATAACATTATTGTAGAATAAGGGGGGAAGAGAGTATTTGTTCCTTAAAGGGAGAAAAACTGACAGTATGTTTTTTCAAAAATTTTAAAAGTAGAACACCAAGTAGTGAATATTTTGATTAACTAAATATAGGTTTCAGCATTTGGCAAGTGATTTAACTGAATTAAATAAATAACAAAACTGAAATAAGAAAGGGATTAAAAGATTGATGATGTGGATTGCCACTTGCCTCACTAAAAGGTGAGGCTGAGAGTACAACAAAGGAAGGGTAATCTTCTTATTCTTTGGTACGGTCTGGAATTTACACAATCATTAAGGATATAATCAAAAGCTTACAAAAAATGCAGTTTGCTTTCATTGGCCTTGGATAAACAGCCTATTCCTCTTTGTGCTGTTTAAGAATCTCTGTTCATTTGAGAGCAATATGATAGTTACAAACAAGGTTGTTCAAGGTGATAGAAAAAGGAGGATTAGCATGCCAACTTATCTCCACTCCTCACACAGATGGGGCCAGAGGCATCAATCATTTCTGATAAGACGTTCATATCATATTGACACAGACACAAAGTGTACATCAATGAAAGAAAATCTTAACATGCTCTATCTTTCTGAAGTGCTGCCTTGAAATTTTCCTCTTAATAGTACTGTTACTTGGAAAAAAAGAAAATGCTTTAGAAAAGACAATGCTATATAAGAACTATGTGTCATATTACAGATTTAAGAATTTCTATAGCAGTATGTTGGCATAAAACAGAAGCACAAACTCTACATAAATGTAAAGGTCAGCAAAGCAAATGGGACTTTGAGCAGGAAATGATGCAGCATTCTTATGCATACTCATCAATGCCAAGAACAGGGGTCACAGTCTGAATTGAACAAATGTAGGCAGCAGCCTTAATACCATCCTTTTTTCATAATACACTAGCCAGTGTTACTGGTGTTTTCAAAATTCTCTCAAGAAAACCCAGTCATAATCTCTAGATGGTAACGTGCTACATATATCAATACATTGTTGTAGGATCTACACTGGAAAGGCATTTCAGAGGACATGGGGATAACTTGATTTTTTGAACACAGTCATCTGGTAAATATTTTCTTTGGGGTTTGTGGCTTTGGGGTTTTTTTGTTGGTTTTTTTTTTTTAATACAGCAGAGTATTCTTACAGCAAGAAATAAAATTAACACAGCCTTGGTGAATAATGCACAGTCTGGAAAATGGCTAAGCTGTTACTTTGTCCCTTGCCACTTGTTAAACTGATTCTATTAAAAGCTAGTAGGTGAGATCTTTCCAGGATCCGATAAAAAAAAAACAACAATATATTTTTGATTAAATGATTGGTGTTCTTAGAGCTCCAGTGTAAATGGCCCCCTTGGCTATACTAAGGTCATCACTGCTGCAAAAAAAGGGCTGTATTGGGTAACTGATATTAGTACATGTGAAGGGAAAGCACTGACTGTCATCAGATGTCCTTTATTTCTCTGAAAATCTGCCACTACAAAACATGTAACCCCTTGAAGTACATATTATAGGCTTTTTAAGTGTGATCCAACTGCTGAAGGAAACGTTTGTTTCATTAACTTCGGATAAAAAGATTAGAAGATATCCCCACAACCAACAAACATCACCACACTCATGCTCTTCAGTACTCTAAATGCTGGGACTCTATATATTCACCTTCATATTCCAAGGAAAAAAAAACTACTAAAACTTCACAAATCTCATAAATGACCACACACTACAACTGATTTATAAAGCAGCTAATAAAGAGCATCAGAACACGGGATTGTGGCAGTGTGCTCAGATGTTGCAAACACACATTTCCAGTTTTCCTTTGGAGATGTAACAATAGCCTATCTCTTACCTAAAGTTAAGTGCTTCTCACATTAAATCAATTGCACTTAGTTGCCTACAATCCCTTTTAACTCTGAAATTGTTTTCGCAATGTGATTGTAGTAACAAAGCTAACTCCTGAAGTACAGCTGAGTTACTCTACGTTTTACAGGGTTTTCCCCCATTCGAACTATGATCCTGTAATATCCATCTTGCATACACTGTTTTATGATCTGCATGATCAAGTTAATTTGAATCAGGTGCTTTTGAAGACAATTTTTGGATCATCTCCACATTTTTATTCACAAGCCAGAACCGTCTAGCTAGTGAACTGGCTGTCTTCTGCATGAATCCAAACTAGAACATATGCTGCTGCCACTCAGTCCACACAACCACAGATTTAGTCCACAGTAGAATCCTTAAAACATTTAGACATGTTAACATTGGGTCTAGCATGAACTGCTGCTCCACAAATCCACTCCTACTGGCTGGCACTACTTGCATAAGTAGACAGCAGTCTTAGACTTTCACACTGTTGATTTGTTTACAACAAAATTAGATGATATAAAAACAAATTTTCAAGGCTCTGTGCTAAATTGGTATGTCCTTCTGAAGATTTCACTTTTCTGAAACATTTGTACAGTGTGCCAGATTCCAGAACGGATTTTATAAAAGCATTTCTTCGACAACACGAAGTACCGTCTGGACTCTGAAATGATCCAGAGTATGTTTGAGCTCATATACTTGAGGAACAACTCTAAATAGCCAGTAAAAGCTTAGCAGTGGCCAGAATAACAGGCCTGAACTAAAACACAAACAAACCTCAAGAGATATGGCCACAGACTTCTTTCATTTTCCAGCCACAGTAACACCACCTCTCTACAACTGCATATGCTAAAATGCTTCCTTTAGGATTCTATAATAGTGAAATCAATTCTGAAATTAAGTGTCATCAAGATAGCTTTTTACTTTCTTAAAGAACAAAAAAACCCAAGGAATATACAAACTGGGTTTGTGACCTTAACAGAAAGGAAGAGGAATATAAGGTGTTATCTCTATCTCTCTCTCTCTATATATATATATATGGCTATATGTATATAAGGTTGGAAGACATAACAGTGCATAAACCAAAGATTTTACTGGGACAAGCCATATGGCTGTACCATGTTAAAGCAGTGCCATTCACAACTTGCTCTACCCCATTCAGGGGCTATTGCTGTTCTAGGAGAGGAAACTGCAAAGCAGAAGGAAGAGGAGACAAATGGAACATGATACAAAAACACACCAGGGAAAGCTATAGGGATCATCAGAGGCTGACTTCAGTTGTTTATTGTTAATTTAAGTGATAGAAAAAATTACTCCTAGCAGCAAGTTTAGCCAGAAAATATGGATATATCCAGATGCATACGTATCAAGTGAAATTAGCATGCACCAATTAAGTAGAAAATGAATGACTTGCAACTGCAGTCTCAATACGCAGAAGCGTCTCATCACTCAGATATAACTACTTGACTTAAATACTGACAGTTTTCTTCCTTCCATACAAGAGGAATATTCATGTTCAAAAAAAGCCTTTTAGAGTGTGAAGATACACATTAGACAATTATTGCAATATAGAAACAGTCTGAAAAATAATAATTATTATTGTTTATTAACAACAATAATAAAGTCATAGATAAACCTGTATTCTATTCTTACCCCTAATTTAATAAAACAGAACAGCCATTGTTGTGGACACCAACACACTTAGAAACAGTTATTTTTAATAGCAATTTCCAGGAAAAAAAAAATCTGGAGAAAAGTACAATCCCATACTGTCCCAAACAAATGGAAAGTGATCCCAAAAGAGTATTTACCTCTAGCTACGTAAAGTTGATAGAAGGTCACTCCTATTGCCCAAAATGGGTGCTGATCTCACTAAGTCAGGTGCAAGCAATGCATAACAATCTCTACCAATCTATCTACTTTAGCTAGAAAGTCTAAAAATTAAAAAACCTCAAAGCATCACTGATTTTTTTGTCACTACGTGATACCAGATTTCTTCTCTGGCAAAGTCACTAATGCATTTCAAAGTCAGTTTTTCACATCTCACAAAAAACATATTATCTAATTCTTATCACATGTTGGAAAATTTTTGAGCATTTATATATGCTGTCAAGATGAAAAATTATTCAATTGAGAATAATATAGTTATAAATATACCTAATTTTTCTTTTTTTCATAGAATCATTGAATGGCTTGGGTTGGAACACACCTTAAAGATCATCTAATGATGATCTATTCAAAATACTAAAGGAATACTAAGACGCATTATCAAAACCAGAATAAATGTTAAATACACAAAGCCATACATTCCCTATGTTATGAAGTACCTTCTTTTTACCTTATTTTGCCAAAGCATGGACTTTTCCACATGGCTTTTTCTTGCACTAGTCTGGAGTGGAAATACGATTCCTTTTTGGAGATAGTTTCCTCACCTTAGTATCTACAATTGCTATTCCATTTACTGTGACACTTGAACAAATACTGCTGTTCAAACAGTTGAATGTATGAAACTGATAACATAAAACAAACCAAAAAAAAGCCGTGGGAAAAGATATCCAATCAATTTTTTAAAAATCAGATAATGTTACTTCTAGTCCTCCAACAATCTTTTAAAGCTGCTATTTCAATTGCATAAGCCTAATAAAAAAGAAATTAAATAGATATATTAGAAATAGATATACTGATAGAGAGAGATCTTACAATTGCAGGTCCACCTTAGAAAAAGCTAAGTTAGTTTTAAGAAATTCTATTATTAAATCTCAATTCTGCTATTTTTACTCTCTCCAACTGAACTCTTTAAGAGGCTACAGAGCTCACTTGCTTTATGTCAATTTATATTCTGACAATGGACAAATGACAGAACTAGGTTGTGACAGATCCTACAGTGTTGTCACAAGCAGCTTTTGACCTGCACTTGCATTAGAAATGAGCAGAAGAGTCTGCATATCCAAACTGCTCAAATCCATCGTTGCCCATAGGCTTTGGCATCATTGCAGGGCAGTGGAGTGCAGACACTGTCTCCTCTCACAGTTTGTCATTCTGAGGGAGTTTGTTCATGCCAAGCATGCATCAGCCAGGGCCTAAAGATCTCTGAAGCATCCCACCCACCTGTACTGAACAATAATTATACATTGTGCTGTTGTGCACCACGACCAACCAGCTCTGGTTTAACTCTGTGATAAACTGATTAAGTCTCTTCCACATCTGGTCCAGACAGACCACATAAATATCCATCTTGGGCACCTCTGCATTCCAGAGTTCATTCTGTGATACAACTATACCTTCCATTTAATTTGTTCTTGTGAAAACTCTCTTAGGTTTAGCTTTTCCAATATGTTGAGAATTTCTGTTTGTTTCTTGGGACTTTTTTATTGTGTTTGTTGATTGGTTTTTTTGTTACAGTGTTTTATGATTGTTTGATTTGGAGATGGTGCAAACTACCTTCACAAAGCTTCTCCAGTCATTCCCCCAATCCCCGAGAAGGCACTTTGGATTTGGAAACAAACGTGTTTGGAAACAACACGTTTCTTCAGCGTCTGCGAGTAATGGGATGAGGAAGTTCACACAAAGAAAGCAGCTGAAAACAGACACTGGAGTCAGGAATCAATAGCTAAAGGTCAGATCACAGCAAGAATGTGAGAAACAGCTCTAGAATTTGTGCTTTCATGTAATGTGAAATCTAATCCATTTGCTTTCATACCATCACCACTGCCTTAACCTTGTTTTCAGCAATCCATACCACCCCAAATTGTTTTCTGTCAAACTCTGCAGCTCTCTCCTAAATCTATCACCTGCTGTGGCATTCATTGGAGTGAACACAAACGATGTGTCTTGATGCACATTTAATTCTCAGAAATGACAGGAAAGTATATTTTGGTGCCTACTGTCTGAAGTGCAGGCCAGAATAAAATGTCAGTATTTATCAGCTAACACTGTAACACTAGCTGTGTATATATGATCTCATAACAATAAAAATGTACATAGTACACCCTTCCTTCAAAGTACTTAATTCTCTTGCATGCACTGCAAAGCACAGACATAATTTTGTCAAATTCAGCACAACTTCCACATAGTTCCCCAAATTCCTGTTGCCATATTTAAGACAACAACTGTGCGAAGGACTCAAGCTGGAGAAGTTCATGGAAAACTGTCTCCTGTAGGAGGGACCCCAGGCTGGAGCAGAGGAAGGGTGTGAGGAGTTCTCCCTCTGAGGAGGAAGGAATGGCAGAGAATGTGTGATCAACTGACCACAGCTCCCATTTCCAATCTCCTGTGCTGCTGGGGTGGACGAGGGAGAGAAAATCAGGAATGAAGTTGAGTCTTCCCTTGACGAAGAAGGGAGATGTGGGGAGGAAGACGTTTTAAGTTTTGGGTTTATTACTCATTATCCTACTAGGATATGATTGGTTATACATTCATTTTCCCCGTGTCAACTCTGTTTTATCTGTAATGGTAATTGGTGAGCAATCTCTTCCTGTCCTTATCTAGACCCAGAAGCCTTTTGTTCTATTTTCTGTCCCCTGTCCAGCTGAGGAGGGGAGTGACAGGGTGGCTGTGGCAGGCTGGAGCCCAGGGTCAACCCACCACACCCATCAGCACTGCACAGCCTTTTAATGGCTCAGACTTCCTGGCACATTGCTCAAACAGAACTCTCTGGGCTCTTGCACTAACTGTACTCTCCTCCTGTGCTCATATTTATTAAATGCAAGTGGTTTCACTACTGATCACTCCCACGTTTTCTCTCTCAGTCAGAGTTCTGAAAATAGAAATAACTACTGAATATTTTAAAAATCAAAGGTTATCAGGTCTCTCACAGAATTTAAACTCTAAGGCAGACTGAGTCTGACAGTTTCACTGAAGAACCAGTACCTTCTCATAGAAGTAAAGGCTCCTTTCTTTAAAAATTTGCTTAATTCACTGACTAAGGGCAGCCCTCCAATCTCATGTACTGAGGAGAATTCATCTCATAAATATTACAGAGAAAGCAACAGTTCAAAGTTTTGAATGTGCACTGATTACAAGGGATGAAAAGAGAGACACTGAAAAGTGACCATTCTGTATGCACACATGTATATGTGTTCCAACACAAAAAAACCCCCTGGAAAGTGAAATAAGTAAAGAAGACAGAGATGTATGCATTTTTTTAAACCTTAAATGACACAAACCATTAGACGTAACAACTGAATTTCAGAAGGAAGTAAAAGATTCTCATGAAACAAAAATATCTTCCACTTGATTCTGAATGTGGAATTTGTTACCTGGATCAAAACATAGAGTATTTATTGCAAAACTTACGTAAAATCCATATTTAAATAGAAATCATGTGGTACCTGATAGGTCGGTTTTCTTTACTATCAAAAAGTGAAAAGATTACTTCCAGTTCCTCTCCTAGATTGGAGCACATTAAACTCTTCATCTGAACAAAGAGATGGTGGCTGCTGGCTGGTACTGGTGTGTCTTTTTTTCGATGGCGATGTTCCATCTGAAAATACCACAAATACAGTGACCAGTTTGAGTTAATTATAAAATTATCAAAACTAAAAGAAGTAAAACACATAATATAGAACTACTTTCTTAATCCAAATTATTCTATTTTTAAGTTCAATATTAACTTATATTTTTCCCCTTTTTTTCTTTTGTATCTGAGAAGGAAAACACAGGGAAGTTACTTTTCCTGTGTTATCCTGCATCATAGTTATCTCTAGAAGAATAGTAATCTCTAGAAGTTTATTTTTCTCTACTCTGAAAATTTTAAGCCACTTTAAAACTTGGTGCTGTAACAACACACTATTTTCATAGCTGGTTTAAACAGTTAATGATCTGATATTCCAGTATTCAAACACATAAAAAAATGCTTTCGCAGAAGACTAAATACCAGTATTTTAAAATGGGAAAAAGCAATCATATCTACATTTTATGATCTCTGGCAAACTGCTTTATAGAAGTGAGTAAATTATCTTGATTTGACTTCACAGTTTACACCTTCAGCATTTTAGTCACCATTAAGAGAACAATATTAAGTTGTACTATTCCTCTCTACCATTCTAACAAAAGTAATTTTAAACAGCAATCTTTCTAAGCTACTTAGTCTTCATACTGAGGTTATCTTTTTTCTATCTTTTTATTTTTCAAAGTACACTCCACAAGTTCCATTACCAGTTTTCTGGGTTATTTTTCTTCTGATGTTTCTTCTTATGATCAATGGTTCCTCACTGCATTTCATCTAGTGCTTCAACAGGATTCCATAATATTACATATGACTTTGAAACTACTCAAAGATACATTGATTCTAGAAGAATTTACATTAGGCTTGACATTACAAGTTATCAACACAAGTAGTTAAAAATTATTTTTAAAATATATAATTATTTCAGTTCCACAACAAATTGTAGTGATATTTTTGGATGTTTTGTATTTAAATACAAAAGTTCTCCTAAATAAAATTCAGTTTAAATACAAGCTTAGTATTAAGAACACAAGGCTCAGAATGGTGTATCTGTAACAGCTGCAGTAGTTAAATATGAGCCAAAGTCTACATAAATGAATTGGCAAGCTTTCTTAGACCTTGCTGGAGATTTAATCAGAATAAGAAATATCAGTGCGGGTTTTAGTAAATCAAGATGGGCTTTTACACCCAAAGGAAAGCGTTCTTATGCAATTTAACTGCTATTTACATTAATATATTGGAAAGGACCAAGAGCCCTGTATGATTAATTGTGACAATACTATACCATGGGAATATTATTACATTTCTACCAATCTTATCTAAACAGGCTCATGGGCCAGGTAAAGCTGTAATGATAAAGGAGCTTTTACTGATGATTAAATTTACATTAACAGTCACAGTTTTAATGGTACATCACAAAACAAAACGTTTAACAAATAACATGTAAGCTAAGCATGTGTACACACACAAATTTGATACCAAATCAAAGCATCTCATACAGAAGTAGAGAAAACTTCTTTCCTTGTAGTAAAACTCATTACATTATGAAATGCCAGCTTATTGGATCACAAAAGGTACTTTTGGTTAAATAGAAAAGAGCTGCCATCAAACTATCAGTATGTAATTTGATATTACATTCACATACCAGCCTGTAGAGCTCTGTAATGCTGATCTCCTCAGGATCCACCATAGCATATTCTTTTCTTGGAACTAAGTCAAGTCCCAGCTGTCTGTTTGAGAAATGGAATAACAGTAAGTAGTTTCTACTTTCAAAAGAAACAAATTAACTCTGCATGTGTTTGTTGTTTATTCCAATAATCAATGTGCATGTTAATTGATACTGTACAATTAGTTGACTTTGCTTTTGTTTTATTTTGGCTGCATTCACATGTGACTCCTCCCCTTTCTCCACTTTACAATATTAATAGAATGTTTTTCCACAATTTTTAAATCTGTTTCACATTGTGGACAATGTGCAATGGATATTGTCCTTTGTACTACTGTGAACATTTCAGTATGAATGCATTATTACTGTCAATTTTATTAAAAACCATGGAAAGGAAGATAAAAAGAAAATCCATCAAATGCCAAAACATCAGCTTCTTTTCAGTTCAGACTGGAGGGTATCAAAGATGCTTGCCTGTATCCCCTGAACAAAATAACGAAATGAGCTTGAATCAATGGGAATAATTTTTTTTTTCAGCACAGCAACAAGCAATAATGTTTAAGAACACATAAGGGGCAGTCATGCAGGAAAATGTGAAAGATTAGAAAAATTTTTAAAGTGCTTTAAAGAGCAGGAATTGACCATGTCAAACACCTTCATAATTAATTTCTGTCAGTTACCAAAAAATTCTAAGCGGACAGGTAATCATACACATTTAGTCACAACTCTTTCACTATGTTAGGTATTTATGCTTTCAGACAGCTGTAGAAACCTCTGAAATTCAGTTAATTCTACGGTTGAATATTGCTGCCTTTAATCAGTATTAAGCTGTATAAATATTGGCTAAAAAAGAAACTTTGGAAACAGCACCTAAATTCCACAGGGTGTTTTAACCATTTACTTGCATTTAAAAAAAAAAAAAAAAAAGTAAGATAATACAATTTATGTTAGCTAATTTCAGTTATTCAGATAAAAGAAAGATGCAGAACACAGTAGCTGGATGCATGTTAGAGATGCCCAAGTAGGAACTGTGTTATGTGACCAAGTTAAAAAAGAAGCAATGTCAGCCAATGTAGTTTCAGTTAGAACACAAAGCTATGCTCAATGCATCATCCAGGCATCTAGCCAAGTGTGCTTTAAAAAGATTTAAAAGGCTGCTTCAGATATTCCAATGCAATTCTCTTATAGACAGTACTACTGCTATGTAAATTACACTGAAATTAAAAAAGCAGAATAAAACAATAAGCCACTTTTCACTGTTAAAACACAGTGACATTAAAACAATGAAGGAGAAAGTCAATTTAAAAAAATGTGCTGGAAATTCGTTCTTTATTTCAGCCTTCTACAATCAGCCTAAAGCAGGTGGCCTTATACTTTTTTTACATTTCATTTATTGCTATATTTACTCACTCATTGCCCCAATCCAGACGAGCAGTGATGTGTCTCTTGACGTCCTTCATTCGATCATGGGTGAGATGGCCAACAAGGACCTGCCTTCGCAGGTCTAGGATTTCATTCATTATGTGCCACAGCCGGTGAAAGAGATCCCCCTCATTCCTCTGCGAGATAAAAATAGAATTGCCTCTGCATCACCTGTATAAGCTGACAATCCTAATAAATACATCAATGATGAGAAAATTAAGAAAACCCCTTCTTCCCCCTACTTAGTTTTTTTCCCCCAATCACACAGTGACCATTTTACCTGCATGGGTGTGTGCATATGGAATAACTTCAGAGCTTGCCACAGAGCCTGTCTCTGCACCACACCTATTCCAAAACTTCAGTCCAACTCCTTGCGCCTCACATTAACATAGTCTCATGTACACGACAGATATGACAACAATTCAACAAAAAACGTTTCAGTGTTTCATGATACAGCATCACATTATTCCAAGAGCATGTTCATTCTGTGTTGCTGTCTCATCCAAACTGAATATATGATCTGTAATTCAAGAGTGAGTATTTGAACTTATACACATGAGGGGTAGAAAAAGCAACAGCTCTGAGCATTTGAACTCTGAACCACAGTGTTAATTTCTTTTATTTTTTTCTTGCATTGATATAACTCTACACACAACCACCTAACCATAAATAAAAAGTATCACGTAGAAAGAATCTTGTGCAGACAGTTCTTCTTTATCTAACTGTGAAGTAGGAGAAACTATGTGAATATGATTGTTTTAAAACCACATCCTCCTACTCTAATTATATACCAGCTAAGGGCATAAACCATTTCCCATAAAAGAACCTCTGTTTTGGAAGAATCTATTAACTCTTCCTTCACTAATTCTAAGCAGTTTTACATGATATGGTTTTTCTGAGAACCTTTAGCTTGAGGAAACTACTGCAACCTCCATCTAAGTGATGCATCAACAAAGTTGAAAAAACCCTCTTATTCGTATTTATTCTGTTAATTCTTGCCAAAAACCCCAAGCCCATTTCCCTTTTCCTTCTTCCTATGAATAAAAAGCATAAAAATAAAGTTCAGCTACTTCTGCTGCATAAGTTAAACCTAAAATTAATTTAGGAATACCCTTACTCTCCATCAACAACTTTTATATTCCAATCACTCTAACAAATTGCCATTTGATAAATCTGCACTTTTTACTTCACATTCATTGACTTCATAAGCTCACTAAAATGGGCATTAATTTATTGTTTGTCTTGGCTTTCTGTCTGGAAAGGAAGAAACCCAGGGTATTTTGAACATGCAATAACAACAGCAGCGAAGAAAAATGCTGCCAGAAAGAGAAACAACTGCTGTAATAAAAAGAGGGAAATATGACGATAAGTAAAAGAAAACCAAGGAAAAAAGATCATAGAAAGAGCCCTTGAATTAGAAGCAAGAGACAAAAAGGACTTTGTAGGAACATTATAGAGAACTGTACTGACAGTATGTTTTCATAATTTTCCATCAGACACTATTCTATAGACCTTTCATTTCTGTAGTTAAAAAACTAAATTGAATAAACAGTAATTCAAGTGCATCTTTGGTCCTGGTATCTGATATTAATTTCTTCTGAAGTAAATTATTCATGTGAATACAAGAGACATGTTAATGTTTAATAACACTATGAAGCTCAAAATAAAATTTCTAGGTATTATTAAAACAATTAAGAAGCAAACTGAATGTTTTGGGTTTTTTTCTGGTATATATACTTCAACTAAACCAGAGGAGCTAAACAACATTGTGTCTTTTGAGATGACATTAAAACAAAGCAGTATTATTCGGGGTACTTGCCACATAGAGTTGTTTCCACATTGTTCCCCAGTCTCTTAGAGTTGATGTCATTTCTGTAATAACAGAATCTTCTGTTGGAATAACCATTTCAAATTGTCTGTAACATGCAGAAGAACACGTGATATTGCACAAGCATTACTAATCCCATTGCAGTAACTAATATGTAGACTTCCTACTGCCAACAGTGATGTCTATCAACCTATATGAGTGCTCCTTCAGGCCATGACACTTTTTATTTGTATATTTATTTAATCCCCATGGAAAAACTTTGAGTGAAAATAGTTTAATCCCCATGAAAAGTCTTGGTCCTAGAGAAGTCAAGGTGAGTTTTTTTACTATAACATAAGCATGTCAAAACCAACTCTCACAGCAGAATAATACCCATAGTTTCCAAAGGGATCTTGACACTTCAGCTTTTCATGCCTGGACTACTTTTTTCATGATATCTTGTCTCTCTTACTAAATTAACATAACAGTGTGACAGCCCTTGGCCATGATGTGCAGCAGGGCACATGGCCTGAATGGGAAACATAAACTAACAAAGGAAATATATGCAACAAAGATTGAACTCCATGCAAGTACTGCCATGGTGTCCACTAACAAAAATTATTCTGCCTTTGAGCTTTATTTTATTGTGATGGTTTACGATTTTGTTTCACTGAACCTTCAGTTTTAGCTATGACTTTAAAAGGAGAAAGGATCCTAGGGCATGACAAACCACATGTGGCTAGAGCTGCACAGCAAATAACAGTGAGTTTAACAGTAATGTGAGGACATTTTCACCTGTGGGAATGAAACTTGTTTTAATATCATTACAGTCTTCATCATTATTTCTGCCCATTATGAATAATGGGCCTTATGAATAACACACTCATTCATCCTCCCAAAATAAAGGTCACTTAATGTTCAAGCATTCCTCTATTATGAGAAATGTCCTTACTTATACAGGTTTCAAACTGTTTTGTATCAGTTCTCCACTAATAAATCCAAATAAAGGATACAATATGAATAATTACAAATTAAGTAAATCTGTGAAAAAAATCTGTTGAGCTAAGATCACTGACAATTTTTAAAAGTTTTAAATTTTTAAAAGCAATACCATCAAGGTAAGTTTTACCCCTAAAAAAAAAAGTGTTTTTCTTTTAGTCAGACTACTTGAATTCCACAACACAATTTTAAAACTATTTTTAACCAATGATTCTGGTTTTTACCAACTCTTCTAAAAACGAAAAGACATCACTTGTTTTCAAAAACAAATATTGGGTCTCCATCAACTGAAGAAAAGAAGTAAAGGAAAGAGTTTTTCTTTTCATTTACAGGTTTAGTAAAATCTTTTGCCATTAAACCAATACATTATTTTACCCTTTTTTTGTAAAATGGCAAATGTCTACTATTGCAAAGCTGCTGCCTTCAAAGAAAAGAGCTAATCTTAAACAGCAGGTTAAAAACCAGCTTATGTACAGAATAATTTCTTCAAATTAAGGCAATGCAATTTTCAAGCCAAACTTAACATGTAATTTGCTTTCTCTTTTCTCTAGACAATACAGAATTATATTCCCGGTTGTGTTCAGTGTCTTTTCAGGATACAGCATTCCAATTTTGTGACCATGTAGGAGTATCAGGTTTGGTAAAGACAAGGGTTTCAAGTCCTCTGGCAGTAAGCTGAAGATATCATAAAAAGTAAATTATTTTGTTATGTTAAGCAAAAGATCTTTGCTCATGATTAAATATTTGAAATCAGAACATTTCACATACCCTTTGTTCTTAACACAAGCATTCTTCAAGTGAATGTAGTTAGAAGGAAATATGCCCTGAAAAATAAAAAAGTTTAGGTAAAAGAACTCCCCTTACATGAGTTTGGCACACCATTTAATATCATTCAATATGCAAATACGTGCTGAATTCAAAGTCCTCCAAATAATTAACAAAAACAAACCACAAGGAAAGAATACAATAAATACTCAATATAGCTCTAACAGAAACTGAAATGCCATATTCAGTAGAGTTTAAATCTTTCAACGCTTCAGAAAATTCAAAGATAAACACATGTAGAACATGCAGAAGATTGTTTGAGAGCTCCCTTATGGCAGACTGTTTTATTAATTACTCCCACCTTGACAAGAAACATAACAGCTGACGGGGATAACGTCTGATCAGCCACATCTTAAAAATAAGGATTTTCAGACAGGAATTTTCAAAATAAAGCAAAATAAATTAAGTTAACAATATTCAATAAAAATAACATTAAGTTAATAAAGAAAGTTAAAAATAAGTTTAATTTGGTGGCTACTCTGCCTGCAGTGCACAGGAGAGTTGTGGTAGATGCCTATCAAAGAGCCTGTGTTCTGCCAGGAGCAGCCCTTTTCTGATGTTTGAGGGCTCCACCATTGTCTCGAGCAGGCAGCGCTGCTGGGACAGTCCTACTGCTCTCCCAGCACACCAACCTTCACAAGCCAGAACCAGCAAAATGGAGCAAGCCAGTGCCAAGCCTCTGGCTGGGAACATAACACACCTCAGCTCATGCAGTGAGGGAAAATACATATATGGTCACTTCATAATAAGCACAGGTGCATACAGCCTTTCCTTCGTGACAATGCTGTCCCATTTTCTTTTATCACAGGCATTAGACCTTGGACAAAAACAAATCTACTGTGTAGAGGCAACTGGCCTTTGAAATGTTCCCATGCCTCTGTAATGCAAAGTAGCTCAGGAGAGCATCTCCCAAGGACAGCGAGACACAGCCTTGCAGGTGTGACAATACGGCAGGGAACAGGATGGCTGCATATGCACCCTTACTGCAGACCAGCTGCCACAGATAACTTCAAGTGTCAAAGCTAGCAGAATAACAAGGGAAAAATCCTGACAAAGCAATTCCAATAACAAGAGGATTTACAAGGTGCTCTTATTATTTTACTTTTGGAGAGACTCTCTTCAAAAATGCAATTCAGAAAACTGTTTGCGCTCACACTAGGAAAACAGAGAATATATATCTCATCTCTTCACACATCAACTCATGTTTAGAAAACCTATTCATAACTTCCATCACACATTTGACAGACCACAGAGCAAGACTGACAGCAACCATGTGGTGAGAATTGCAACAAAAGACACAGAAGATGCAATAACAAACCACAACTGCTCATGTCTTATAAATCAAACTGTAATATATATCAATGAGGTCAAAGTAGTAAACATCAAATTAGACTCTGTGGCTAAATTTATTGTTCACATCGACCTTCTACATAAAGAAAGGAAATTTATGTGATTAGAGACCAAAGGCCGTGGCACAAAAGGCCAAAGAGTTGATATAAGCCCCTAGAAACTTTTGAAATTCATGTGTATGTGCCTTGTTTTGCAGCTGAAGCATCTTGGAAATGAGGAGAGAAAGAGAATAGAAAAGCTTACAATGCAGGTTAAATGTTCAACAGATAATTTTAGATCTTTCTTTCCCATGAAAAACAAAATCTGTACAATCCCAGAGACAAGACAACAGGAGATGTTAAGAAAATAGAAAGACAAATAAGACAAGTAAAGCTTAAACATACAACACAAAAAGACACTGAAATATAAATTTCATAACTTTTCATGTCTGAATACAGAAGAAATAAATCAGCGAAGTTGGGTTTAGAATACTATGCTACTATGGAAATCAAAGACTACGCATCAAAGAAAACCAAAATGAACCATACATTTTACATGGCAACACATATCTTTTATTCAAGTGATACCCTGCATGTGGCTGCTATAAACTAGCTGTCGCCACTGGCTGCTCTAAATTAATTCATAGCATCAAGAAAAACAGGCACAGTTTAACCAACTTTTCCAACAGTGTTTACAATTTGTATTCTCAGTAGTCTTTTTCCTTCAACTTAGCTTCCCCTGAGTGGAAAATCTAAAAATCAGAAATGAAAGAAAATTCACCACAGCCTTGGATTTGTAAAGTGTATTATCCTAATACATAGAAATATTTCAGAAGGGTAATCCATGTCCAAATCTAATTGAAGTAATATCAACAATATACTTAACACTTAAGAGTAAATATCACATACTTACAAGCAGACTATTAACTTTTAAAAAGTAAATATACATTTTTGCTAAAGAATGCAAAATTGCGATTGACCTTTACCTTAACATTGGGGTTTTTTAAGGCAAATCCTCTGTACCAGCCTGTGAAGAAAGCACATTTTGTTTTTTAAAGTATGCAAATCATTTACATATGTAAAACAGATTTCATCTTTCCCTTTTGGAAAGATATGACAATTCCACAGTGCTGTCAGACTACACTCATTTGAAAGATTTTTCCATACAGTGAAAGGTATTTCATTTAAACCAGTTCATATTCAGATGACTTCATCCACACAATTTCAGGAATTGCTCTTTAACCCTGTATCACTAAATGTTTCTAACAATGTAACCCGGGTATATTCTGCATTGGACATCATACCAATCAAAACCAAAATACTTTAATATTAACTCTAAACATTTACAAATCATTTCTGGACTTCAGGTTCTACAGCTATCAACCACACTGCTATACAAAATTCATAATACACCTGATTCAAAAGAATAGATCCTATGCCTTCTAAAATAATATTTCTTACAAAGTTAACCATATATAATCCTGATACAAGTAAAAAAACCCTATATAATCCCAAATTATTAAAAAGGATGGGAAAAACTATTAAAAAGATCAATGTGTTGATTTTTATGTGTTAAGGAGGCAGATTATGAAAAAAAATACAATTTTATTTCTCTGACACTAGCAACAGACATTTGCTAAAATTATATTTGCATTCTCTAATGCAAAACAGAAATAGAAGAGAATGCATACACTGTTTTAAGATTTAAAGTTGTGACTTTGAATTAATTTGAAAATGTTTTGATGGCAGCCAGGTTTCTCATAAAAATACCAAGAAAGCAGAAGAATCATGAGAGAACTCCTTTCTGTTATAACTCTTATCCTCTGTAAATGTTTATTAAAGAGAGAGATTAAATAAAAATTAATGAACTGCGAATTAATTTTTATAGAGATTGGAGCTCACTGGGATTGTGGAAAAAAAGACAAGAGGCCAGAATGTGTTATATTATTGACTTCAAAAATGGGCTACTTTAAGAAAATAAATGATTATTAATGGAATTCAAACCACCACCACACAAAATTTAATTATCAGTGGAATCACCAGTGAACTCACCATCACATTTCTCCAATATTTGAACAGTGTCTCCAATCTCCAGTGATAGGCCATGTGGGACTGCCCCTCGAAAACCAGCAATTACTGAAAAATATAATAAGTTTCTATTATTCACAACATCAACATATAAGTTATTATTCTTATTTTTAACAAAAGTAGTATATTACCAGGGGAAGTTACGTGTTAGAACAAACAGGCTTACTAAAATTTAATAAACTGTGAAGAGAATCAAAGAAAGAATCATTAGGCCACTTTTATGAGCAGAAAATTTAAAACACAGGACTCAGAAAAAAACCTAAACACTTACAGCCCTACTATACATGAATGGAAAGCTCGTACTGGAGAACTCTATTAGTTAGACCATAAGAACCCCGAAGGACAGAAAGTGTTTTATTCCAAATGCTTACACTAACACATATCCGACCTCAGAATTTTGCAAGCTGAAAGTGCCAATATGTGCCAATATTTTTGTTGCCATCTATACCACTCACACGCCGTGAAAAGAAAACCTTATTTCACATTTGCTTAATGGATGCTATAGACCCAGCACTCCATATAATCCCAAATGTGAGGCAATGGTTAGGGGGTGGAGATCTCTGAAGCATGTTGTTCACTCCAATACATTAAGTGCACACACAGTTTCCCCTGCAGCCTCACCAAAGCCATTGAAGGGAGGTCATGAGCTCAGGCTGGGACAAGAGCTACAGAAATGGGCTTCTCTTGCTGGAGATAAAACATCCTTCAGAAACAAAGCATCCACCAGAGTAGTGATGTTCCCAAACACTTACAATGGTCAAATGTGAAGTCTTACATTGTTAGTTTTAAAACAATAGACAGCTATTTTTCCACTCAGAATCAAAATAGAACACCCAAAAGCCACTCAAAGTGCTCATTCCTACAAATGCTAAAAATCCATTAACAAGCTAGGTAGCAATTCAGCTATTCAACCCTGTTCTTACTGTACTTGAAATGCTGAATTAAAATATTGCCTAATTCAGGCCATGAGACCAAGCAATAGTGCTTTAGATTCTTTGTAATGTAACCTTCTTTCAGAGCTTAATTTTAAACTGGAAGAGGAAAACAGCCTATCCACCATCCCACGATGCACAAAACGACTTTGTAGCCTAACAGCAGTCTTACTGCTGTCAAATATCTACCCATCTAGACAGGAAGCCCCAAATCTCATAGGAAAGAAAAAACCCCACTAACTCAGGCATGACAAGAAAACTTCACATGCAAGAGCCAAAAGGATATGCATATCTGCAAGGACATATATATGCTCTTGCCTGCTGTTGGAGGTCTACCCTGCCACGAGCAGACACCACACTCAAACACAACATAACCTGTCATCCACCATCTGTGCTTGCCACATTGTTCATCAAAGGCAGCAGGAGAGATTAGCTGTCAGCAACCACAGAAACTGAAAATTCATTTGTGAATCTTTGGAAGAAAGTTCCAGATTTTAAGAGTAAACCAACAGGATATGGTTTATGCTATAGGACAGCAATTTAAAACTGTAAAAAACCCACAATTTTGCCAAATCCTTCTTCAGAATTTGAAGACTTGAAAACACATTGAATTCAATCATCACTTCAATCATAGGAAAATCATCACTGTGCTTAACTCACCATCTTTATCTCTTTGAAAAAATCCTGTGAGATTATGCCCCTGGACAGTCTCTAAGAGTTCGATACAATGTGAGACACATATTTATAGCATTGAACCTCCTTAAGCATGTGTATATTGAATCAATCTCTATTCATCTTGGTGCTACTCCCATTCTTCAAGTTTTTTACATGAAACTGAATACTGTGAGAATGGAGTATGAAATAAAAAGCTGCTTTGGTTCCAACACCACGATCAGGCAGAACATTTTTAAAGGAGCTTAGTAGCAAGACAGCATTTGTACCGTGAAAAAGATTGTCTAAGAGTTGAAAACACCCAAGAAATATTCAATTATTTCTTATACAAAGATCTGAAAATTAAAACAGTTTATTAACTATGAAGAAATAAAAATAAAATGAAAACTCCCTGCATATCAATGCAATATACATCTAAATTCCACTGTGGGACTGGAATGACAGGAGTCAGTCTGGTCACCTTTCTAGTTTGAAAGAAGCAAAACTGAAATTTGAAACCTGCCAAAATACCATGTAGAGCAACAGAAATAAAATGAAGGAATTAACTGAAGAAGTATGCAAAAGCAAACCGAACCCTCGTTTGTTATTACAGTTGTGAGATGCCTTATTTTTAAAGTCCATGAAATAGAAAAAAATGACAGTAATTTTCTCCTTAAGAGCCAATATATCCTGTCACATTGTTATGATCTGACTTTGCTGTGACATTCAGTTTTTATTACTTGTTACTAGAGTTGTTAAAAATCTTTTTCTTGTCTTTTTTTTTAAAGCAGTTTAAAAAAAACTTGTAGGACAAAAAGAGATTGAAATCTGACACAGTGTAGAAAATAGCTAGAAATCATTTTAGAGCATGTATAGAAGACCAAAATTATACCTTGAAACATCTTCTAGAAGGATGGCCTGCAGAGTACCAGAAAAAGAAAGAAAGAAATGAGGGCATCATCTGCACCTCTAAGCACATTCACCTGATACACTTGAAAAACTCTGCCTGGATTCTTGTGGAGTAAGGTCAGGCTCAAAAGAGGCAGCCTGTGGTGTTTAGCAGTGTCACTCACAGAAAAATACAGAGCACTGCAGATCAGCAGAGGATTTAATGAAAAGCACAGGAAACCACAGATAAACTTATTTCACAAATGTTTACCCAGCTAACTTTGTAATAATCAAGTCATGCTACAGAACTGGGACCGAGACAGAAGGTGGCCATCATAACAACTGCTACAACCACAGATGAGGGCCAAAGGACTCAACAACTTTTTTCCCTCAGTCTTCAACAGCGACTTCTCTTCCCACACTTCTGGAGTGGATGAACAGCAGGATGGGGACTGAGGGAGCAAAGTCCTCCACTGTAAGTATCAGGTTCAGAACAACCTGAGAAACCTGAATGTACTTCAGTCTATGGGGACCTGATGAGATGCATCCCAGAATCCTGAGGGAATTGGCTGATGTAGTAATAAATTATTTAAAAGAGCATGCAGTGATATGACAAGGGGGAATGGCTTCAAACTGAAGGAGAGTAGATTTAGTTTATACAACAGAAAAAATTTCTTTACTGTGAGGGTGGTGAGGCATTAAAACAGTTTGCCCAGACAAGTTGTGGATGTGGATTCCTGTGAACACTTAAGACAAGGTTGGATGGAGCTCTGAGCAATGTGGTCTAGTGGAAAGTGTCCCTGCCTACAACAGGGGTGTTGAAACAAGATGATTTTTAAGGTCCCTTCCTACCCTTCTATGATTCTGTAGATGCTATAGAACTTTATAGAATCTATAGATTCACCTATTCTATGATTCGTGTCCTTTTAGTTTATCTGTGGTGTGTATACATAAGTCATGGTAGGAGGTAGTTGCTGTTCTGCCAGAGAAGACCCCAGGGCTCAGTGATTCAGCTAGGACACAGGGTTCTTAAGCAAGCCATAATATTAATTGCATGTACTGAACATCTCACCCTTTTCTCCAATGACCACATTGTTCTGCAAAAGCAGATGCTCCTTAATTCTTTCTTCTAGTAGTAGTAAGGATATAATTAATCTCTCTGTGGTGACCGTGGCTTAAGGTCTTCTCAACCTAATTTAAGAGCAGTACATATTTATCATAGTCATAGAACTGGACTTTTTTTATATACAGCATTCACTGACCCATATGCATCATATATGCACCATTTTAATTCTTCTAACAACAATAGCTGCTGTGACTATCCCTTTCTCTCTTCCATTGCAACTGTATACCAGAGATGTTAGAAAAGGAGGATGGACAGGAAAAGAGAAATCTACTCTGAATACAGATCATTTACCAATACCTGCAGTCTTTGCAGATGGGCTGTCACATGCATGTCCCCAGGAAGCTATGTATCAAAAACACATCTAGATATATTTTTTGTCATTGTAATAGCTGAAGGTCATATGTCCTTTTCAAGCACAGGAACAGTGATTGATGTGCTCTTCAATCACCTCTCAGCCACAGGAGAAATATGGAACTCCACAATAAAAGTTTGTAGCAGGATATGGCCTCAGAAATATTTAAGAAACGGAGTTCAAATACTGCAGCCAGCTGGTTTTATTAAATATTTTCTAGCTGCCAAAGGGTGCTCAGGAAAGCAAGACAACAACACAGGATACAAAAACCTAATCTATACAGAAGGTGAAATCATATGGTGAGAACTCCAGTGACATGCAATATTGAAGCAACTTCAGTTTTGGTTTGCTTTGCTCCTAAGTTCAGCTTCTCAAAACAAAATTTATCTTTGTGCTCTCATTCAAATCTCTGGTTGGATGTGCTCACTGTTAAGACAGTTTCACATATGAAAACTCCTGGTGTGTAAAAAGCCCAAGGTCTTAATTAAAGCCTAAACTAAGTGGTGGGTTTTGGTGCAGCTTCTGCTCATCTAAAGTACAGATAGCACTGCTGTTCTAAAAACTAAAACAACGTACTTTTCTACTTGCAACTAATGCATACAAGCCTTAGATGTGAGTTAGCATTATAAAGAGAATTTGAGACTCACTCAGAGCAAACTGGTTTCATGGCTGGCTTGACTTCTTGTTTACAAGATGAAAATGTCTCCCCACAAAGGGTGCGATGTGACATGGTGCTCAAGATGCCCTCGTCACAAGTTAGAATTAAGGCAGGTCCACACTACAAAAGGAGACTCACATTGAGTTCTGGGTTGTGTGGCAAGACATACACCCCCATACATAAAGGGATGAAAAGCAGTCATATCTACAGCAGACTACTGGATGTTCAAAAACGAGCATTTGTATTACAATAGCATACTTGTGTTTCACATTATAAAAAACAGTCCTTCAACTGAAGAGAGAAGAGTGGGCAAAAGACAAGAGGTAGAAGAATGTAAATTATTTTAATAATTAATTATTGCTTGGCCACATTCGGCATGCAAAATGCTTGAATAAGGAATAGACTCTAGTTCAATACCCTAAGTCATGATGCCCAATTATGAGAGGTGGCATATGAAACACACAGAAATGCAGTAAGTACACACTAGACAATCAGATTGGAGGGGTGGGAACACTGTGTTAGAGGGACTGCCTTTGACAGGGAACAAGATGCTCTGATAGAAAAGGAATTGATCAGCTGGCAAGAGGAGTGGTTGGCCCACTTCAAAGTTTTGCTTGGGGTTATATTGTTGAAATTTTTATGCCTGAAATAACTGGAGATCTGCATATAAGAACTAATGAGGCAGACACTGTTGTTCTTTTCCTCCTAACAGATGGCCAGAAGCTATTATTGATTCCAGATATTATCTGCTATAATTGAAATCAGGTCTCCTTAGTAGCAAAAGCAATAAGGAGTTTTTATTCTGGACTTAAAAGTGCCTTTCTTTCAAGAGATTGAGACTTTCAGGAACAACTACTCCAAGAGGTATTGCTTCTATTCTATAGTTGAAAAAAAGTTTAAAAGTTGTAATGAATGAAATTGGAATGTTTCTAACATTATGAAGTTATTATTATATTGGCTAAAACAGTCATAAATGTTGTATTTTGTCTTCATGATGGAAAACTGAACTTGCTTTTATGCAGTTTTTTAGCTGAATGAGTAATGACATGTATATATTACCTTTGAGGAAGATTCAGTCGTCTTTTTGCAGAAATATAAAAACTATCCTTTGATATGGCCTCATGCATGGCAAATACAACAAATATCTGCCACTATGAGGAGCCACAGAAAATGCAACATCATCTTCGAGACAGCCATTATTACAAAAGAATGAAAACCTGTTTGTAAACTCATGTCTGAAGCTACTGACCACTGGCAAGCAATGCAAGCATCCAGTGGTACAACTCTTAGCATTTTGTGGCACAGGGATCTCCTGAGCCAGACATGGTATTTCTGTGTTTACCAGCCATGGATGTATTTTTTTCAATGAATTTGCCTAACTAGGATTTACAGGCAATATAATGTCAGTGTCCACAAACTCACAGTAAGCTTTCCAGTTTAAATATGCTCATGCAAGAAAAAAGTCTTCCTTTCATTTCAGTGCAATTTCATGTCCCCTTATTCCTGTGGCAAAGTTTGAATAGGAGATCTCTTGTCACCCCCTCTGCTGAAATTTTTCCAGGATGAAGCCTTTTCTCCTCAAAAGATGCTGAAGAACCTTTTTCGGTTTCTAAACAGGCAGAATTGCTAGCAGCAGAAACACATGGAAGCTTTGCTAATGCAAAATTGCCAGAGCTTAGTGCAATAGGCCATCACATGCATTGAGCTTTGCCTACATATGAATTGATCGGGATGGAGTGGAATGATAGCACAGCTACATGCTCGTACTTCTAATACACGAGTTAATTCAGGCATCTGCTCATAATGCATTGTGCTGCCTACAGACACCCCAGGAGGCTTGCTGCAAAGCAGCAACAAGCTAATGAAGACAGCGACAGAAAAGAGAGAGGGAGCGGGGTGGGGAATCGATCTAATCTCCTTTCAATAAACACAATATATACCAATGTTAGTTTCAATAACAGAAGTGATCCTTAAATCTCTTGCGGATTACTGAGGATAAACACTTTCAAATTTGTATTGAAATAAAAGAATGTGAGTTCTCTTGCCTGTGTATGTACAATTAAAAGGATCAAATGCATAGTTCAGATGATGACAGCTCAGTGTGGAATTTGAATATCTCAAGTGCTGCTCACATGCAGCAGTCAGTTTTATTAAGACATGAGAGCTTGCACGGAATTTTCCTAATAAGGACATTATTGAAAAGCTATTCATTAAAATTCCTCAAGGCACATCAAAAATCATCAAAAAATTTTGCATCAACATCCAAGTATTGAAAATAGTGTATAAAGTAGAATAGCTATAGAAAACGAGCCTTCAGTTGCCTGTAAAACAAAAATCTGGAATTCCTACTGCTAACAGCATTGACTACCTGTACAGATAAGGCAAATGCCACATCTGAAATACGCAAAGGACATGAAGCTACAGAAGATCATATTCCCTCCTGTGCTCGGCTCAACATTTGAATTCAGCAAGGTAATCACTTTCAAATCCCCGATTACAATGCTGCCAAAAACCATAGGACAATTCTAACATAGATAATCAGTTTAGTGTGAATGTCTGAATGCCTGTCAAGCTCTCTTCATCCTGCATCTCAGCTACGGGCAGGCATGTTCTAATCTCTTTGATGACAGCTTGATCAGTTCCCCCAACATCTGCAAATGCAATGTCTTTTTGTTAACTCTTTGCTTTGGGTACCTTGGGTAGTAAGACTGTTTACTAAAACAGAGCACTAAAAGTAAGAAGTGATAATGGTACCTATTTGCCATGGAAAATGCCTGCCCATCTACAATGCCATCTAGAATAAACCTGCACACACCACCAGGGTCCTGTCCTTGCAGGTATGAGATTTCATTGATTGTTTTCCTTCTATCAAATAGCTAGTTAAGTCCTTTCTATTTCTTGGAATCCTGCTTCATCTTTTTGTGTCTGTATCTTGTCCCTGCTAAGAGAAATTCCTTGACATGCATTAGTTGTGGAACAAGGAATTTAGAAGTAAAAAGAAAATAGAACAAAAAGGTCTTCACAAGTCCAGAAAATCTAGAACACCTTAAGAGTTTATGAATAGATGACACAGCTCTCCCCATGAATTTGCTCAGGAATGTCCTCTACAGAGGAGGAACGTCAATGAAAAAGCCATCAGAGGCACCATGGGAGAAGGCAAGGTGAACTTGATACAAACAGGTGTAGATTTCAAGCATTTAGCCAACTTATGATAAAGGAACAAGTCTACAGCCAGTTCAACCAGCTGGTCTCACTTTAATTCTTTACTGTAGAGCTAGAGATGCAGTATCAATGCACTAAGACTGCCATGTTAAACAGGAAGGGTGGATTAAGTGTCAGTGTTCTTTTACTACTTGGAAACAGCAACAACTTAAAAATCCAGCTAATAGAAAGGAGAAAGCAAAAAAAATAGATTATGTTCAGATTACATTATCTATAAGAACAACCTCTTTTAGTTAAAAATAACTACAACTTTTATTAAGACTAAGTATTTCCAAAATTCTAATAATTTTCAAACTTTGTTAAGTAATTACCTTATTTTAATAGCATGATCAAAGAAAAGAGTTACAACTATTTACCTGGAAGAGTATTTATGTTTCATTCATAGCCTCTGAGGAAACAAAGTTTCTGAGTAAAATCAAACCAGTAAGGGGTTTTGTAACTTCCTTTAAGTGTCAGTTATGATAAAGAAGGGAAGATGCGAGAACATAGCCACAAGCTGTGTCAGGGGAGGTTCAGGTTGGACATGAAGAGCAATTTCTTCACAGAAAGGGTTATTAAACACTGAAACAGACTGCCCAGGGAGGTGGCAGAGTCACCATCCTTAGAGGTACTCAAGAGACTACTGGACATGGCACTTTTGCTCTGATCTAGTTGACAGGGTAGTGGTTGATCAAAGGCTGGACTTAATTTGGAGGTCTTTTCCAACCTAAAGGATTCTGTGATGTATCCACAGCACAAGTGCATCATCTGAGGTCTACCAAAGTCAACAAAGCTGCAAATATCAGATCTCATGGCAACTCTTCAGTGCACTTTGTGCTTCATTAAAGCTTACCAAAACCTCCAAAAACTTAAGGGACAGAAAGTTCTACATTATTTCAAATACAGATCTATGGTGTAATTTTGTTTCTGCCAGAGGGTTTACTGGCTACATATCATAGCCCTACAAAGCCAGCAGAAACTGAAGCAGAAAATGAAAGCCTCACATGACCATAAACACCGGAGGTATCTTCCAGAAAACAGTTAAATTTTTCCAGAATAATAGGTTGACAATTATTTCAAAGAAGGCCTTGAATACAAGAGTATGGCCTTACAATTGAATGCTGAATAATTAATGGCAGAACACTGAGTATGGTCCAAAGTTTAATAACCACACATTTCCCTATTCTCCTCTTTCCTCCCCAAAAGCATTACAGCACAACAAGCTTCTCTGAACTTGGGGGGCATAATTTCACAGTCCTTAACTAACTTTAAGTAGCACCATGCGAACCCAAGCTCAGAAGAGCTGTAGTCTTGTGGACTGCAAAGAAAACACGACCACTGTGCAAGCCGCAAGAAATACTCTTCACCAGCTACAAGAGGCACCCGAGGGGAACAGAGGTAGACAACAGCGCAGTAGCTCAAAAACTCCATGTGCCTGGTATCAAAGACTTTAGTAAATGAGACTGGCTTCCCCTTAATATTGCACTGTTTACTCCCATTCAAGTAATGAACAGCATTCAAGGAAGCCAAGAAAAGCAGAGCATAAATTTTCTTCACTAATACAAAAACAACAGAACACCTGTCTTCCACAACAAAGTCAGGTCCATTAACTGACCATAGAGATGAAACACTTTCCATGTATTATGTACACTGTCTTTTAATTCCCTTGGAAGAGCAGAGTTTAATTTTGTGTTTGACCTGCCATCAGTAGAAGACAATTTAAAAAAAAATAAACAAACAGAAAAACTACTAGAAAACTCAAACACACACACAAAACCAAACACAAAACATCTGGTATCATATTTCTGATGAGTTTCAGTCTCCTGCTAATCTGTATTTCTCTGATATTCAACAATTTCATTTAAAAAAACATATTTTAAGTACTTTTTTTACCAACGAGAGTTCTGTTTAGTTTGACTTTAGCCTTTATGCAATGTTCTCTACAGCATTTTATAACTAAATAAATCATTCTGGTTTTGTAAGCGATGAGCCTTAACCATATTGCTGCTTACAAAGAACATTTATTAAATGTCATTTTTTTTGCTGCACTTCACAAATTATTGCAATATGGTATTTTTCAGAAACAAAAAAAAATCTTATCAACTTAAGCAATAAGCAAATCGTGCAATGTAGCTAACAAGAAAAATAAACTGTAATTATGAAGTTCTGAAGCCTATTCCACAGGTCAGCCAATTCTCTGTAGATAAACACTTAATATCAGAAAATCTCTTTAAAAAAAGGACAAATTGGCAAGATGTGGAATTAAGTGCAACTAAGGAAGACGATTACAAATCACTTACAAGTACCCTGGCACACTTTTTTTATCTTAAATGAGGCAGAACTTTCTTGATCTAGTGTAATTGACAGGCATTTCAAATACACTGGAACACAGGTATCAGGACTAGTAAAGCAAAACTACTTCCCCCTGTGAAAATCCTCAGAGACAGCTGAATGCAAGTTTAAACATCCCACTCTGGCTTCAAGCTGGTTTATTAGGTTTAATGGTTGGAAATAACCACTGCACTTTTCAGCCTGATTTCAATAGCTGAGCCAGCAGAATTAGTGCATTTAGCCCTGCAGGGTTTCATCACTAATCCATAATCTCTGTAAAGATAGAACTTCAGGGATATTTAAAGATCCTACAATTATTTTAAAACGTATGGCCAAACAGGAATGTAACAAGTGCATACATTTTTTTCCTACTCAAAGCTCTGAAAAAACCCCTACAAAACTATCTGGATGTATACTTTTAATAGTGTTTCTGTGGCACCATGCACTTTCAAAAATGCAAATGTAGGGTCTCCTTGAACAATCAGAACCTTCACTTTCTGTTCACGCTTGCTTAAGAACAGACCCTCTTACTCCAAAATTAATGGTGAAGAGAGGTTAGGTTCAGTTGGCAACTGCTCATAAAAGCACACAGGAACATGAGAAAAATGTATCTGAAAAGTATATGCAACCAATTAAGATAATGAAGATTGCTGACAAGGGGGCAATTGTTCTGTTTGATGTGAGGGGGGGAAGGAAGTGTATGAGAAAACAGTCCTCTTTGAAGGTTTATAATATGATTTACTGATACAACTTTCTGAACTTTTTTTTTCTTTTTTTTTTGCTAAGAGTATTTTGAGACAAGATAATTCTGGTTTTTAACACCTTGGAAGAGTCACTAAAAATAACTGCCATTGTAACAATTCTATCCTTACTCCTTCCTCTAGATTTGGCACAGAAGCCTAGGAATACATTCAGATATCATGGGTGCAGAAAAACATGAAAAATAATGATGTCATTCTACAAAATTAGTACTGTGAGATACACACTATCATCTGGCACCATAAAATACTTCCTGAGTGAAACTAATCATGGTTTTGACAACTGGGCAGTGCCAGGCAAACCAGACACAGGGACTTCTTGTCTTTTAGTATTAAGGCATTTTCCAACTCTTCTCCAGTTGAAGGAATGTACAGGACTCTTTCCTGAAACTTAAAAACAAAAACTCTCTTTTGTACTTCAGAAAAATTAGCAGAGACAGGTAAAAAGACTTTTGTGTCAATCCAGCATCTGCAAGCAGGTTAGGAACAATGCTGAAATAAGCTAACACAAATTAAGCAGATTTGCAATCTATCCCCTTGGCCACTGTCCACACCATTAAGCCACATGCCACGTGCTTGTTTTGCAATGAATCAAGATGAAAAAACCTCACAGAGTTCAAGGAAAAGACTGCCAAACTCCACTTGAACGGGGCATGGACAAGGCAGGGAGGGAATGAAGGGGAATGAAAGTCAAGGCAAAACCTTCAGCCAAGAAGAGCAGAGCCTCCTCGTGGGATGCTGCTGCCCTGGAAGGGACCACTCCCAGCAAGGGACAGAAAAGAAACTGCAACTCCAGGGCTACCCTTGGCCACAGTGCCACAGAGAGCCATCACATCACACACAGCTGATAGAATTATTACGCTAACTTAAAATCAATAATTTTTGTAAATACTGTGGGGTTTTTCCCTACAATTAATAACCTCCAAATAGAATAACAAAGGCTTTGTGGGATTTATCCAGGAGCTGAAGTAAAGAAAGGACAAAACTGTATTTTTCTCCCATGCTTGAAAAGACCTTCTGAAACAAGAATATAGAACTCATGCAGTGACATCAGTGTCTTGATTCAGCTTGACAGTTTTACAGTTTCTGTACTCCACCAAGCAGTTTCTGATCTCAACTTCAGCTTCAGTAGCAAAACACAGGTGTTGAAATTAGTAAATTAGACAATCAGTATACTGCAAGCTTGTTCTTAAAAGTGAGTGAAAAAAGCCCTTAGAACTGATAAGATGAACATCATGTGGCATGTCTACTACACAGAGATTTCTTCCTTTTAAACAAAAGACTTTCAAAAGCAGTGAAAAAAAAATCTGCCACTGAGAGCCAAACCAAATGGTGAAACTGAAGATGGTTAAGCACAGACTTAAAACAGTAACTTTCCTTAATCATATCTGACTTTAAAACAGTTGTATGATTTAGTATTTCTGCATTATTCTCTTCCCATCTCTCAAAAATCTTTTGCCCGAGATCTCTGAATTTAAGTAGCCGAGATATATACAGATGGATGTAGGTATATACTCAAATATACGTGCACTTGTGCACCTGAATGTGCACAAGTCCATGGAGCCAATGACATTCATCTGTGGGTCCTGATCTTTAAGGTCCATTCCAACCCTTAACGTTCTGTGATTCTGTGAAATATTGAATTCCTGGAGCACTATACATGAACAAACACTTTTTTGGATTTCATTCAGCAGTAGGTTTTGATCCACATCATAATCCCACTCACTAATTAAAACAATTAGAGGTGTGTAAATAATCAACAACACACCTAGCCTGTAATGGGGTTATTCTTCCCAAAGGCAAATTGAAAGGATCAAATCAAAGAAAAATGTCCGTTTTCTTTGCAGAAAGAAAGTAGGAGTTAAGAGAGTGGGAAAGTATTTGCAACAGAATACACAGTTAAACTTGAGGAGGAAGAGACACATCAAGGCTTGAAACTTGCTTCTTGGTTAAACAATTTCAACTCACTTATTAAAAATATGCCATTTATTAACTCTAAAATTACCATCCAAATTAAAAGGAATCCCTTTTCCACTTCACTAGGATTGCTCGAAAGGTCAGCCAACAATCACTGCTGGGCTCGAAATGAAATTCATTATTTCCAGCCAACAGTAATGTTAATGGCTATGATAATTACAGTCATTGGTGGTTTGGTTACTTCTTGTGCCAGAAAGAGATACCATTATGTGACCAACATAATCCTACCTAATCCTTGAAGGCTTGCATATAAACCACAGAAGTGTCACAGAAAGGAAATTATATACGAGCAAAATCGGTGAAGTGTCATGACTTTTCATACTTGTTTTCTAAAATGCATGGAAATTAGATGATTTAACGCTTTCAGTCTCCAAAAAGAATAGGAGATGTCAAGTGAGCCAAAACAGAATATTCTTTCTCAAGTACACCTTGAGGAATTTCCAGTCTTTCCTTTTCAGATGGATTAGATATGAGGAGAGATACTATGAATTTTATTTGGAAGTACCCTAACAATGCTTCACTTTTTCTGAAAGAAAAAAGAATAAAAAAGGCAGATGTACTGATTATGAAATTAGATGTGTTCATTTTCATCTGCTCTATCATGTCTATTTTACTGTTTCAATTTCTGGCCTTTTGTTTGTCAATTTAAGGACTGAAAAAGCCATCAACACTGGCACACAGAGTGATCAAACAGTGATGGACAAATTAGAAACAAAAATTAAACTGAAGAGATCTTTAATTTGTGCCTTTGTAAAAGCAGCACAGTAGTACCAAGGACACAGAAAGGACCTGACTTTAAGTGTGAAGATTGGTTGCCATTACAAATAGTAAACTGATCGATGGAATTCTTGTAATGTAGGGCAAGTACAAGCCAAAGACTAAAATACCATCTTAATCATTCAACCTTGCAACTTGCTTTGCCCAGGTTGGTCTTTGAATGTACTCCATCAGGACTAGGGATTTACATTAAATATTCAGGGCTGACCTGGTTTCATCAAAGTTAGCCCTACTTAAAACTTGTCTGGCTAGGACTAGGAAGTGGAATTACATGACAGGACAAGGATATTCTGAGTTTTCTGGTTCAGGGTAGATTTTTTCCCTTTGATAATTCTTAAAATGTATTGAATTTATTCCAAAATTAATGGAAAAAAAAAAAGGTCTCTGGTTTTAGCAACATAAAAGCTAACCCAAAGTATAGCAGACCAAGACCTGGAACAATTCAGATGGACATATTTTATCTTATGCCTCATAAATTTAGGGTAGTAGTAAATGAGAAGGAAGCTCTCCAGTTTTGTCTCCTCCCTTATTAAAACCCCGCTTTCCACTTTGGAAGCAGATCTTTTGCAATTTAGCACTTCATACTTAATTCCTTTTTTTTTTTTTTAACTATAGAATTACTAATGAAAAAGAACTGATAATTTATGCTTTTCAAAACTATGAATTATTCATAAACTACAACAGAGGACCCATGCAGAATCACATCCTGATTCCTACTGAAGTAGCTTGAAATAGCAGGACTAGTGGCAAAACAGCCACTCCCAGAATCATAGAATCACTTAGGTTGAAAGGGACCCTTAGGATTGAGTCCAACCATATGACACACTACACTGCACCCATATATACTATACTGGACTGATTTCTCAGCAGACTAATTAACTCCTGCCTAGTTATCACACAAAGGTATCCAATCTTAATTTTGTTATCCAAGAAAGGTCTTTCAGAGTCATTCTGGTGTCTCTGCCATACAGCCACAAACATCCAAATGTCAGATTGGCTATGGTTCATGTGTGTGCGTTTTACTCTTCTTGTATTTCTAGTATAACTGAAATGAGAAAATAGAAACAACTACCAGACTTTGACATAGCTGTGGCGACAAAAAGAATATTCTGGCAATGACTTACAACAGTTTGGCACAGGATAAATGTTTCCAGTTGAGTTTGCCCTGGAATTCATAACATAAGGTTGACATTAGGAGGATGGTATGAAACCTGTGGCCTCTATGTTTTGTCTAATATAAGTTAGAAACTTAAAACCATGAAAATGCGACAGTATTCGCTTACATAATAAACATTAAAAAATAAATAATAAAAACAACCCACAAACAATAACAAACAAAAAAAAACGAAGAATCAAAAAGAATCAAGAAATATCAAAATAAAATCACAGGAAAGAAATCAAGGAATTCCTCAAAGGCTTGTGATGAGAAACTGTATTATTCCCAGTAAAACAAAAAGTGGTAACATAAACAGAAGTGCTGAAACTACTGTATCCTGCAATAGAGAATTCACTGAAATTCCTAATCTCATCATAAGACTCTAAAGTAGGTCACAGCAAGCTTAAAAATTGACAGAAAGCAAAGAATAAGGGGTAATAGTATGCAAATCACCTTCTTTGCAAAGTTGATACTTCTTCCCCCTCCCCCCTTGATTTTGACAAAGCCTCAAATAAAAAAGGATCCATTGTCTCTGCAAACAGAAGAATATTTATGTGCACACCTTTAAAAATATGTACTCATGACAAATCATGTGCTTTTAGACCATGTCTAATTGATCTAGAATTCCTTCAGTAATTATTTTTGCTTAATTACTGATTTACATCTGGTCAGTGTTATCTTAACTGCTGTGATTAGAAAGTATTAAAAAGACCAACCACATGATATAAAAATCCTAGTTCAAAATATACATATAATTATAAACACCATTTCCCCCCCACACACCAAACTATACTCTCACAACTCAGGAGAATTTAATCTAACTTTGCACAGAAGTATGTTAGAACAAACTTCAATTAAATTATGGTCTTGTGAAAAATAAAGAGGAAAATAACAACAGTTATTTCTTTATGAGCAACAATTTAAAGTAGGCATTGTGCAACCAAATTTATCTTAACATTCAGCACATCCTGAAAATTATTGGTAAAACAAAAAAAATTACCCAAGAATGAAAAATGTCTGCAAAGTGTCTGGCTTCATTACATCACAAACTGTAATCGTGAATTTCAGTACTTCATATGCTTAGCACTTAGTAAGTTAAATAACCAAGTGGCATTTGTCTCCTTCCTATATCCAATGAGGTAACTTGGACTAGATCTAGGATATCAGAACATCAAAACAGTTTTGTTTGGTCCAAGGAAAGGTCAACGCTTGAGGATAGAATTCTCCCTTTTAAAGTAAAATTCTAACAAGCAGATCCCAAATCATGTTCTTAAATCAGAAAGACATATTCTGATAGAATATGTAGTAGCTAGAGATTTTGTTTCTAGCTCAAAGTTTCTGATTTCACCCTCGGAATAAAGCGTTGCACTCATGATATCTTTAGTTAAAAGCGAAATGCTACTGCACCAACTCTACATTCAACACAGCATATCAATCTTATTCTCGATTATTATGCCCAGGAAATAATCTACCTCCTGCCAAACGGTGTTTTTTCTTTCTTTTATTTCTTTACACCCTGTTTTAAAAACAACATTTCAGACTTTGAGTACTGTACACTTACAGGGCTGTGATAGAAAAAGGAAAAAACATAAGTGATTATGGTAGGGAAAATTACACTGGATACAACACAGAGAGACCAGGCGAAACCATGTGTGTTAAAATCTGTGGTTTGTTCTCTAGACTTTAAGAGCCCCAGTACTATACTCACATCTATTGTCAACATACAGTCATGTTTTCAAATGTCTGCTTTGTGATCACGATAGGTGTATGTAAGGAATCTTCCAAACCCAAACCTTCCTTAAGGTGCTGGAACAGAACTTCCTAACACCACATAAAGAGGTTTTAAATATTCTGTCAATCAACTGCCCCAGTTTAGAGTATCTGTCTATCCATGCCCAGGTTATATCATAAGTACTTTCTCTATTGCTAAGAGGTTGGTGACGTGTTTCTGCAAACTGACCTTTGGGCGGGGAATGGGAGTCAAGAATCATTAAACTTCAATGACTTCTGTGAAAACCAGACTGCATCTGTTGTAAAGGGAAGAATCCCCAAGACAGAAGGTTCTTAGTAAATTATTAATGCAAATTCTTCTAAATCTTGGTCTCAGGTGAGCAGAGGTGGAAAGATTTGGAAGAAGCTACAAAAGGAAGTGGAAGAACTGAGGAATCAGAAGGAATTGCAGAAAGGTCCTACACGAGAGAAAATGATGGAAGCTTATAAGAATGAGGTTTCCAAACACTCCAATACAGGCAAAGGAATGCAAGCACCAGAGAAGTTAGAAAACTGAGGCATGGAGGAAATGTTGAAATATTTTGCCTGTGAGAAATGGGGCAATTAGGTGAGAAATATTTTGGAAACTTACATACTCTTAAATATTTTTAGTGTCTTTTCAATAGAACATTTGCCTAGAGAGGTAACTGTAAACATTCAGTGCCAACAGAATGGTCAGAACAGCATCTTTCCAGGACAGAATTCTTTTGACATCATAAGTGGTCCATCAAATCAGAGATGACTCCAGGACCTGCCTTCACGAAAGAGAATACAGGTAACGCACACGAGGCAAGTGCAGCTGAAATACTGGATGAAACTACCACAACCTAAGAAACTCTAAGGCTGTCATTCTGAAACAACACCCAGTAATGCTAACACAAGCCCAGCAGCTCTCACACAGCTGGATTTCGATATTTATC
Organism: Origma solitaria; assembly: GCA_013397895.1. Classification (NCBI taxonomy): domain Eukaryota; kingdom Metazoa; phylum Chordata; class Aves; order Passeriformes; family Acanthizidae; genus Origma; species Origma solitaria. Next base: position 2,020,842 of record VZRL01002171.1, read on the forward strand.
CAAACAGAAGTTTAACTGCTGCCATAAAGGAAACTGCAAAGAACCTTAAATCTCAAAAGAAAGGAGAGGTGCTGAATTCAGAAATGCTGAAAAAAAAGCATTTAATTTTTGGCTTCTCAGACTTCTTAATTCAAAGGAAATCACCAAGTGTTAACGTTGTTTTGGGGGTTTGGGGGTTTATTTTTATGATGTGGTCATTCGTTCTCAGAGAATGGGACTAAGACCAGAAGAATCATTCCACGGAAGCCATTAAGCAAGCAGTAGATTGTTATGATTTCTGGATTACATTGACCATTTCAAAGGTGAATGCCCTTTCTGACTAGCCATCAGCATCCCTTCCTATTTTAAAACATTATTTATGTCTCTTATTTAGGCACAGGCCAAAAAAAATACAGCCACCATTCCATATTTCTTCAGTATGAAGAAAATTGATAGTAATTACTGAGCATGAAAACCTCAATGCTGTAATTTATTACAACAAAAGCACTGCAAGAAACAAAAAATTGGTGACAGAGGGTCACTACAAATGTTTGCAACTGCTGATAGTCAATGACCTTGTTAGTTGACAGTTGTACATAGCTAAAATTTAATAGGAAGCAACAAAGTACCCTAAAGGATCTGTATTTACACAAATACATGAATTAAGATTAATTAACATTAGGATGTGTCAGAGAAAGTAAAGTGTCAGGATGTGCAGGGAAGAAAAAATATTTAAAAGGTAAGAAATAATGTTTCTAGAAGAAAACTAATTAGCAGCTAATTTATCACATTGCAACTACCTACCATCCTGAGGGGGTTTCTGACAAGCTAGAAGGGGAAAATTAAAGAAATCCTCTGAAATAGATCTAGGGCAGTATTCTAGGTCAGTGTGCCGAGAGAAGCAGCACTGCAGAGGGCTGAGCAGCAGTGTCACTGCAGTCTCACAGCTGCCACTGCGTGTTGCTATGGGCACAAATCCCACAAAGGACTCATCCTCAAATCTCCAAAGACTCATTTTCCCAACCACGGCTGCAATAGAAGTGTTATTTTGGAGGAAAACTTACGAGATACTGTGAAAAATGTGAACTTTTAATCTTCAACTTGAAGAAAAGTGGTAGCTAAGATTCTCCTCTCCATGCTAACTTCTGTGGATTACTGCCTTTTAGCAGCAATATTTAGCACACTGGGGGCAACTGCCCAGAGGTGGACAATGCCTTACTCTGCTTACTTGAGCCCACCATGATGAGCCTCCTGCCCTCACCCTCAGCAGGTCCTTGGTCCTGCTTTAACACTAGTGGTGGGACTTGGTCATGGCCTTTCAAAATAAGCAATTAGAAAAACAAGGCAAATCAAGTATTTCAGAAAGACAGCCTAGGCAACTGTAATTTAACAGGCTGTTAGTGTTAGGCTACAAGGAAGGAACAACAACAACCAAAAAATAAACAAAACCAAAAAGAAAGGAAAAAAAAAGACAGCCCCTCCCCAAAAAACCAAAAAAACCTCCCAGCAACCAACACAACCCTTCCCACAAGATTTGCATTAGTATCTCAGTCCCAAAGGATGACAATTCATTTCTTCAATTACCTCCTCCATACCCTTTTCTAAGCATGTGTTAAGTAAGTTTGTCACATTGCACTATATTTTAAACTCAAGATAACTGAACAAATTATGCTGCCATAAATATAACTGTCAAAGTTAGATAGGCAATTCCAAACTGCTTTTTTTCCCCAAACTAAAAAGTATTGCAATTCATCCTAGAGATCAGGCTAGACATGGTTGAGTAAATTACAAATATCTATAGCCTAGAATAAATATTCCAGCAACATTCAAAGTAGCAATTACAAAATAATTAACTACTTCATTTTAAAGGACTAAAGGACAATAACTAGCATCTATAAAGGTACTTATTACACAATAAGCATTCATTTAAGACAAGCCCACAGAAATGGTTCTAACATCAAGAAGGCCCTAGTCAACAGCTCAACATGCATAGCACAGTAGTCCAGAGAGTTTTGTTTGTCAAAATATATTAAAAAGCTTAATTAAAATATATTAAACAGATTACTTACAGGAGAGCTTTAAAAGTTCAGGAAGGAAAAGTAGGAACCTGAATCAAACTCAGGAGTGGCTGCTAATTAACTTAAATTGAGCTCAAAGTGTTTGCTTATCCTAAAATTCAGTGTTTGAACAGCTAGTCAAAAATTAGTATTGTTTCTCATCTGACAGACCTGCAATAAAGCATCATTCTTAGTTACTATACCTGGAACAAACAAAAGGTATGGTCGCTACCAATTAAATTCATGTCCACAGTCCAAGCAGCCTTTATGAGATCCAGCTACTAAAAGTGGCAAATTAATAAAGCACTTAATGGTCTTAAGTTAGTTTACCACTATTTTTTCTTACAACTATTGCTTAGGTCTACATCATGTTTTTGGCTACAGTTTTTCACCCAGCTGTATTACTTTTGAACAAAAACTCTGGGAGTTTGCCAAATAATTTAATGTAAGAGACAGAAGCATGAGGATTTCGTAGGCAAAACAAGTTATTTTTCTTCCTAATTTCCAGCTGTGGCATATTATTAGTCTCTCAATTTGATACCATATCCAGGACCAATCTTTCAAGTCTGCACACCCAAGCGAAATATGGAAAGTGAGCCTACACACAAATAAAGAGAAGTTTGCAAGCTATTTGCTTGTGTCTTGTGCTGGTTTCAGCTGGAACAAAGGTAATTTTCTTCGCAGCAGCTCATATGGGGCTATGTTTTGGATTGGTGCTGAAAACTGTGTGGATAACACAGGGATGTTTTAGCAATTGCTGAGCAGTTTACACAGAGCCAAGGCCTCTCATGCCACCCTACGAGCGAGGAGGTTGGGACTGCACAAAAACTTGGGAGGGGACACGGCTGGGGCACACTCGGCATTGCAGTCACTGGTGCTCACTTCGGAGAAGTAAAGCTCCCATAAAATGAAACTTCAAATAAGCCTCTTTTTAGTCTTCCTTACTAAATTGACATAAGTATTCCTGGCAAGTTCCTACTTAAATACCTTACATCCCCTGTAGTTACTAGTAAATGAAGCTGTAGCTAGATAACAATTCTTTTAATGCTCTCAAGACCAAAAAACAGGGAATCCCTTACTTCATAACTCTCTTATTCATGAAACACAGAGTTCCTCCACTGCGTAATGAAGTACCAAGAAATCAAACATGGATAGAAACCTGAGCTATTTCAATTATTAAGGACTTCATGTCTTGAAGTCCTCCAATTTCTCCAAGAAAACACAGAGATTTGAGGTCTGGCAAGAGAATACCATTAAGAGTCACTAAGAAGCATCATAACTGCATAAAATTCAGCAACTATGATGGATCCTGTAAACCATACACTTCATTCCATTCGCTGATCTTGATTATCACAAGACCTACACAAGCACCTAGTATAAACACCTATTAAACGCACCCACTGAACACATCTTCAGCAACAACAAAGAGATAAAACTGAGATAGAAAGCAAGAGTTCAACAAGTAGAAGATCAGCTGTACAATTACTAGAAACAATTAACAAAGGAACAAAAGTAGACATTGCCTATTCAAAACCCAGAAGTATGAGGAAGTACAAAGGGACTTTCTTCACTTCTTAAAATTTATTAAAGGCTTCTGCAAAACAGCAATGAGGATAAGCACATTAGCTCAGACCTCAGAAATCACTGCATACACAGCACAGTCTGTTACAAAACAAGAAATACAGAGCACCAAATGTTTATTTGAAGCTTAAACATACAAGTATCAGCTTAGAACAAAAGATTTCTTTTTAAACAGCTTGACACCTCCTCTCCAATTTTATTAAGTATGTCTTGTGGTGATAAGGCAGGGTTGCATGCATATTCGCCACTTACCACTTTGGCTTTTTGATGAAAAATTTTTGCTATTCTAGAGCTCAGTACTTTTTATTTCTTAAATCTGTTGAACTTTGTTCCCCTTTGTATGCACTTCGAATCCTGCAACATCATCTCTGAGATATTTCAAGCATAAATTTTAGTGTGAAAATGCTGAGAAAAGGACCAATATACGTATTTCATATGGTAAGCATCAATAAAGCTGAAGATACCTGCCTCACACTCCTCTGCAAACCTGCCTAGCTCAGGTGACTGGCGAAATATAAAATTTTCCAAAACTATCTTCACATCAAAAAACAGTTTTATTTTCTTTTTTCACTTCAAACAAGTAAGACAACCAAATGCACAATAACTGATATTATTAAGGATATTATTAAAGAATCGTAGCATTTATACAATTTCTAATTGCGGATAACAAATATTTTTACAAAGATTTGGGCATTGACTTGGCATGTTCCCTTGAATGAGATTAAGTACACTTCTCTCCATACACAAACCCAGTAAAATTTAACTTTTCATTCTCTTCTTCATGAGAGTTTTCCTCAGCCTTTCACTGGTTTTGGGCAACCCATTATTACTTGGCTTGTGTTTTTGAAGAAGGCATATCCACACCATTTTAGATGCAGAATTTTCTGATTCTTTTTTCCTCTGTCAACAATTAAAGTTTCAATTCCAACTTTGATATCTTATGGAACTAAATTTTAATTTCCAGGTATGGTTACTCCAATTTTAATAAGTTATACACCCTCGGAAAGATTTTTATCTGTATTAAATACTGTTAACCCTCCAAAAAACCCTAGAGCTCTCATCCACTTTCTGTAGTACATTTATCAAAAAAACAACGTTCATTCCTAGAAATGACCTTTTCTCAGGATAAAAAGCCTGAAAGCAGCTATCCTTTTTGGATAGCTTTAGATCTGTAGGACACAACGAAATAGAAAAGAAAAATTTATATTCATGTAGCAGATTTATTCAAAATTTACTACACTATGAGGAAGATTGCAGGTTACTTACTAAAGCTGCCTTTTACAAAACCAGCTACAATGATTTCCATAGTGTATTAAACTGTATTAAATCACCTGGGATCTGATTTGTTTTGAAGAACTTTTAAAATATTTTTACTTTTTCCAATCACTTGTTACCAGAAATTCAAGTTATTTCTGGAGATGAATGAGATTGTGTGACCTGGTTTCCAATTTTTTTAGTTTTTTTTTTAAGATTTCTGTATAATCTCCAAATTTCAAGCATCTTATCTAAAGCACCATCTACACATCTGGGTAACAAAACTACCTCTCGGTTCCCAATTAGTTCTTGGCTTCTCTTTCATACTCTCCCAATAGTCAGACTGTAAACAACCATTTTAACTTGATTTCTGACAAGAAACAGATTGGATTCACTGATCTACCTCGCTTCAGTTTTAGTTGTGACTTCAGAATTGAACCCTGCTCTGGCTGAAGGCAAATCACCATGTCACAATGGATATATTTTCCACATTTTTTCTCTACCTGTTTTCAAAAGAGCTGAAGAACCCTATTCACTTCATAATTTTTCAAATACCCTTTTAACTCATGTTATTCTATCCTTAAACAGAAAAGGAAGACTAAAATAACCACAGCAGATTCCTTTGCTTACCCTTTGTACCAGGCTTTGAGTGTCAAAGAAGCTTTATGGGTTTATATATAACACAACCAGTAAAGCATTCTTTGCCTTAGTTTCCTTCCAGGGTTACTTTTGTCATCATCTTTCCAAACCTTTCAACAGTAGTGCTTGCAGAAAATTCAAAGGATACGGTACATCACATCAGTGACACCAGGAGAGGCAGGAGAGAGGAGGTTAAAATAGAAGCTAAAGAGGGGAAAGGTTACAAAGCAGAAGAATGGAGGTAGGAAATGCGAGATAGATTCCTTCTCCTTTTGAAATTCTAGACTTTTTATATCTGGCTTCTGAAAGGATATAAGGAAAGATCACCACCATAAGAAAATCCAGCAGCGCAAGGCGTTGCTCAGGAAGGTTGTTCAGTCTCCCAAACTCTAAGTTTTCAAGGCTACCAACCAGATAAAGTGCTGAGTAACCTGGTCTCATCTCACAACTGACCCCGCTCCAAGCAGGAACATGGACTAGAGACTTTCTGAGGTCCCTTCCACCCTGAATACGCTGTGATTTATGCTGAGTTCTCAAGCTGAGTTTGTGAATACAGTTCTAAATCATGCATGAAAAGGATAAAAAAAACCCGAAACAAACCAGCAAGTAAATTCTGAAGAATCCTTTTACTATGATTACAGCCTTCCTGCCTGTTGTCATGTTAAGAAGCAACATTAAGAGGCGATCTCCTTGATCTTCAAAAGAAGAAAGAAAAAATTATTATTCAGTATTCCCACAAAATCCTGTTTCCTTTAAAATCTATGTAATTGTACATTTTGTACCAAGCTCAGATGAGACTACAGTGAATATAACTTGCATTTAAATGAAGAAAAACTTGTCTAGATAAAGCCTGAAGCCCTTCTGTTCTTCAGAACAGAGTCCTTTCCCTGAGCTCTGCTCTCAAGGAGAGAAGGGCAATTTCTGATGAACCACTAGAATCAAGAGCACTCCCACATGTTGCTTACATACATCTACCTGAGTTGTAAATACTACTAGTGTTACAACTAGTGTTAGTGGCAGCATTGGTATCCAAAATGGCAAAGCTATAACAACAGTCTAACTACTGAAGGCTATGGAGGAAATCTTAAAGATATGCCCAAAGCAACACACAACATCCCCACACACATATGTAAAATCAAAATATAAATGGTAGAAAGGTATTTGGTAGAGGAAAAGAGTTCAAGATAAAATACAAGCTATCTGGATCTGCACTTTACTGCACACACTGCAACAAAAAATAGAGATATATTACACACCAAATTAGGAAAACATAAAAATTATAATAATAAATGATGACAACTACGTTTCTAGAAAGTATGGATACATACTGCATTAGCACAAAACAAGCATAAGCACAATATTATTGTGGGAAAAAGTAGTCCCTAAAAGCGAGGGAAGTGGACAAAATCACTGCTGTATTTAAAGTATAACACTGAAAGACAAATTCCAACAAGTAGAGCTAGAATCAGGCATCTGGATTTTATATTTCAGTTTTGCATGGCAACCAAATAGAACCACCTTTCACCTCACTGTACTATAGTTCAAAATGCACTAAAATAAAAGCAACAGAAGAAGGAGAGGTAGCATCTATTACCTCTAGGGGAGGATGGGAGAAAACACATTAAAAGAATACCTATCACTCAAAACCCACCAACAGAACAAAGTATCAAATATATACAATGCCTGAAAGGCAGAAGGTACTTCAATTTTGCTCTTATAAGCTACATATACCTATCATTTTGGTAAAGGGCTGAGTCGGGGAAATTCAGAGATTAAGACAACAATTTAGTCACTAGGAGACTGCCCAAAAATAGGCCCATTAAGTAACATGTTTCATTCAAGTTTAACTTCTTTTAAAACAAACACAAAAACGAAACAAAAAACCCCCAAACATGAAAAATCACTCCAATCCCCAACACCACCACCACCACACAATCATCAAGTTGTACCTATGAAAACATACAAACAAAAACCAAAGATGGTAACAAGGTATATCCCAAAAAGCTGGATACTGAGGAGCTGAACCTGTTGGTTAGTCTACAAAGAATTGTGCATCTTAAATCCCTACAGTTCTACACAGAGTGGGCTGTTACACTGCCCAGCAGTCAAGCTGGGGCGGGGGGGGGGAAATCAAGTTTCACTTTTTCTTCTACCCAAATAACTCTTCAGTGAAGAAATTACATTCTAAGTCTCCATTTTAAGTGACCAATAGTTAGGAAGGAAAGTTATCTATTGGGTCACTGGTGAATTCCTCTACCAATGAAAAATTGTATCTTGCAGTACACAAGGTTTTATTCAGTCTAGTTTAGACACCAAGTCAATAGCACTTTCCAGAGATGATTGATTGCATATATCCCATTGGAAAAAGCTGTGCTGTTTAATCCAAATACTCTCTATTTAATTTCTATCATCAGTGACAGGGAAAAAACTCTCATCAGTGAGTTTTGTTCTTTGTAGTACCTTCTTGTTTCATGCTGCCAGCCATCTTCCAGCAACCATCACAATCCCTCAGGTGAAATGTCCTCATCCCATTCTCTTTTGTCTCTCACTGTGTGTATTGAGATGGGGCTGATAAAAGCTGCTCAGCTCATGCAGCACTTTCCACTACAGCAGCTCTCTCCAATACTGATTCAATACAGATAATGCAAGAGAAGATTCTAGAGGCAATTATTTCATGGGACTAAGGAGTCTTGGAGAGACTGGCAACACCAGTTACAAGCAACTATGGGGAGACAAATAGGATGAAAAACTTGAATAACAAATAACTCAGGAGCCCTCAGAGACAAGAAAAAAAACCCAAAAATTGATGATAAAATAAAATAGCATTTACAAATTTCCTAACTAATCCTGAAAAGGCTCACATGAACATAGCTCAGCTAAATCCTACTTACTCCCTCTCCATACCTTCAACTCGCAGGTTTATATTACCTACACATCGAAATTTCTGTGCCTGTGCTGGGTTTTCATCAGAACTGCTCTTCACCATAAATCAAAGGCATCTATCAAGCCACAATTTCAGACCTGCAGCAGACTCTGCTTTCAACTCAGTTGACAGGGAAGGTGAACCTCAATTTTAACTTGCATTTTTGCTGTTATAATGTCACTTCTTTCAACTGAACATTTATTGCAGGCGCACACACATCAGTGTGCTGTGAGCAGTAGTGTTTACTTCAGTTGCGTGCTTGGTGGCATCTCCTGAGCAAATGGATTTCAGAGATGACTGCCACCACACAAACTCCCTGCAGCATCTAGTGCTTATCAGAACTGTAAAAAATAAACCAGATAATTAAAGCCCAAATTGACAGCTTGCTCAAGAAAGAACCCATGCCCTTGGGATCAAGGTGAGGCATAAGCATAGTAATAGACTTGTCCAATCCCTATCTCACTTTAAAACAATAAACCTAATTTACTAAGGTTAACTTTCAGAACAAACCCACACAGTTTAAACAAGATAGGCAAACTACCTGGGAATATGTAAATTGATCCATTATGGAATTTGCATAAAATCTGAGGGAGAAAAGCTATGAAACATTTCACACTTACGCTTTAATTCTCACACTGTCTCCCCTGGCAGGCAGAGAAAAGGCCTCTTCAAATCATCACAAGACTCAGCATTAATAACAGCCACCCGCCTCAGAGACACTTCTGTGGAGATGGTTTTCATAGCTAGCATTAATATCTGTGCAGCAAATCATTTTTATTTCATTTTTCTAGTGCAGTAAACCCCAATGTCCCAATTACAATTGCTTCACAGTATTGCAAGTCTAACGTTCCCAGACATTATCTCATAGTAAAGAAATAAAAAAGTAAAGACAAAAGAGTGTGGAGAGGAAAGAGGTTACTTACTGCAGTTATATATTTCTGTGTGCTGTTACAGCATTTAGCTGAATGGAACCTGAATTTTCAGCTGCTAATAGTCCCTAAGTCACTAAGTAATGAAAGCACTTCTCTTGCTCTTGGTCCTGTCTGAACAACCACCACAAGGAAAATACATTTCTAGTATTTATTTTTGGACTACTTAGTCTACCAGGCCCAAACTAAAAAGAAAATCCATTCTTACTTCTAACTTCACACCCTCATGTGGACACACTTGATGGAAAAAGTTCTCCCTAAGAAGAAATATAAAGTCTACTAAAAAAATTTCCTGTCATGGTAAATCAAAGAAAAATAAATCAGTGCTTCTCTGAACAGAGAGCACCTTTCTATCCTCATGACATTAAAATCTTAGCAACACAGACCACTTCAATGTTTAGGGGAGCATGTGTGCCACCAAGAAATTCTGTGCTTTCAGCCATTAATCATATGCAGATTAAGAAAGCTCTCTGTATTCCCAGGGAGCTTTTCCATGTCAGACATGCCTAGGACAAAGGCCTTTATCACAGAGAAAGCAGTTTACTTGCCCTGAGCATAATGAAATTAAATGTTCAGTTATTTCAGTTGCCAGAAAACAGAAATGGAATAAACTTGCAAAATACCTAGGAAAACAATAAACAGATAAATTGGCAAAGCATTGCAAATAAATGCATTGATTAACAAGATCTAAACATGAAAATCTATAGTTCATGTTAAAAAGTTAAGAAGCATTCTACCGAAGGATCAGAAGATATGATTTAAAAACTATGACCCATACTGCTTAATACACTTCTAATTTTGAAAGTAATGAAAAGCAAATAGGATTCTTTCTAGTAGACATGAGATTGTTTCCTACAGTTGTAGAATGGTAATCAAAATGAGTATGGGAAATCTAGTACTGAAATGATCCAGTTACCACTTTATTTCTCAGTATTAAACAAAACTTTGAGACCTCAGGTATTTTTCTGACTTGATTCTGTCTTGGACACTCCACATACACTTGATTCTGTTTCATGCGAAATTTCTCAGGGAAGAGGAGGCAAATGCAGTCAATAACTCAGTATAAGAAACGATCTGCACGACTGAACTCTGTCCCACTTTCCAGCTGAAGTAGGTTAGCTCAGCTGTCAGCAAAACCATTGGGCCCTTTCAGGGAGACTGCCTGGCACACAAAATGGTCCTCACCTCTCTTAAGCACTTAACAGCCAAACCAGAATTCCAAAAGTTATAGAAATTACTTATATAAAAATAGTATTTTTAATACTATGGCTGATATTGCTACCATTTTATGAGAATACTTGTAAAGCATTTTGAAGTATCGTCCTAACCAAGAGTAGTAACATGGAATGCCAATGCAAAAGACTGAGTTGCACAAAATGCACTTATTTTTTTAATAATTCACTTAAACATATTTCAAACACAAAAAGGGAAACAACTTTAAAATCTGGAAATCCGTTTGTATTACCCGAAAGCTTTTACTGTAGTAGAAAATTGTCAGCTCTTGGAATGCTGCTGAAGTCTTACCCTGCACCGGGTACTGGCAACAGCAAGCAGGGACAGCATTAATGAAGCACCTTCCCTCAACCTTCAAATCTCACCATGCCTTCAATACAATTTATAATTCTGCTCATAAAAAACTCAGTCTGAACTAGTACTGATGCTTTTTACACCCAACAGCCTGAAGTCCTGAGCAACATGTCACAGCTGACCCTCCTTTGAGCAGAGTGATTGGACAAGATGATCTCCAGGTGTCTTCCATCCTTTGCTTTCCTATGATTCAGTGATCTTTGAAGAAAGCACAGCTAGAAGTCAGAAAGCTGTACACATCTGTCAAGATAGGCTCCTTTTACTAAATCGTATTCCCATTCAAAACCAAACAAAAAACAGATAAACATGAGTGACTTTGCTATGAGAGGAATGAAAAATACACATTGAAGGGAAATGGCATGCCACTATTTTATTTAATCATGGCATAACAAGAATCTAGGTCAAAGCTACAGCATTCCCAGCATGATGTCTCCTAAGGATACCATTCTTTGATCCAGTCAGAGTCCTAGCTAGGGAAAGACGATCTCTGTCTGTTGACATAAGGTCTATTAACCTTAAGTACTGACCACACTAGAATGTACAGCTATCACAGGTTTAAAATTGGAACAAACCCAACTTTTAATAATGAATACCTCTGAGACAAACAGAACAGCTCTGCTCAGTCTCCGTTCCAGTTATCAGGAAAATTTCTTGACAAAAGGAAGCATGTGATTAAGTATCTCACAGAATAAGCACAAATTCAGCTACACTGTCACAAAGGAAGCAAGATAATCCTGCAAGTTTTCTTCTTTGGCACAGAAGAGGTTTGATATCTGAAAAATAAATTGGAAGGATGCCACTACCAGCCACACTAATCAGTGTTCCTGAGTCTAGTGATGATACCAGTAAACTTCATTCTGTCCTTTCCCTATACCTTTTCTACAGTTACCCCTGGTCAGCAGTGTTCCTTCCTCTGCTAAATGTTTCAAAAGCACAGAAAACAAAGTCAGAAATACCAAGGGAATGTTCCTGTTGACTGTGGATGGGATATCAGTGGAGGCTTTTCCAAACCTACTACACTTTAAGCATCCAACCATCCTATTTTGAGCAGCTTTTCACAGAAAGCTGTTATTTTCTCTCTCTTACCACATTAAGGTAGAAAGGCAAAGGAGGACAATAAAAGCAAGTAGCCTGAATAAGTAACTAAAGACAGTGGGAGTTTAATCTTTTTTTATTCAAGTTAACACCAAAAGCATTCGTTAAATGCATCTATTACTGTAGTGTGATGCACCTGCATTTTCAAAGTCTTATTAGCACCACCTTCCACTGCTTAGTAATGCGCGATAGCAATTCTTATTCAACTTCAGACATTAGATGCTCCTTATACAGCCAATAACAATTATTAGTTCCAGAATTCTTGAAGATCTTCCTAACAGTAAAAGAGGGTGCTTGTCTTACATCAACCTCTTAATGATAAAAGAGCCTAATTTAAAGCAATAACATTTGACAATCAGTGAATTCTGAGAACAAAGCATGTATGCTTTCTGACAGTTTTAAAGAATGTCACCTTACTGAAAATGAGCATACTGTAAGACTTCTACACACATTTGAAAAATATTAAAAGAGCATCAGGTCTCCTACAATCATTTCTAAAAATTCACTATAAGCTTTTATAAAATACAACAGCAAAACATTTCAGTCATGGCCTATATCCTACATATTCCTTCTGCTTTCTCAAACTGGTACCCATTTGTGTTCCTTCAATGCTTACATCATTTGAAAAAAAGACAAAATTTAAGAACAACTACTGAGGCAACACTAGTCAAAAGAATGTTGTGTTCTTCTACCTTCCTTTATCAAAATTCCTGTTGACAGCTGAAGAGGGTGAGTTTAGATATAAAGATGCCACAGGTATTTTTCAAATCTTGAACTGTGTCTTGGATTAGAGACAAATATCCTAGTTGGAAAGCACTCCGAGCAGGTGCCTCCCCCACAGCAGAGGTTTCTGGCACCCCTCCCCCCACAACACAGAATATCTCAGCCTAAAGTGGAAAGAACTGTTTAATTAACAGACCACACAGTGGAAAAGGAAAAGGGGAAAAGGGGTCAGAAAACCTGAACAAACAGCTGATGAACTTAGTGTCCTTTTCCTCAGGCGTAGCTTCCCCTTTCCGGGGGCCCCGAAGGGGCTAGGTGAAGTTCCTCCGGTGGCTCCCTGGACGATTCTCGTCCGCTGTCCCCTGGGGCTCCTCAGGTTCTCGGATGAGAAAGCAAGTCGAAGAAAAGGGTCCAGAACGATGAAAAACAATCCCAGGGAGGAAAAAAAAAACCAACCCAAGCAGCAGCTACACCAGTAGCACCAGCCACCAGCAGCAGCAACTGACCGAGCCAAAAAAAAAAAAACCAGTGTCCCTTCCTTCTCACTCCCCCGTAGGAGAGCTGGGGAAAGTTTCAAAACATCCCGCGCTGGCGGCAGAGCTCCCAGCTGCGGGACACAGTTAAAGCTACAGGACCATATTTCTGGTCAAGCATACAAAACGATAGGGAATACAAGATATCATTATGCCACCCCAGGACAAACTGTTACACCTTACTGCTGCTTCATACCAAGAGGCAGCTGGCAGTCTGGTCTGCTCTGTCTGGCCAGCCAGGTACACTGGAGCTGCTCCCCTCAAAGACATTGTCATTATTACAGTAACTTTCCACAACAGCTCACCAACACTTCATGGAAGACGCTCCCTGCTCCATCCTAATGATCAAAACCTGCTATCAGCTCTACGCATCAAAAATCTCAGTAAATTTCTCTAACCGCCTCTTTAAGAATACAAAAAACCTGTAGTATTTTAATAGAATTTTTAAAAAAATTCTAATGCACAAAATTTGGAAGACATGCTCAAAACTCCATTACATTAATACCACATGTAACCCAGCTGATGGTATCCTAGAAAGTAATTTCAATTGTCAAATGAAAACAACAGTTCTCTTTTGGCAGAAGGAGGAAGTGGACCTATCAGCTGCAACTCTTCTTGGTAGCATTCATTAACTCCCATGCCTAAATATCTCAGACTATTTGCATTTTTACTGCCGAGAGTTCCTTAAAAAAAATCACAGACAAAAAATATGTTAGCTTTCTAGAGGCCTGAAACTAAACCTGTCAACAGACAGCTCAAACACCTAAGCTGCAGTTCAATTAAATTGATTTTTCAGCTAATTTCTTGATATTTGGCATTTTGAGCCATAGGAAGATAATTACATTTTTTCCATATAGGACAAGGGAGGAGCTGGTCAGAAAAGTTGGGCAGAGGAGATGTCACACTTTTAAAAAATAACAAACAGCATCTAATTTTTGTAGATTATCAGGAATGATTTCACAGACCTCTGCATGAGTACTACAGGCATCCATAGCTTTAATGAAAAATCAGAAAATCCTAGAAAGGGCATAAAAAGATCTGCACATATTTTGCAGTGCTACTCTCACATTAATTTTTTCCACATCAATCAGTTGCTGTCCTTTTCACCAGAACACTAAGCTAGTTCAAATACCCCATTCACTTACTACTCAATAGAAATAACATACTCCATAGTTCACTATCATTGATCTGTTGTAGATTAAGTTAACAGTCATTATGCAATTAATGGAAAAACAGATATATTAACACTGGGCTAGAGAACAATGATGGCTTCTGATTGGATCTTTGATATAATTCAACAGTTCTATAAATTAGAGTAATTTGTTGTAGAATTAGTTTATCTTCACTGGCCTTTAGGGCCAGCAGCGCAGTTTTATGTGACAAATACTTTACAAGCAGCAGAGGGCTTTGCTTACATTAATAATTTACTTATCTAGTAATATAGCATATGATGCTTTCAATTATCAATTAATGTTTGGAAAAAACAAAAAAACCACAAAGAAAAAACAACCCAAGCTTGTCATTCCAAGAACTAAGCCAAGTGCAGCAAGTTGCTTTTGCATAATTCTGCTGAGTTCTCATTTGGATTTATTGTTTGTGCATGGAGATATGTAAAGTGGGCGATGCACATGTTTGATCAGCATTAATTTCTCCCATGTGCTAGCAGTGAGAGTGGCTGCAGCAATTAAACGATCATGACAGCAGCAGCAGCAGCTGGGGCCATGGCAGCAATCTCCCTGATTTCCTCCTCTCCTTCCAGAAAGGTAAGAGGAGGGAAAAGCCCTTCATTCCCATTTCAAACAGGAGGCTTATGATCCTGTTCATAATGCTTTTCATCCCCAGAGGAATCCGCAGCAAGGATAGCTGCAGACCCTACTCTATAAAGTAAAAAGCTCTATTGGGAAAACAAATTAAGACACCATTTACAGAGCCAAAAAGCAAGTGAATGAAAAGTAGAAAAGGTACTGAATATACACAAACAAATGGACAGGGAGGAAATATGAGAGCAATGGAATCAAAGAATTTTCAATGGGTGTGGGTTTCTATCAAAGAAAAAGAAGTCACAAGTATAACAAAAAGGGCCACTGAATACCCCTGACAGCACCCACCGGTTTCTGAAGAACTGCAGATTTCCAAAGCACAGTGACCAGTCACAGGCCATGTGGTCAACACAAGCCTCCTTTTCAAGTTTCCTCCCCCATCCACAGAAGTCTGGCTCAGTTGGCAAAAAAACCTAAAAATCTATAGTGTGTCAGTGCATCGAATATTAGGCAAATGCAAAAGTGTCACTAAGCTCAGAAAGAGACAGGGGAGGCTCACTTGTGGAGAAGCTTGTGGACTTCGCAGGACAAAGTCCCCACTGAGCTCGACTGAAGCCTCAGGGATGAACTGAGGTACCCCAGGAACAACAGAGCATCCTCTCTTTTTCCACTACTGTGATCAGAGTAGCTGGGGAGCTGAGGCATCCTGATCACCTCCTGCCTTTACCCCACAACTCTGGGAACCTTTCAATCCATAATCCATCTTTAACACATACACAATACTATTAAGTTTAATAATTCAAATTCAACTTATTAAACGTATACACCTCAGGCAAACAAAAAATGTAGATCACTTTATGAAAAGTAATCTAAAAACAGGAGACGAGAAGGCCATTGGAAAATATGTCTACTATACTCAATTACAATCAATGGATGATTTCCAGAAACTAAATTTATTATGAGCGTCTAAGTATTCTTGAATGATTCCTACATTGAAGATGTTGCTTCACCTTCTTTAAAGCAATAAATTACTTCAGGTTTGTGGGGGTTTGTTGGCTTTATTTTTGAGAGTAGGGGTTTTTTGTTTGTTTGTGGGGGGTGTGGTTGTTTAAGTTTAGCTACAAAAGAGCATACAGTCTCTAGAGCTGCCCTATGTCAGTAGAAGTCTACTTTCTAGCAGTCAACAACAGAATGTCTTCTGCTATAGCAAGAAGCACCCAGGAGAAAGAAAGACATCTGTCCTCAAAGCAGACTAAAAAGCTTGAAGAACTGTAAGAACTCAGCTGATTTCAGCTTAAATAAAGTAAAATACTTGTCGAAATGATACACTGTGTAACACAGCAACATCAGTTCTCTGAAACTAATCACATTTTCTTATTTTCCAAAACTGGAAAAATTAATGAAAGTAATTTGTTTTCTTCAAGGGTTTATGGGTTTTTCAGCCTGATACTAAAGGAATTCCCACCTACACTGCTATGCAAATCCACATTGACTGAAAAGCCTCATAAGGCTCAGGGCTCTTTATCTATATATACAATATATTAAATAATGCTGAGCAGTACTTTAATAATGCAGTAGGAAGGGCAGCAAGCACACCTTCTACATTACTTCCATTTTCCATAATTGGTTATGTTACAGGGGTATTTTTTAATATCTTGCAGAATATAGTAAGTAGGTGATATTTATAGGCATTTTCCACATGGAACTTGCAAGACTATATCAGATTTTCTTTTTCCTTTTAAAACACTGAGTGAGAACTAAAAACATAAAGAAAGTTTTGTTTCCAGATAGATAATTGCAAACAGAACAAGTGAAAGTCACGCCCAGTATGAAAAAGCTTTTATAGAAGTTTATACACACAGAGCGTGGGATCAAAGTAGAAGTAAACACATTAATGCAGAGTTCCCAGCTTGCACACATTATTACAGTATATTGAAATGTGTGTGTACCCAATCTTCAAGTGCTGAACTACCATTATTGGAATATTACTTCAGAAATTATTATTCCCTAAAGACTCTATTTAGAAGGTGAAATATATTTCAAGGGTTTTATTCTACACCTCTAGGCCTATGACCAATAAAAAGTGGCAAAGCAGTTCATGTTAATGGATTCTTAATTAGTCTGGGATGCACAAAAGAAATTTAACGCAAGAGCAACTTCTAATTCTAAACTTTAAAACACCAGAGAGCTTCTCAAACACAGCAGCAGCAATGTGTGTTCCAGTGTCACAGTAAATATGAAAGGTAGAGATTGAAAGTTATAACTGGAACTCTCTTCTACAGAAAAGGAAAGCTATTTTAAAAAAAATAAACCACCAAACGTAAAAAAACCCCACCACCAAAAAACCCCACACTTATTTTGCATGTATTTGCAACAAATTAAATTATATCAAATCAGATATATAAACTTACTGATGTTTTTAAAATATAGGAAGATAACAGAAAAAACAACAAAAAACAACTCCCTAAGTTTTCCCAGAAAAAGGATCCACCTCTAATAAATGGAGAAGAGTAGGTCCCATTATTGTCCCAGAAGCCATCCAAACAGAAGCACCAAGTGTCCAAATATGACTGCAGCCACACGCTGCAGAGCAATCCAGAGCTGGCTTGCTTCTCATTGCCATGGACCAGAGGCAGGAGCTCTATTTATCCCATATCATGTTTCAGCCTGGGATAGATGGAAGCACCATCTTATGCCTATTGATGACTTGTGGTCATACGAGCATGTTCTAACACAATCATTTGAAACAAAATTTAGGTCAGCATACAACATATGCATGACAAATGTTGGTACACCAAAATATCACACAAACTAGAAGCCTCCTCCACAAGCTGTACCATTGTACCATTCCACTACAAATCAGAACAGTAGCATTCTTTTAACACTCCTTTGTGCTAAGAGATTTTCTACTGTCCCAAGCATGATGTTTTATTTAGCATGATCCCAGCTTTAGCCTCCACCATTCCTAAAGCAGAGTACTATTACACTTGGCTACACTGTCTTTGTGATCACTAAGAGAAGTATTGGTTGGACACAAGGATCTGAGCTCATCAGTTTTGCTACACCCAGTCTGGTCCAAGAGACAGAACAAAGCAATGTTTCCTCTCTAGGAATGTGACAAGAAAGAGCCCAAATCAGCAAGATGAAAACATTTTCCTGGTAAGCTTTACTGAGAGGAACTGGCAAAGACTGGAAAACACTGTGCTGCTCTAAGAGACAAGAAGACAGCACAGCAGTCATGTTATAGCTAATCTACTGCATCTGCACAGCTCAGGGTTGCAGCTCCCTCTGCAACAGCAGAGGAAAAAAAATCAGAATGATGTTGAGCTTCGAATTAGAGTGGCAACCTACAGGAGCAAAAAGAGTTCATATGAAAGCCTTTAAGAAGTCAGGGGGTACCACTTTAATTAAAAGTGAGGGTGGGTTTAAAGGCTAACTCAAAGAATGAAATGGAATTATTTATACTACTGTATTTTGCTTAGGAGGAAATACCCTTTTCCCATACATTTCTCTCTGCATTTTTCTTCCTCTGTATTGGCATGCCAAAAAAAGCAAATTTAGCATGTTGAATCAGTTAGAACAGTCTTCAAAGCAAGTGCAGAAATTAAGTTACAGGCAGATATAATTAAGTCTTAAAAATTTTGATGATGTTCCAGCACAAATAAATTTAACACTCTCCCATGAGTTGTTTAAATTGCATGTGTGCATGTTTGTGTTTATGGCAGTCAGATCAAAGTTATTATATCCAGTTTCAAACAAAGGCTTTATCTAGCATTTAAAGATGTTTTGGTAGATCCTTTTATAATCCCATCTAAACACAAGTTTACTTATTACTGGCAATCAAGAAAACAAAACTTAAATGAGCCATTACTTGGGCTGCTCACTGCGTCCGATGAAACCAACTTGAAGCTAGTCATCAACACAAAATCCCCAGAACAGTAATGCAGTAACTAGCAAGTTTAAAGCCAAGGTTCCACCTCTCAACTGTAATTTTACCAAGTTTGTTTTGTACTAAAACTGGAAACATTTTATTCAATTTATACATCTGGAAGTGTTATATCAAGCATTAATGGAATTCACAAGGGCAGGCTGTGCAGGGAGTTCGAGAAGAAAAAGTAAATTCTCCATACTTCATGAGGATTGAACTTGAAGGATTTCTGGATGTTTAACAGAAAGGGACAAGTAGGAAGATGAAAACAGCAAAAGCCAAGGGCAGAGCATAACTAACAGAGACTGGTAGGCACAAACAACTCAAAATTTTTTAAAAGTGCTTTGAATGAAATGTTATCACAAATGGCAGCTCTAATGTTATTTAACAAAAACTGATCATTTTTCCTCAGACTAATGTAACTGAAGTTGAAATTACTAGAGAGGAAACAATAGTCTCAATTCTCATTAGCAGGCGTTGAAGAGCTACAGAGAGCAATGCTGGAAACTGCTGAATGCAATTTGAATGATAATTTAAAGCAAAGGTGTGGGCAGGTATTAAAAGCATTCTATGATAAACTTGAAAATGCTGCAATAATAAGCGGGTTTTAATTCCTCTGCAATCTTTCTTTTATTAACGCAGAATCCTACCTTCTGCTGCTAGCTCAACATCCTATAAACAATAATCATTGCTTCAACTTCAAAGCAGTTATATCAACATACGATATTTATTATATAACATACACTAGTCCCAGCCATGCTGTTTAATCACCATTCACCTGATAATAACATGGGACGTCAAGACATTGACATCAGCATTCACAGGTATCCTGGTAATCCTGTTTTCTAAGAACTCTTGCAAAATTGTAAAATTAAGACTTGCAAAATAAGGCTTAGATGCTTTCAAGTGACAGTTAAAAGCACATTTGTCACATTTTAAACCATCCTGTCCAGACCTGAAAATGAGACTGAGATGGTGGCTCTAAAGTCTTCAGCACATGAAAAGCACAACCAGAAAAACAACCACTGCTTAATAGCAGTAGCTCTTGAAACGGTGTTTATTTTCAAAAATTTTGTTCATGTTACTAAAGATCCTCTAGACTGAATTAAAACAGTAAAGCTATTTAATAAAACACATACAATTCTAGGAAAGCATAAGATATCAAATCAGATGTCTGTATTTCTTAACACTAATTATACAGCTCATCTAGACATGGATGCAATATAGAACCAAAAATTTTTTCCTTTTACAACCAATTTAACCTTGACCCTTTCAATCCAGTTTATGCTGTCAGGCTTTCTAGAACTTCTCACAGACTAAAAAACACAACCTGAATGCACTACTAAAGAATCAAGTGGTTTTAATATCTAGTGGTTTTACTGAAATCTTTCAATCTTCAAACAGTTCCAAGCTGCATCAAGTACAAACTCAGCTATTAAAAATGCCATGAAGAAGAGAGGAATCAAGTTTTAAGTTCCTATTTACTGTGGAAAACAGTAAACTAATTTACCATGAGTTTTCTGAACATGAAATACACACTAACTACATCAGCTAATGCAGCTAACACTGCATGTCTTCACAGAAATACAAAAAATTGCTACATCCAGACTCCTAACTCTAACCAATAGCTAATTCAGCAAGAATTTTACATCAACAACATGTAAAAGATTGCATGCTTTAACCACCTGATGTTTTTAGTGTTCCTTCTAGATGACATACCCTTTACTGTTTTGTTTTGCTTCTTATCCATCTTCACAGTAGTGAAGTTCACAGTAGGAACCACAGGCTAGAACAACAATTCAACAAGCTAATGAGATCCAGATGACTTTCCCAAAATGTTTCATAGTGGTTTATAATATGCCACAAGATTCGTTTTTATGTGCATCATCCCATGCAGGGATGCAGTTACAGCTGTGACCACAGAAAACACAACCAATTCTTAAAAGACTGAACATACTTTACATGGTATTTCTTTATTCCTTTACTCAAAATATAAATAATGGCAATACAGACACATATTTTACTGCCAAGACAGTAGCACAACTGTTATCATGGAAAAGTTGGAATTGTACCCAATACACCACATCAACTGCTTCTTCATTTTTAACAAAGAATTGACGATGGCAGAGGCTAGTCCTACAGCTCTCACATAACTGAGAAAGGGAAAACATCCAAATACATATTGATGAGACTGCAATACATCTTAGAAGAAACTGAAAAGCCTGTTTACTTAGAACTTTAGCAGAAAACTAGATAGCTTTTGAAAAGTTATCTATAATAGAAGTGGCTTTAGAGAGGCTGATTGCACTCATGAAGCTTTTTACATGTCTAAAAAGAAAATCTTTTAGCATCAAAAGTGTACCTTCAAAATAAACAGAAGCAGCTGGTAAGTGGAAAAAAAAGACCACATCTAGTACAGCTATATCCTAAGTACTTAAATCCTTGCAAAGCCATCTCTCACCAAAAAAAGGCTTTTTGCAGGGAACATAAAATAGAAACCCAGACTAGTAGTTTTCCATGTTATCTACCTATGTTTCAAAGGTTGGAATTGCTGCTTTTCTCCCTCATTCACTTGCATTTGTGCTTTCTGTTCCATGTCAAAATTCAGCAAAGCCCTTAAGAGTAAAAGTACTATCCAAGTGCTGTGCCGAATCACATCTCTAAAAGTTACAATTAAGGATGAAAGGTCAGGGGTACAATCCACACAACTTGCATAACTAACAATAAAAACCAGACATCCTTAGATGTTGAGATTTGATGAAATATGATTAAGCCTGTAGGGAAGAAGAATTGGGTTTAAAATACGAGTGCTTGTGATAATCTACAAAATTAAATACTTTGTGAACGAAACAAGGAGTGGGATGGGAAAGCATAGAGAGAAAAGGCAAGAAGGAAAAAAAAAAGGAAAAGAAAAGAGGCCCTGAAAAATAAATTGCTGGAGTAGGTAGAAAATCCTGAAGAGAATTACCTTACAATAGCAGCAATTGGAAAGCAGTGTGGGTGAAAGAGGTAAAGACAGTAACTATTTCTTACAGGCCTTCTCTTAGTTTTTATTGGGTTCTTCAGGTTTTTATTTTAAACACTGAGCACCAAAAGAGGGGGGTTTTTTAATGCCTGATTTAAACTTAGTGCCGTAGCTGTTTATTAGGACAGCTATTTAATCATTGAGTTTCAATACATGGAGAAGGACAGGATATAAGTGTTAGTTTAAAGTTTTAATTTGTATTTTGCTCTTAATTTAGAACAGAAGAAGCTTTCTCTTTTCAATTCAAGTTCAAATTCCATGGACATAGAGGGAAGCTCTAACAGGTTCTTGTGGCAGAACAGCCATTTACAGAATTCAGAAAAAGCAATTCAAATTCTCTCAAATTTTAAGACAAGTGCAAACAATTCTATTAAAGAAAAAACATCAGCAGGTAAGCCAAAGAAAATAAGGCTGAATTATGTAGGATTCACTATGTAGAACTAAATAGCAAGATGAGACACTTACGATTTCAACTTTTTCTTCTTAAATTTTAGCAGAAAGCTGATAAAAAGGCTAGAGAACATTTTCGAAGACACAGCCAGCTTTCAAGCACCCAGTAAGTTTCTCTGTTACCAAGTAATAATGGCAAGGGAGGCAGAGAGAAGAATGATCACAGCCTGGATTAACAGCTGTATCACTTCCAGCACCAGCATGGATCTGGAAAATTTACTACCCACTTGGACTATAAAGCTGAGCTAGTTTTATGCAGAACCAGCTCAGGCGTATTAAGAACATAATCCTTGAATTGTGGGCTGCAGAAGCGCTGAGTTCTCATGGTCTAGCCAAGCATAGCCAAGGCTTGTGAACTCCAGGGCACACAAGTTTCAGTACACCTCTATTCGCCCGGGCACTGTGACAAGCCCTGCTGTTCCTGTGCACTTGCTGCACCCATGCAGAACCCGAGCACTGCAACAACACTTGCTTGGTTTGAAAGTCATTTCAAGTCCTGCATGGTTAATGGTGGTGAATAAATCCTGTTAAACACAAGGCAAATCCTGCAGAGTCACTTCAGTGTTCCTGGTCTATGTTCCTAGCATTCCCCAGATTCTTACCTTCTTTGGGGTATAACCATTTTACTCAGTCCAGTAAAAACAAACAGTTAAACACTTTTTCAGTCTGGAGACTTCACTTAAGGGGGAACAGTAGTATATCAACAGAGGATCCAGGGTTAGTCTCCTGAAGGTGGCATCTTTCAGAAGAAGTCACAGCTAATTAGCCCAACTCATTTCACAGCCTGCCCTCAAGGTGTAACTATTACTGCTGTTCAGCACCCTCCTCATTTCCATGGCCACAGGCTACAACACACTTCCTGCCTGGAAGATGAGGCAAAAGAAGAAGTTTAAAGAGCAGACTTTAACATACTAACAAATGGATTTGAGGGTTTTTTAATTGTTATTTACCATACGTTGTCAATAACATCGTCTGACATTGAGAAAATGTGTCTTCATCAAGACATGTCTGAGATTCATACGAAAAGCTTTGTCTAGAAAGAGAAAATTAATACGATTTGAATTTTCATATTCAGTCTATTAGAAGTCTAAGAACTTCCTTTTTCAAGCTTTTGCTATCAGCTGTAGACATGAACATGTAAAGGAATTAGTGTCCAAAAGGCCTAGGCAGAATTAGGTTCCATTAGTCTGTATCTATATAAGCGTACTGTAACATCTGCTCCAGATTTACACATCAGCAAAGAAGATGATTATGCAAATAATGAGAAGTAATACATACGCATTCAAAGGAATATTTCCCCAATAACTTTTGCTCTTCCATTAAAACAGTCTACTTCAGAAAGGTACTACCACGTAACAATAAAGCCACAAAGTAAAGTATTCATTGTAACACAGTACATATTTAAGCAGCTCAACAGTAAACCACAAAGCATCAACAGTCTGGATTCCTGAAAGCATAGAGAGAATGAGCTTTGAGGGAAAAAAAAGAAGTGGGTTTTCCCACAACAAGTTTCTGTTTCTTGCATAATTCCAAATATTTATATGAGGATCGATAAGTAGTAATAATTTTTGAGATAGTGCTCAACGTAGACAGAGAACTCTAGAATATTTAAAGCTAACATATCCACCAAGTCCTACATTAATATTTCAAGGACGGGGAAGAGACATCATGTACCTACGCTATTGGAAAGCTCACTCAGACAGAAATTTAAGTAGTTGCAGTTGCATGGTCTTTCTTTAAGGGCCCTGCATTTTAAAATCTCTACCACAAATCTATATTTTACCCTAAAAAGAAAAAAAAAAAAATCCTCCCTTTTTTTGCATGCTAGCTCAGTTTCTTCAGCCTCAAATCAGAGAGCTCTGCATAAAAATTCAGACACTGAATGCATGCAATGAATATGAGGTGCACAGCTCCCCACCTTTATCAAAAAATCTACCTTAAAATTTTTTAAAATTACAGTCTGTAAAGTAAACTGGCTCACACGCTCATCATCTTACACCAATGCTTCTGCTAAAGCCTGCTGGCTTTAATGGAAGCATATTCAATTTATCCTATACAGTCTGTTTCAAAAATTCATTCTATTTTTGATTAGCCATTTAGTATGACAGTATATATTTTAAGGTGTCTCAGTCAGATACCCTTTTAACTGCACACCATGCATTCAATCAAGTTTCTAAATGCACAGATGAAATCTACAAAAGCCCTTACCAGTCTCCAGGTTGCTACACTTAATAGCTGTGCGTTGGCCAAACTGCTGAAATCTCTGCACATGTCTAAAACTAAACCAGACAATCATTGAAAACAAAGAGGAAAGAGAGAAGGTCTCCCTTCCCCTCCCAGGTGCTTGCTCTAAGCAAGAATGCTTTAACCATTTATAATTTCCCTAATGAAACTGAACGGAAGTGTGCATGTGAAGCATGTACAATTTTCTGGATCTATTCAAGAAGGGATATTCCACAGTTCTATTTCCAAATATGACTAAGACAAAAAGCACAAAATCTTGGCATTCATATCAAAATCTAGAACTTTCCTCATCCTCCTTTGCAAAAGATACACTCAGTGGAGCTGCCCAAGCACTTGCTCACAAGTGTGTTCCTGCTGCTCACAGGCCTTTTTCCACAGAAAATCTGACCCTGAGTTACTGTCATTTTTGATCAACAAGTGGTCAAATTTAATGACTCTCTAGACAGACTCCAAAGTCCAAATCCTATTTTAGGTGAAGATAAGAGTACAGCATTTGACAGGTTTTTAAGCTGGTGATAGAGGGTGGTGAATTCCACTTCTCTTGGTGTTCAAAGTCTTACATCTGCTTCAGTAGGAAGAGACAGACAACTGCAGACTGCTTGGGAAGGACTGGGTTAAAAGCTTGGAGATGTTTATATACACATGCGACTGAGTATATGGTCATAAATATTTCACACTTATTCAAGGTCGCTAAAATTATTACTTATTAAATCACATTCAGCAAGCTTTTTCATAAAAATTGAAAAAGCTAGATGAGGAACACTAAGCACTCGGAGTTTTAAATCCATATATATGCACTGACAGGCTCCATCCCCAGATTTCACTCCTCCATAATCCAGAGCTGCCCCATCTGCCCAGCAAGGTGTCCTAAAAAGCCTCAGAAGGGAATCTGTAGGATTTGCCAAACAGTGGTTTAACATATCAAAGATAGTTGCTTTTTTGGGTTTTTTCCAAGAAATGTAATTGACAGTAGGTTTTGAGACACACCCAAGGGTGTCGGAGGTGAGGGAGGCGCTGGCTGCTGGACAGCCTCCGTGAGGAAAGGCCTGGGCTGCACAGACAAGGACAGGTCCAATGCACCCGCGTAGGGCATGGCCAAGCTCCTTGGGCACCATGGTGGTGATGGTGCCTCAGGGAAAAACATCTAAGAAAGGGCACAATGCCTGATGGAGAGAGGACATAGAAACAAAAGAAAATGAGAGTGCTCTGGGGTCTGCTCCAGACCCCAGAGCAGATATTGCCCTGCAGTCTCTGCAGATGACCCTGGTGAGGCTCTACCTCTGCAGCCCATGGACAATTCCCACACTGCAGCACTCAGACACATCCTGAATGAAGCTTCTACCCATGGAAAAACCATACAGGAGCAGGTTTGCTGTAGTCTGGGGCAAGTACCCGCACTGGAGCAGTTCTTGAAGGACTGGACCCCAGGGGGAACCCACAATGGAGCAGAGAAAAAGTGGAAGAAGCAGCTAACAGACTTATTTAGACCCTCAGATTAGCGATTACCCTGCACTGCTTGGGCAGGTACAGGAGTTGGGAATGAAGGAATGCAGTTGAGTCTGGGAAGAGGGGGGTTCAGCTTTTGCCTTCATTTCTCACTATCATTCTCTATGTTGAATAAGCAATAAAGTTCTCCACGTCAACTCTGTTTTGCCCATGACAGTAATTCTGAAGTGACCTCTGTCTTTGTCTCCGTCTTCATCCAAACGCTTTTGCATCTTGCATTCCCCAGGGCCTGCTTGAGGGAAAGAGAATGAGAGAGCAGATGGGTGGGCATCCAGCACACACCCATGGTCAGCCCACCACACCAATATATCATTAGTAGCAGTTTTCTTGAAATACTAATTCCTCTGTATGACCTACCTGAACCAGTTTCTAGTTGCTTTCTTCTGCTATACATATAGAACAACTAAGGTTTTGGTAATATTTTCCTACTGCAGAGAATAACAATTTTGAATTGTAATGGACATCTGACTTAAATAATGTGATAGAAAGCATTATTCAGGGTTACAGGCTGCAGTTTTACTTCATGTTAATGTCTCAAAGCACCCACCATTTAACCTTTTTATAGAACTTAATGTATGCCTAATATACTTGGAGGAGCCACTTACTTTAAATTATCTTTTCTTGAATTCTTTCTCCATTATGGAAATTATGTTGAACAGTCAGTTTAGACAAGTTGGCCATGACTAAATATTCATTTAAATCCTTTTAGCTCAAACTGATACAGAACTTTATCACAAGGACCAGTATCGTTTCTTACACACGCAGACACACACACAAGTATAGTTAGAGACTCATTTAATCTCTGTTATTACCTTTTCTAATGTCTCAGTAATCCTTTACAAGTAGTTTTTTGGCTTTTATCCTGCTGTAATCTGGCCAGCATCTTCCTTTGAGTACCCCTTGTGCTTGCAGACACACAAGACAATGGTGTCCCCAGACAAAGGCAGAAGAGACAAGGAAAGGGGTTTTGGATAAACATCCATTCACGGACACATGTCAAGCCACAGAAAATACTTGTGCAGAAGATTGTTTTATTTAGAAAGGCAAACTGCAGAAGGCAAAGAACATGTCTACATAACGTGCATAATTTGCAGAAGAAAAAGTGCGTGGTTCAATGTTTCCTTTATTTTTTAAATTTCTGCTTTGAAGCCAAGCTTCCTTCCAATGCACTCCTAATACTTTATTCCTCAATCTAGCTGGACAGAAGGAAGAAGGTCTTTTCAAGCTTCAATAAAACCAATTTGTTTACAATTAATGCATCTAAGACGTATTTAATTCTTTCATAATGTTAATATTGTGACAGAAAATGGAGGTGCTTTTGGATAGCCATATATCAAGTGTAACAACACTTAGTTCACATTTACAATCAAGTAGACACGGTTGTTTGCATCTCCTAAACAGCTATTCTAGGTTTAAAAGAGCTTCCAGTGAGGATCAAAATCACTGCTTACTGAAGAAATTGATTCAAAACAAGAACATATTGATGTAATTCCTTAATAACCTTTTAGAAGAAGCTGTGCATAGATGATTGTTCCTGATGCACACACATACTCTCCCCCAAGCAGACAAAAAAAGATCAGCATGAGATCCTGCAATCTATTTCAAAGCAAGATTCTAGAAACATTGGGAAAAACTGAAAAACAGTGAATTGCAATAAGCATGCATATAGGAAGTGTTCTTTTATGGTTGCTCATTTTGTTTGTTCCTCCTTTTCTACCAGAGCAGTTTCTGTTTAGAGCATCTTCCACTTGACACTTGATGTCATCAAGTGCACAATAGTGTGGGACACATATCCTAATCTTCAAATGAAGCTTTAAGGCAAGGAAAGCCATTCTGATATTTGTCAGCCTTATAAAGTTGTCTTTTTATTTCTAGAGCATAACTCATAATTTTGACGTCTTCGTAAAAACAGTAGAAGTTTCTCACAAATCTCATTCAGCACTTTGATATTTGCAAATAACTAAGAATTCCAGTAGTTTATGGGGCTTTTTCTTCCTGAAACCAATTATCTTCCCACATCAGAGGAAGTATCCTCCTTTTGCATCTCTATTTTGCTCAAGTGTAGTAAGAAACATTTGACTTCCAGCCAGAATTCTGTCTGTATCTCATCAATCCTTTGAATCA
Organism: Origma solitaria; assembly: GCA_013397895.1. Lineage (NCBI taxonomy): Eukaryota > Metazoa > Chordata > Aves > Passeriformes > Acanthizidae > Origma > Origma solitaria. The sequence goes on from VZRL01002171.1 coordinate 2,049,179, forward strand.
ATTTCTTAAATTCTTCTCAAGAGCAATTTTTATTGAGATGTTCATCTCCAAGCCCTGTGTCTCCTGTTAGCCACATTAGAGATTTGAACTCAATTTGCCTTTGCCAAAAATTGGTTTGGCCTTTCCCCCATTTCTGAATAAGCAGAAACTGTTTGGTCAAAAAGGACTAAGTTGAAATAGAATTACTACCGAAAGAGGAAAAAAAACAAAACTCAGAGACTGAAACCAAGTATGTCAGAGAACACTCAACCAGATTTCTCAATTATGTCAATGTTGCCCCTTGCACAATGCTTGGAGCTGCTTTGAACTGCACACACTGTTGACTGCTCAGCAACTGGCACATCAACAAGGCCACCGACGCTCAAATACACAGCTCATCACCAACATATCTCAGAAAACACAGAAAAAATCTCTTTCACGAATGAGACTGGTAGATTCTAGACAGAGAAGAGAGTAAGTGCACAGACATTCTGTACTTTAAGTCTCACTAGCATTCATCTGGTGAACCCTAGGACCGCTTTGGCGACAGTAATTCCATATTAAGTGACAAAATTAACATTAAGGGGGACAGACAGGAGGTATCATAGGTAAAATGAACTTAAACAGTCTTGTTATTTCCCGTGCTTTCAGGTTAACTGCAAGGAAGGAGTAAACCATAGCATTTTTCTGAGATTTTCTTCAGACTCTAGCCACTGACTCAAGCTGTGGGCTGATTAGTACTTATCTATCTACACATTCTCTCCATCTTGCCTTGTTTCTTCTTCATATGCACAATTATTCTGAATTTGCACATTCAAGGCAAACTTATTGTAAAAAGCGCAACCCTGGTAGTGGGAGAATGAATTCTGTCCCAACAGCTTCAGCTTTTTCAGATTTCAGAGCCTGTCATCTGCAGAAAATAAAATGAAGACAGTAATAAAAGTCTTTAAAAAAATTAAAGTCACCCACTTTTTTCCTTTTTTTCCCCCCCCTTAAAAGTTTATTTGCCATAGCTCTTTAAGAAAAACAAAGGGCTTCAGTGCATATGAACACAGTTACACGTTCCAAAAGCAATAGGCTACATTTAGGAAGAACACAAGAGAAAAATGGTTTCTAAAAATACTTTGGTTTCAAAACGTGGCACAATGGAAAAAAAGGAACCAGCACTGTCAGTATCACTCCCTGTGAGGGAGTAGGAAGACAGAAGTATTTCATAATCATTACAGAAGCTCATTACAGCTGGGGGTTGAGCTGCACCCCCAACTTCCCTGCTCTCCTGTGGAATTACATTGAAATGACAGCCCTACAGTTGCGTTCTCTACAGCATGAAATTCACATTTCACCTGATTTCAAACTAGATCTCTGCAATACGACACCCCATTTCTGAGCATCCCATCATGATTATTGGGCAAATAACTTACATTGCTTTGCAATCTCTAATACTCTAATAGGTTTCTACTATATCTACCTCTCTCCTCCTGAGGTGAGGTGCTCACCATTACCACTCAGCACAGGCCCAAGACACAAAACTTCTCACTGAACCTATTACCATACAGACCCATGTATGAGCTGGCACAAGGACCATGACTGCTACTCCAGAGGCTGCCAGTAATTTCTGTTTGCAAGATATTTTTTCCAGGGCTTGCAATTACAGCGTTGCTAAAGCAAGTCCAAACAGCTGCTTCCAGGTCAATTTTTCCATACAGTCACACAAGTGCAGCACCACCAGGCAGGAAAGGTCACAAGGGACCTATGGTACCTCTGCCTCTGTCTATAGCTATGGCTGTGGCTATCCAAGCCAGGCAGCCAACACTAGCACAGGCAGACAGACATGCGGTGGGCACTGCTGGGCCCCTGCCCTCGTTGTGCTGCACTGTCCCATGCTCTGCTGAGCTCCGAGTAATGCAGCAGCTGCTGCACTCTACTTACACATTTTGCCATCTCAGAATATCTCTTCCAGGCAGCAATTTTGAATAGCATAATATTCTCCTTGATCCCAGACTTTGGTTTTGGAAGAATAAAACTACCTGATGACTGACTAGAAAACATTTCTCCATGGTTTCCTGGAATGAACTCTAGACAGGTGGTCTTTTTGAATATTTCTTTGTCTCTTTTCTTGAGCATCTCTTGTGACTTATATTTCACACATTCAGCCAGCCAGAATATAATTAAGGAGTTAAAGTATACTGGGTATCTTCCTCACACTCTTCTCTAAACATTTTCTGAATATGGAAGGTAAACCCATTTTTTCCCTGCCACAGACTGTCTTTTGGAAAGCTTGCTTTCATACCTCAATTTCATTCTTGAATTTTTAACCCAATTTAGATCTATAATCTCTCATATATTGAGATTTTGAGATATGAGAATAGCAAGTCCAACCCATTACCAGACAAAGGTTACCCACACGATTAGCTTACAGTTCCCCAATACACACAAACACACAGACAAGTCCCTTTTCCTAATGATATCCATACCTATTCCTATGAACGTAAGTTTTATCCTGAACAGCAAATTTACACAAAAGCCAAAAGAAATCCCACACTTCGCAAAGTTTTTCTCCTCCAGTAAAGCATTATCCCCCCTACCAACCTCCACTAAGCCTTGTGTGGCAAGGAGCAACTACTGTCTACTGCAAAGAAGTAGTGACAGACAAGTAAGTCATGCGAGTTTGAGATACCTAACAAACATCCACTGAAACCATGCCTTGAATTAGAGTGAGCCAGTGAATGAGTAAGATCCATATATTCTAACACATCAGCAGGAAAAGGAAAGCCATTATCAGAATATAGGTTGTCTAGATAATTGAAGTAGTAGCTGAAACAGCATAGTAAATACTTGCTCCAAATGAACCCCCAAATCCAACACTAGCCATTGGTTAGAACCAGTCTGTGTGCCAGCTTTCCTAGCTGAAAGCAAACTCTCTGAAAAAACAGAAAAAAGTTCACTCTTCCTTAAGTCTTCTACTGAAGTAAACTTGTGAAAGAAGGAAAATAGTTATAAAGCCAGAGCATGGCTGTGATTTTTAGCTTAGACTGATCTTTCCTTGAGGGCAGAAGGACAATTGCACACATGTAATTTAGTATCTAAATACAGGAAAGCTCATTCCTCTGTCCTGGAAAAATCTTTATCTTGCCAGAGGGTGAGAGAAATAGTAGTAAAGAATCTAGAAGTAAGAGAATCCACCTTACAGCAAGGTATTTCCTCTCATAACAGCAGCATGTTTTGTCAATGAAATATGAAAAAGGCAGAAGTGAATATTTCCCTGGAGAAAACAGCTCTTTGCAAAAGCTTTCTTACCAATAGCCAAAAAGGGAAAATAATGCTCTCCGAGGACTCACAATATGGAGACCACAGCTTCTTAGTTTCACCAAAGCAAATTTTAGATTACATCAGAAGGAATGTATTCTAATGAAGGGATAGAGAAGAAGTTGTTCCCCTTGAAAAATAAAGTCCCTAAAGAGGCAACATGGTAGAAATATACAGTACAATGAACAGCACAGAAAAAGTAGGTCAGGAACATCTATTCAACATTTCTCATTAAATTAGAAGTAGACAATGCAACTAAATTAAAACTAGTAACAGAAAAGAAACCTTTTTATAGAGAAATAATTGTTTATTCAATAATTACTCTAATTGCAAGAAACAGAAGGCAAGTGCTTAGCAAAACTGCCCGAAAAAAATTGACATTTGCAAGGGTCCTCAACAGCATAAGATGTAATATTTAAAATTAGAAGTATTTTGAAAGAATACAAGCCCCCAGGCTCTAGGTGATAACCATTACCCTGTAACAAGCTAGAAGCCTTTCCCCACTGGCAGGTTCTGTGTCTCCCAAGGAGCTCTCTTTACATCTCCCACTGAAACAGACCCTGGCTTCTTGGAAATTAATCACTCCTCCAATTAAAAATGCAGTTTCCATATTCTTACAAGAAAGGCTACATAGTCCATCTGTAAGAAATAATTTCCCATTTAAAAATTTTCTTGTGTGTAAAAAAGAAAAAAGCTCATTTGTTTTTAAGAATGCCTGAAATAAAGGTAGTTCTGCTCCAGCCCAATTTATTTACAGTTAATAACAGTATTAATCAATGATATAGAATTTTGTCACATATACATTCTACTTCAACTTCTCAATTTTCATTTCTTGTCAGCACCTAGGTTGAGAATTTAATTTTATTCTATTTGTTGTGGCTACCAAGAAAGACACTTACTCTAATTTTTTTCTAATTATAGATTATTGAATTGGTGGTAGAGTGTTAGGGATCACAATAAAAGAAAAAGTTGCTGGCTATTCCATTTACCTTCATTTTATAGAAAGTGAACATTGCCATACGTATTTTATCAATTTAACTTGCAATGTGGTTAGCCTTACAAACTTTCAGGGAGGCTGAGAAACCGAATAAACACAGATAAAGCAAATCCTTCTAAGATTTCAGCCTTATACTCTTGATGTTTAGGTCACAAATTGAAGCATTGAGAGCTTCCTGCATGTTAACATTTAGCAGTGAAGCAGTCTGTCCATAAAACACTGGTGGATAATTATTTTCCTGAACTGCTACTAAATCCTGCTTGATCATTCCTGATTTTCATTAATTTAAAGCAATTTATTACTGTTCCAATATCCAAACCTTTAGCCCAAGAACAGCACACACTGTTATAGGGAACAGTTCAAAGTGATCAGACACAACACTTTACTTACCTGCAGGAAGATAAGGGGAAGGGATTGTTGCAAATGGTCAGGTTAAGCTCCTTGTATAAAAAACTGAACAACTGTTGAAAGATATTCAACTGAGTAGCAGAAATGTTAAAAGAAGCAATTACTTTGGGAGAGTTATGTGCTGAGATTCATCTATTATGCATTACACTAAACTATCATTTTCATAAAACCAAGAATTACGTACCTCAAGTGACATAACTCAAACTGCTCAGTGGCAAAATTTTAAATAACCTCCCCAGAAAACTACCTCCTCACTACGCTTTACCATACATTATATTGCAGTCCAGTCTGTATTAGCCACTGTCGTCATGGTTATCAGTTCCATCAGAATTCATAACATGGATTTTTCACTTCCTATATCCCAACATACCATGAATAATACCAGCTATCTATTCCACAGGTTTCATTGCTTGTCTTTTTATTGTCTGGCAAAGTGTTTTTTTAATGTTTGTTTTTATACATTAAACACACCTAATTGTCATGACAAACAATGAATACTAAAAGAACTACATTCACAAACAGACACTCAAGAAAAACTGTAGAGGAAGTAAAAAGAAAATTTTGCCCTCACTCAAAAGTTTCATCCTCATGGACACCAAGTCTCTAGCTTCTACAACATAAATAGTAAAAATAGCCCCCTAATTCCCACGTCACCTAATGATTCAGAGAATTTGCCATCTTGAGAAGTGCCATTGTTCTGCTGTGGGAGGGTGTGTGTGTGTGTGGAGTAAAATTCTGACAGTTCACTATTATCTTGGGTAACATGGAAGGTGTAACCAATAGTATGTATTCCATCACCATCTTCATAAGCTCTTAAGAACAGATGGGGCAGTGTTCCTTATCTTCTCCATGACTCAGCCCTGACAACACCATGAGGGGGGGGTGTGGGGGGGTATCTCTGCTAATGGGCCATCAAGGACTCCCAGCATGACTCACAAAATTCCATCATCCCATTGTGAGATGCTCTGCCCAGGGGGAGGAACTGAACATTCCTACCTGCATATAATCTGGGAACACCATGTAGCACTACCACTGGATTCCCAGGGGACAAGAGCTTGAGAACCACCAGCAGACCTCCACAGATACACCAGTGTTTTCTACAAGAACACCACTTCACACGACCACATCCATCACTCCAACAGGACTGCAGCCACCATTTAACCAGACTGCTCCCACCACCCTAACCAACAGGGCTGTCAGGTCATACTCTGACTTTGTCAGTTTAAAGCCAGTGTTTCTCTATTACTGCTTTTATTTAAATTTTCCTATTAAATTGTAGTTCTGATTTGGTATCTCTCACAACATATATGTACAGGGTTAATTCCTCCCCTGGTTTGCTTTCAAACTAGCACAAATACCTAACAGTTATTAATTTTTTGCCAGGGCCTTCCACGGGTAGTGGAAGCAGTGTGCAGGGCTGGAGCAGGATGGAGACAATCCTGGAGCAGCAGCAGCACTACCATGAGGAGCAGGAGCGGCTCATGGACGTGATGGTAAAGGAGATGCTCACCAGGAAGTCCACACTCCATGACCAGGACAACTCAGACCACTGGACCCAGGCCATGCAGGACAGTTACACAGAGGTGAGCAGCAACCTCCAGGACCTGTATGATGACAAGGATGGCCTACATAAGGAAGAACTCAGTGCCACCTCCGGGACAAATGAATTTGCAGAGTTTTACATAAGGCTGAAGCAAATTAAGGAATTTCACCAGAAGCACCCAAATGAGATCTGTGTTCCTAGGCCAGTGGAGTTTGAGAAGCTGCTGAAGGCCAGAGACAACCCGAGTGAAGAAGCTCAGAATCTGGTGGAGTTCACAGATGAGGAAGGGTATGGATGATACTTGTGATCTGCATGATTGTTACCTAAAGTACACTAACCTGAAATCATCAGAGAAATTGGATTATATCACTTACTTGTCCACATTTGACCAACTCTTCGATATCCCCAAGGAGAGAAAAAAATGATGAATATAAGAGGTATCTTGAAATGCTCCTTGAATACCTGCAGGACTACACAGATCAAGTGAAACCATTACTGGACCAGAATGAACTTTTTGGGAAAATTCAGAGAGAGTTTGAGAAGAAGTGGGAGAACGGCACATTCCCAGGCTGGCCCAACAAGACCAGCAGTGCCCCCGCCCACACTGGTGCCCACCTGGACCTCTCAGCCTTCTCCTCCTGGGAGGAATTGGCCTCCCTGGGACTGGACGGGTTAAAATCAGCTTTGCTTGCTCTGTGGCTGAAGTGTGGCGGGACTCTGAAGGAGCGTGCTCAGAGACCTTTTAGCACTAAGGGCAAATCCCTGGAAGAACTTGATCCTTCCTTATTTGCTAAGAATCCAAAGACAAAAGGAAGCAAAAGAGACCCTGAAAGAAATAAAGATCTTGCGTTCCTGGAAGCTCATATTTATGAGTATGTGGAGGTTATTCAGGAACAAAGACACCTCACCCATGAGAATGCGCAGCATAAGCAGGCACAGACAGGGGAGGAGAGAAAGGAGGAGGAAGAGCAGATCAGTGAGAGCGAGAGCAAAGATGAAGAAAATGAAATCATTTATAACCCTAAAAATCTGCCTCTTGGTTGGGTCGGGAAGCCCATCCCATACTGTTTGTATAAACTCCATGGTTTGAATATCAACTACAACTGTGAGATTTGTGTTAACTACGCCTACCGAGGGCCCAAGGCATTCTAGCGGCACTTCACAGAGTGGAGACATGCCCATGGGATGCGGTGCCTGGGCATTCCCAACACGGCACACATTGCCAACATCACACAGATTGAGGATGCAGTGTTGTTGTAGGCAAAGCTGAAACAGCAGAAGGCTTCAGAGAGGTGGCAGCTGGATACAGAGGAGGAATATGAGGATTTCAGTGGGAACGTGGTGAATAAAAAGACTTACAAAGACCTGAAGCGCCAAGGGCTGCTGTAGCTGTCCCCAGGTGAAGGATCACACATCTGCAGAGAGAGTGGATGTGGCAACAGATCTGACTTCTTCATTGCCTGGATTTTGTATGTGCATGAATATAGATTTCAAGAGTACTTTATAGAGTCACTTTCTAGTAAGTCCCTTAGACTTGAGGTCTTGTTTTATATTTTTAAAAGTCCTTGAAAAATAAAGTTTGGCTATTTTTTTTAATTGAAAAAACACCAAAAAACCAAAATCAAAAACAAACAGACAAAAGGAAAAAAAAACCAACAGAAAAAACTCCACCAGAAAAAAAAACCAACACTGAAAAAACAACAAAAAACAAGCAAAAAACCCACCAAACCAAGGATTAATCTCCTTCCGTATACATGCTCAATTTCCCGTCACCGCAAGACATCCTTTGATGTTACAAAGAGAACAACAGATCTTTAAGACCATTCCATAAAACACACATACACACAATTTCTACAATTCAAAATAATTCAATATTCTACAGCAATTCAGTATATGTTATAAATCCAAGTAAATTTGTCTAAATGCTAAGTTCCACATTTGAAACTAAATCCTTCTCAGGAAAAGGACATTTTTCATTTTCTAAGGACAAAATGAAACCTAAATGGCTAGGTAAGGCACTGTTTAATTGTGCCCAAGTAGCACAAAAAAATCTTTAAAGTACAGAGCACAGGCAAATAATGCAATATGCTTCCTTCTAAATTAATTAAAAAATTAGATACAGAAGCTGTATTAGGAATTCAGCTGATATGAATCTACTGACATCCTGACCTATGGTAACTCACTTGAAAAACTAAAATTCTGCTGAATATCATAAATTCATTATAGAAATAAGGAAATAGCTTCCAACACAGCTAAATAAGGGCAAACTTAATTGTGATATTTCCTGAACTATTCTTATCACTTGATAATTACTGCTGTTGTTCTTTTCAGACAGGACTAGCCCAAGTATTCAAAATTAGTCAAAACCCTTGACTTTTTTCCCAAAAAGTATTATGAAATTATTCAGGAATTTCTTTGTTCAAAGAATAAAACCAGGTACAATAAAAATAGAACGGGTAAGTTTGCTAAATGGTTTATATATTAACACCTGAAATTATATAATCTTTTAAAGAATCCATCATTCTGGCTTTTATCTCATTCTGCTTTCCTAGCAGAAGCAAGTATAGAGAGTGGAGATACTTCTTTAAACTGTACATTTTTGACTTTTACATGCTGACATATCAGATCTAGTGAAATTTGTAAACATTTAATAGCATACCATGCAACAAAATTGAACAATTTATTCTCTTCTCCCTCCCTGCTTTCTTCTAGAAATGTCTGATTTCATAGTCTACATAAAATGTATTTGTTTTAACATGAATAAACATTCAGTCACTGTTCAGGACTTAGCCATGAACCCTCAACTGAAATAGCTGCTTTGCCTTTGTGGAGCCAAGGAAAGTACTGCCCAGCCTTAGTCCACCACATGAGGAGGTACAGATCTGTCACTCAGACAAGTCACAGACACTGTTAGTTCAAATTCAGAGATGCATGTTCCCCTCAACTCTACTTCTTGTGGAGGACTCAGGAAAGACAAAAAAGCTATTGAGCAGTGAGAAAATGGTCTAATTCTTCCTCACATTTATACACCACAAAAAAATGGAGGCTGGCAGTGAAGACTGACTAGGTCAGGCAGAATGTATTCAGCTAATAAATTTAAATGGGTTTTACCTGTGACATAAGTGACCGCATTAAGAATTCTCCCCACCACTCCATTCATCAAACATCGGCCAAACAGCTTCAAATAAGAAAGAAAATTTTCAGTTCTATGCAAAGAAGCATATCAATGTCTACGCTCAATCCTTTTTAAAAAACAGAAAACCTTAGGGCAATAAATTTTTATCATACAAGGGGAAGTTTACCACAGGAGAAGCTCAAGTTAATGGAACTGTGCCTGTATACAGCAGCCAAGGAGCTGACCTCAATTAACTCTGCTACTTCAAAATATGCCTTTAGAAAAAACAATTGCCATGTAAATGCAATGACTTCTTGCTATCAACATACAGCTGGGGTCTGTTCATGGCAATCATTTTAAAACTATAGACTCCCTGGGTAAACATTAATATAGTGTATTTTAGACAGTGATCAAGTTCTTCAGACAGAAGGTCGCTCCTCCCTGTGAGTCAGGTTCCATGGCATCACAAATCTTCTGTTGTTCTGACCAAAATAATTCACTTTCTTCTGAGCAAAAGTCAAATTAAAGCCTTGCACTGAAGTGACTAAGTACACTTAAAGTAGTGAATAACAAAGAATTGCTCTTTTCCTCCTTCTATTTTGCCCAAGTATCTTATACTCTAAAATTAGTAAAAAATAGAGAAAGCCCTTGACTTAGCAGTTTGTCTCCACATAATTACAACTGATCTTAAGAATACAACATATTTTGTCAAATATATATTTTTATTAATTATGATGCTAACAAACGATCACATTTTTCTTTTTTTCGGAGGCATGTTGTTTCCAGCTATTCCCAAAACAACCAGAGTACATGGATGTAAGTGCATACAGTTGCACAAACTTAATACCAGGAGAAACTTTTTCTACTTCTACGTTGTAAAAAGAGAAGAACAGAACTAAAAGGTACCAAACATTGTTTACTATTTTGATTACTTTCACACAAAATTGCATTTTGAAACTCCATTCTACATATTATTTACACTTTATCTCAACCATGACACCCTGTGTAACTCAGAAACTCCCTATACAAAAACATAAAAATTAAGAGTTTAATTTAGTACTTTCCTCTGAGCTTTAGTAGAAACAAAGATATTTTGAAGTAGCAAAAAAAATATATACAGTACAGGTCAATCGTCTGAAGTAACTTCTAATATTTCACAGATGTAACAATAAAATTTTCTTTCTAGGCTTACAAATGAGCATACACAGAAATCTGGTGATTTGCTCTATGTCATAAAACAAAACTGAGGAACAGACAGAAATAGAACACAGTTTCCCTATTCTCAGCCCAGGCCCTGTACATTGTGGCACAATTACTGTGGCTAAAACTATACTGCAAGCAATTCGTGGCTGACAGCAGCCAGACGGTAATTAAAGGACACAAATGAACAATGCAAATCCCACAGCTGAAGTCCCTAAAATACCTTTTTTAATCCCTGAAGAAATTTATTTGGGTTTTGTCAAAATTGAAAAGGGCAACTAGAGGTTTTGTCTCCATTAAATATGGAAAGATATTTAATACCTGTGATAAAGACTTTAAGGTTTAAATATTAATCATAAATAATCTGAATCTATACTTAGTCTACAGTTATCAGGAGTCCCAAACCAACTCTAAGTATCTCCCCCAAATCAATCCTGTACAAACATTTTGTTTGTAGAGGAGTAACACTTAAAACCCCTCCAAAACCTGCACATTAAATATTGTACAGATACTTAGACACAGGCACACCAATCCCCATCATTCCTGGACTTTTGTTTCAGCTGCAATAGCGTCGTACAGGATCCTGCCCAAGTCTTTTCCTCAGTCCTTTAGGAGCTCAGGGAATGGATATACAATGCAGTCAGGCTCTTAGCCCATTGCTCATCACAGATGTCAGGACTCTGGAAGGAGCAAGCTGTCCAGGGCACTCCTGAAACAAACTCATGTCAGCTCAAGCAGAACTGAAGAGAGCAACTGTCCCATTGCATCTTGTGCACCATGACTGCTGGGCTGCAGCACCTACTGAAGACATTATGCCAAAGATAAAAAGAGGTGCTGCCCCCACTTCGACATGAAAGTATTCTTTAAATCACTGTTTGTAGATATGAAAAATGTTTGTTCTCTTCTGCATCTGATGCTACAAAGGACAGCTTCTTTACTAAAACTATATTACTTGCTGAGTATGCCAACAGAGAAAAAGGAACTGATATTTGTCCGTGACTGAGGTAAAAATCTGGTCTTGATTTCCTAATGTGCAACCAGGAATGCTAGATGCTCAGTGATGCATGTGTCACCTTCCTCGAACATGCTCAAAGCCTGGGGACAAGACGGTGTGGGGAGAGGTAAACTTGATATCACCATGTGCCTGATGGCCACCTCTAAGGTCCAAGCTCAGACAATCATGACTTCAGGGAGGTTCTGTATTTCTGCTGTGGAAGATGCAACCATGTGCCACAGAGCCTTATCTACAGTTTGGCAAACTCTCCTACAACTGTAAAAGGTATTCATTTCTACATAGTAATGCAAATATTCCAGATTACCTTATCTTTCACTCATGCCTTATTTATGTCCTTCAATTTATTTATAAATTCAGTAGCTCACTACTGTGGCAAAATGAAGATACCTGACCTGAAACATTTTTAACCAAAAGTACCTAGTTTACCAAGTTCTCCTTAGTTTTACTCCTACAAATTCAGTTAAGAAACACACTAACACCCTCAAATAAAGCCCATAACATGAAATAACCCCAGAAAATTCATTGAAAGGACTACTGAACGAAAGAAAAAACCAAAACTGAGCTACATGACAGCAAAGGAGGAGATCGTAAGAGACTTCATTGCCTGAAATACTGTCAAGGGCCACAGAACAAACAGAAGGGCAATCTCTTTTCTTTTTTTGTCATTCGTTTCTATAACTTCAGGAAAAGCAGGTAGCCAGTTACCAGAGCAGAAAACCCTTTTCCACTTGACAAGTACAACAGAAATGCAATGCAAAATATCATTGCATAAACTTACTCATTGTAAAGACTTACACAAGAAGTACTTAAGAAGTTTAAGGTTACCTTCACACAGGATATTTACCATTACTTTTGCTGCAGTTAAATCAGCTCAAGTGTGTACATAAAACATATCCATTTCTGAAACCCTACAGTAGGATGTTGGTTTCCATGGCAACATAGCAATTGTGGGATGCTTTGGGGGGAGGTTATTTGTTTTTAACAGATGGGAAAAAATATAATGCTGTTCTCAAGCTTAAGTTTCATTTCAGATTTGCTTATATTAAGCCCTAAGGCAGAAATCTGTGGTAGGACTTTTTATAATTTTATCTTTTAATTGAACAGTGTAAGGCTTGATAAAATGAGCTTAATCATGTACAAGGAGACTAAGCAGGAATAGCCATGGAAGATCACTCCTTATTTACTTTTCATTTTTTTTTCAAAAAATAATTTTAAATAGTTGAAGGCATTGCCAAGCTTGAAATCTATCATTAAGGCATTCCCCATTTAATAAAATAAATTTATTCCCATTTAGCATACCATTAGTCATTTACCTTACCTGGAAGAGTTAATAGCTTCAAGTGCAGAAGCCTAGGAAGAGATTTATGGTCTAAATAGTACAGATTCTGAAACAGACCTAGTCAGAGCAACACTTCAAGAGTTACAAGTTAAACACACTTGTGTACAGGCACATATGTACACAACATCCTTCTACAATACAGCGACTGGCCTGGTAGACAAGGGGAGAGCAGTGGGAAGTGTCTACCTGGACTTCAGTAAGGCCTTTGACACTATGTCTTGTAAGACTGTGCTGGAGAAGCTGACCAGGTGCAGTCAGGATGAGCCAACTGCAAGGTGGGTGAAATCTGTCCGAATGGCCAGGCCCAGGGGGTGAGGCCAGAGAGTGGTGACCAGCAGCACAAAGTCAGGCTGGAGGCTGCTAACTAATGGTGTACCCCAGGAGCCAGCGCTACAGGCAGAGTGCACTCTCACCAAGCTGGCTGAGGACACAGAACTGCAGGGAGGGGCTGATACATCCGAGGGTCTTGCTGCCATCTGGGGGGACCTCAGCAGGCTGGAGAAATGGGCTGATGGGAATGTCCTGAAATTCAGCAATGGGAGCTGCAAAGTCCTGCACCAGGGAAAGAACAAACCCAGGCACCAGTTTATGCAGGGAGCAGGGGAAGCTATCTGGAAAGCAGCTTGGTGTAAAAGTATCTTGGGGTCTCAGTGGACACAAGCTGAACATGAGCCAGCAATGTGCCCTTGTGGGCACAATGGTACCCTGAGCTGCAAAATATTGCCAGCAAGAGTGGCGATCCTTCACCTCGATTCAGCACTGGGGGAGGCCGCACACAAAACAGATGGAACTCTACCCATATTTCAGCTCCACAGGGCAACAGACATGAACATACTGGAAAGCATCCAACAAAAGGTCACAGAGATGATGAAGGGACTGTAATGAAGTTGAAGAAAACTTGCTGCAAAAATGCTGGCAAGAAAGGTGTAGTAACTGCATGTTTTAACAGCTTTGCATAATTACATGCTTGTCAATATTCATTGAGCATAAAACTTTATATGAGACGCAGTAAAAGAAAGTCTATTGAAGTCTAACCTATGCTGGCACTTCTTTGCAGAAAAGTAGCAGGGGGAAAAAATAACATAACAGAAGCCAAATCATCAACTTCCTTGGGGTGGAAGGGACCTTAAAGATCATCTAGTTCCAACCCCAACAGCATGAGCTGCTGTCACCCACTATAACAAGCTGCTCAAAGCCCCATCCAATTGGCCTTGAACACTTCCAGGGATGGGGAAGCCACGACCTTGCCGAGCACCCTGTTCCAGTGCCTCACTACCCTCAGGGTAAAAAATTTATTTTAAACATCTAATCTAAATCTTTCACCAATTTTAGCCATTCCCCCTTGCCCTATATCACTGTCTGCCTGTTTAAAAAAAAAAAAATCTCTCTCCATCTTTTTTATAAGCTCCCTTTAGGTACTGGAGGACTGCCCTAAAGGCACCCCAAAGCTTTGCATTCTCCAGGCTGAACAGCCCCAGCTCTCTCTGCCTGTCTTCACAGGAGAGGTGCTCCAGCCCTCCAACCATATTCATGGCCCTCCTCTGGACCCACTGTAACAGGTCTGGCTGTTGTTGGAGACCCCAGAGCTGGCTGCAGCATTCCAGGTGGGGTCTCACCAGAGCAGAGAAGAGCATCTGAATCCCCTCCCTTGACCTGCTGCCCACAATGCTTTTAATGCAGCCAGGATGCATTTGGCCTTCTGGCCTTCTGTGAGCGCACACTGCTAGCTAATTTCCAGCTTTTTAGCCGTAAGAATCCCGAGTGCTTCTCTGTTGGGCTGCTCTGAATGTCTTCTCTCAAACTGAACAGGGCAGTCATTTTTCTTAAATGATATCTTATATATTTGCTGTGGTAAATGGATACTTCCAAGATTCAAGTTCTACTATGATTCCAGAAAAAAAGAAAGCACACATCACTTTGCTTCTGGAGTAGATTGAAAATTTAAGGCCTCTTCCATGCTTCATAAGAAAAGTTTTAGATTATTACATTGAGCCTACTATAACAGAACAACTTTTCCCTGTAAAGAATTTGTAGAAAAAGAGACTGGTATTTATTCCTCCATAAGATAAAGGTTCTCTCATATCTTACAGAAATATTGGCACAGATTAATAAACTAAGACAGGAAAGATCTCTAACAAGGCTCATCTCTATCACAATTCCTCTTTCTAAAATACAAAGACCCTACTTCATTTTGTCAATCATTTGAATCATCACAAGCATAAAAAAGTCCAGTACAAAAAAAATGACTGTACTATATGTACATTGACACAGCAAGAAACGCTAGACACACTGGAAAAAAAATCACTATAACTGGTTTTGAAAACTATCATATAGCAATGTATTCTCTGTATGGAGAGAAATGCAGACACAGTTTAATGTTAAAAACAAATCTCAGAGCTCTTCTTCCAGGAGTTTTAGAACCAGTCATTAAAATTAACTGAGAAGCCTGAGTCTTTGTAGCTCTCAGTAATTATTTCTTTTCATTAGCTTGCTTTTATGAGTTAAAGTGTTTTTGATTAACATTACATTCATTAATATTAAAAAAAAAAATCTATTTAGGCAGGAAAGAAATTGTCTGCTAATTACCAGAGAAGCTGCCAATTAAATTATAACACTTCATCAAAATTACTTGTTAAAATAATATATCTACTTGAAATAACACCAATAAATTTTTTCCAAAGATCCAGTTTTTACCATACATTTATATCTATGAATTATTAAAAGTAAGTATCAACTGTTTATGAAAATAAAATTACTTGGGTTTGTGTCTATAGTAAAAAGACAAGTTCTTCCTTATTTTTCTCTCTTTTAGGCAAGGTCAAGTATCTTCACTAGTATTACTTCAGGCTGACATTAAAGAACAATATTCACTCCATTGCTTCCTCTCCCAAATGCATTGAGACTAGCTGAAAATTTTCACAGTCTTTTGCATTATGTGAAACATGGAAAGGTGACCACTTTTCACAAGAGTGAGATGGCCCCTTGAAAATCTTTTTTTCTTATGTGCCAGACAGCCTTGAGGTTTGACCAAGGCACTAACCTACTAAACTCCCACGTAGCCCAGCAGAGCGGTCTTCCATCATTTACACTGCATGACACACAAACCTCAGCCCATATACACATGTATCAGATTGTCTGGTCAAGTATGCAGTGAATGTTAATTTAGAATTAATTATGTGGAGTTTATACAAGTGCTTTGATGACATATTCAAAGCATTCTCAAGTTTAAGTCTAGAGTTCTCACATCATGACTTGGAAAGTTTATATTCTAAACTAATTCTCAGCAATTATCTGGTGCAGCCTCAGGCCGGGTTATCCACACCACTATTTTTTGAAGGACAGTGCTCAGGTAGCTCTCAAACTACACTTTACACCAATCCACTAATGTTTCGTGACTGCAGGTACAAGCAGCTTGTATTGAAGACATGTGTGGTTATTTTAAGGCAACCAAATTGGATATGAATGAGGGTGGAGACCTCCAGACCGCAATAAAAACCATTATTTCTATCATAATACAGCTTGGAGTCCTTGGGACTCAAGCATGCTAGGTACTAAATATATTTCATGGTAGCTTTTAAGCTACCAGCATTGATGACCTGTAGGAACTCTTAAAACTACTACATTAAAATAATATGCTATATTGGACTCAAAAATTTGAAGCCTTCCCCATTTTTGCATCAAAGGATATGGCAAATGCTTTTCTTAGTAGAAGCAGCTATTAAGAAAAACTGTCTTTGCAGCTCCTTTCCACCACTTTCCAAGCTGGCACCAAGAGGGGCCAGAGGGAAGAGAGGTACATGTGTGTCTCAGCATTTGGCCGGCAACCAAAAACTTAAGAGAAGCAACGAGGGTCTGTCTGCAGCAGACCTGGGCTCTTGTACATGCACCAGAGGCATGAGAGTATGTGGATGAAAAATAACCAAACAGGTCAGAACAAGGAGTCCTGGACAGACATCTGCCTGCTCATCATCAGTCTGTTCTCACTTCCCCTCCTGAAGCTCCAGCCTGAGATGCTTCTGCTTTCGAAATTCCAAGCTTTGACTTCCTCAAATCAGTCTCACTGACTTCTGGTCAACTCTCCCCAGCAAATCCCCACAACCAACTCTGTCCACAGCAGCACACTGCAACACATGCAGGAAGAACTTGAAGAGGAGAGTTGGAAACAAGGACATAAATTGGGGATTAACTGAGGAACATGTTACAAAAGGGTTGAGCACACCTGCTTAGCTCAGGCTGCAAAAGGCAGCAGCAGTCCAGGACACCAGCAGAACACAACACGACTGCACCGAGCACAAACCACAGCACATGCATTCTCAGCCTGGCAGTGCCAGCTGGACATAATCACATCCCCACTGTCCTGTACCTTACAATAGCTAATAATGAGGCTCTGATAAACCACAGATAACAGGTGACATTCCTAATTCAATTATCTTCCCACATCCATGGTCTTAAGCAGGGTTAGAATACAGCCAAAGGCAGACTCCCCTGTAGTCCTTCCTCACAAATCCTGCTTCTATTGCCCCAAGTCTTCTCTCTCAAATAGTTTCCCTGACAGTTTCAATGTCACACTCCTCTATGTCTGCTCTCTGGCTTCATCTTACCAAGTTCAGGTTTGTTCCACTATTTTTCCTCTTCTGTCTGTTGCTGCTTTGTATCTCCAAAGTACATGTAGAGTACAACCAAATCACAGATGCAGCTAATGAAGAAGTTTCACAGCAGGTGAAACACATGAACTTGAAAGGTGGACTTCAAGGTCTCCTTTTATCTATCACTTTCAGAAATACAGTTTCATGTTAGAAATAACTGTTGAGGTGTTGCTCAAAACCAACAGACCTTTTGTTTTCCTATAACTACAGGGAAAAATCTCTAATTTTCAAGTCAAATGGGAAAACTAACAAGTTTTTCATACAAACTCTTACGGACACAGAATCTCAGTGCTATCTGGAACACAGCATGGTGCTGGTATCTTAAAAAACATGAGGAAAAGCAACTTAAAAAATACATATTTAAGGCAATCTATTACTCTTACAAAAGCAGGTGCTTCTGCAGGGGATATATACCTGATTGAGCTCATAAAGGAACTCTTCTAGGATTACTGTAATAAATCTAGGAATATATGCAAGTACTGCTGTCAGGAAAAAATTCTGGTCTTGCTGAAAATGTTAATCCCAATCCTGCATTATTGATACCATCAAAATCTTCATATCAAGCAGAAATATCATTAGAAAATAAACACATTTTATAAATACCTTAGGATAACTGGACATTTTTTAAGAAATTTTGAATTTTACCTTGTCCATTTTTCCTTACCCATCTGCTTGCTCCCCTCCCAGCAGCTGACAAACTTCTAGTCTAATTGAGAGAAACGGGTAATCAAAGTTTGGTTCCTTTTAAGAATGACAGATCTGTCTCCCATGAAGTCTGCTTTTGTTAACAAGGCCTTTCTAGGTCCATACTTTATAGAAGCTTAATTACTGATGCAAAATAAATGACCTGACAACATCATTTCCTTTTTTTGCTACAAATATTTCCAAACACATCTTATCAATCCCTATTCCTCTCTGTGATGGGTTGACCCTGGCTGGAGGCCAAGTGCCCACATAAGCCACTCTATCGCTCCCCTCCTCAGCTGGACAGTGCAGAGAAAATAGAACGAAAGGCTTGTAGGTCAGGATAAGGACAGGGAAACATCACTCACCAATTACCATCATGGGCAAAACAGACTTGAAAATAGGGGGAAAATTCATTTAATATATTATCAATCAAATCAGAGTAGAATAATTAGAAACAAAGCTAAATCTTAAACACCTTCCCCCCCTGCCCCCACTCTTCCAATCTGCCCAGGATCAATTTCACTCTTAATTTTCTCTATCCATTCACCCAGCAGTTCAGGGGGACTGGGAAAGGAGGCTGCAGTCAGTTCTCTCTGAGTTCATTGTCTCTGCCAATAAACTCAGGGAACTGTCAGTCATTCATCCTCCTCAGGGGGAAGACCCTCACAGGCTTCCCCTGTTACAGCTTGGGGGTTCTTCCCACAGGAGATAGTCCTTCACAAATTTCTCCAGAGGCTGCAACTCTTCACAAACTGCTCCAGTGTGGGTCCCTTCCATGGGGTGCAGTACTTCAGGAGCAGACTGCTTCAGCATGGATCCCCCATGAGGTCACAAATCCTGCCAGCAAACCTGCTTCAGCCTGGGCTCCTCTCTCCATGGGGTCACAAGTCCTACCAGGAGCCTGCTCCAGCATGGGCTTCCCATAGTGTCACAGCTGCCTTCAGACATCCCCCTGCTCTGGCCTGGGGCTCTCCATGGGCTGCAGGTGGATCTCTGCTCCACATGGCCCTCCATGGGCTGACTCACCAGGGTCTGCACAGGAATCTCTGCTCTGGCACCTAGAAGAGCTCTTCACTGACCTTGGTATCTGCAGAGCTGCTCCTCTCATGTAATCTCTCTCCTCTCTCTGGTTACAGCTGCTGCCATGCAGCAACTTTTCCCCATGTTAAATACATTATCCCAGCAGCACTCCCACCATGGCTGATGGGCTCAGCCTTGGCCAGCACTGGGTCTGTCTTGGAGCCACCTGGCATTGGCTGTCAGACATGGGGGAAGCTTCTGGCAGCATATCAAAGATCCACCCCTGTACCGCTAGGAAAATCTGACCAGGCACACCAAACCCACCCGCCATCCCTGCAAAAAAATGTTGGCCATTCACACTGAAGACAATCTGTCACAGCAAAACTTATTCACTGATGATTTATTCATGCACCAATGGCTTTTCTGGTGACAACAGCTTGAGAACCAAGATCGCTCTTTCTCCAGACTACACAAAAATTATCAATAGCTCATGTACAGTACATTCACATCATAGTTAATGTGGCATAACAATGTCAGCTGTCAAATCTTTAAGCCAGGATAGGTTTCAGTCTTTCTCCAGTGCCACTGTCTAGCAAAGAGAATATTGACCCTGTGTCTTCTTTAAACAACCTAACAAGGCAGGGCATAAAAACAGTCAGATCTCAAATCCAACTGCTACTACACCTAATTGCTTTCGATATTGATAGCAGCTCTTATCCAAATACCAAAGACTGAAATGGTTAAAAGAAAGTAAGACAAAACTGACATTGTATCACAGAATTTCCAGTTCTGCGCATTTATTTTGAGAAATAAGGCCTTAAATTTAGCCACAGAAACATAACTTGGCTTTATGTTTATCACTGACAAACTGAGAACAAAATGTTAGTTTTTCCTCATTACCTTTTTTAACTCTTCCTAGCAGATATCAAATATATCAGAATCAAAATCTATCCAGGCTAAAGTCCAAGTATGGTGAACACACAGCCAGTTAAAAAAGAAGGAAATCTCTGGGGGACTTTGATGCTCTACCAACAGTCTCTTTAGGATATATCAAGAAAAGGTGTTATTTGTTATCTTAATCCAGATACTACTACTTCAGATTTCCAGTGGCACATTGCTGGCATATAGCGATCCACTACTTGTCTGTACACCATTATGGACAGAAAAATAATCTCTATTTTACACAAAAAAACCCCAAAAAAAAAAACCAGCTGACAGCATGTAATTTGCACAACAATAATAGCAAGTGGTTTACAGAGGTAATGTTTTCCTTAACTGATCTTTATAATATACAATGTTTTACCACTTGGGAAGCAAAAACACTATAAACAGGACACGTGGAAATCCTTCCCTACATCAGATGACACCAAGCCAGACATTTTTCCCCACACTTAGCTCTGAATGCTCACAAGTAGCTAAAGAAAATTGTTCCCATGGGTATCGTGTAATTGCACTGTCTTTCTAATACACTGAAAGCAGAATACTAGATACTAATTGGTAGGAGTTGAACTTGTTTGTATTTTGTTTTAACAATCTTTTGTGGAGTTTTGGTTTGGACCTGCTTTTGGGTTGAGGGTTTTTTTTTGTTTGTTTGTCTGTTTTTGGTTTTGTTGGGGTTTTTATCTTTTTCCTTCTTTTTCTTTTCTTTTGTTTGTTTGAGTTTTTTTACAAAGTTTTATCATGTTGCTTTGTGGGCTTGTTCCACGGTAGATTCTTTTACAAAGCAGGGCAGGAAAAGAAAGCAATGAGTGAACACTGTCTCTGAAGTTCATCTTTGGTACCCAAGAGATAAAAACCAAAAGAGAACATAAATATTTACTGAAGAAAGCTTAAGAGTGGGAGCTCAATTATTCCACTTCTGTTAAATAAATTATCAAAACCAGTAAGCTATGCTCAAAGAATTCTTAATATTTCTCTTGAAGGTTCTGTAGCATGACAGCTTAGAGGAAGTTAAGTTTCTTGACAACACTTATTCACCTTTAACTGGGAGCGTCATAACAATCCGCTAGATGTCAGAGGGACCTGCAGACACTACAATGGCAATCCAGCAAACTTCTGAGCCCCACACCCACACAGAGCTCATGCAGGTCCCCCAGCATCTCACAGTGGAGTCTGCACAACCACATCCTGATGCCAGATCCCATTATCTTAACACACCGGATCCTTTCTCAAATGGTAGAACATGTAGGCTTTCAAACCCAGACTCTGTGCCTCCCAGACCAAAGTTCCCACTTCAGCATTGCCAAGTTACTAATCTGTCTAACAAGTGATACTGCTGGATTACAAAAAATCACACTCATCCAGACAATGCTGCAAGTATGTGCATAGCTAACTATATTTAGATCAGATCCACAGCCAGTGCCTGCTCAGTCCACTTCTGCTGCTGCCTAAACCACCAGAAAAGACAGTCCAGGTGGTCAAGCCACTTGTTGAAAAATGTCATTTATTGCAGGTATTACAGAACACAATGGAAACAAACACCAAAACAAAAATGAGAGTTCTTCATGAGTTTGCACAGCTTCTGCAGTACCTTCCTATTTCACCCTATCCACCCAACTAGACCACACCTGTGGGAACACCAAATGCAGTCTTCAGATGCAATAGAAAAAAACAGGAGACGTAACTTTCTTTCCATGACCGATGCATTTTTTAAAGTACAAAATTAAAACAATCCATTGGCATTTATACTGAAACCAGAAGTAACTTACGATTACTAGTAACTCACTTTTCTAGTTTAAAATGTAGTGCACCCAAATCATGGCCTTATGGTTGTAGCTGTTAACAAAAAGGGAGAGAAACTGTAGAAACCAACAGCAGCATTTAACACAGTGAGAAGCCACAGAACAGCCACCCATTTTTCCTTCAGTTTTCACCAACCAACCACAGACGCAACTTCTGAACTATCTCAGCTATGTCAGATGATACAAGTACACAAGCTTTCAGTCAGCAGCGATAGCCTGCTTTTCAGCGTGCTGCTTTACAAACCCGGCACTGAGGTCATGCAGTTTGGACGTAGTCAGTGAACAGATCAGTAGTAGATGTGGGAATGTAACTCATTATTGAAGTCTCACCATTCAGCACTCCAGTTACATTGGGCTATTAAGGAATTCATAGTCAAAAGCATTTATCGTTATGTCTCCAAGTCATATTTATGACTTGTGTTTCTTTTTTCTTCAATTTTTCATATTGAAAAGATATGAACAAGGAATTTAAGCTGCATGTTTTGGCAGTTAAAGGAATACTGTCACACTCCAAGAGCACATCAGCACTACCTGGGTGTTTCCCACTGAGGATAATCATCAAGCTCATGCAGAGCAGGAAAGCTACAGTGAGTCTGAACACAGCTACACGGCTGCCATTGTGTCTTGCAACCCAAAGGGTAGGAGCCTGTTTGGTGAAAGCAAGCATGGAGGTATGGAAGGCATCCTCTGTCCTTTTCCAACAAGCCCATACTTGAATGGCTGATGAAAATTCAAATGACTTTCAAATGACATTCAAATGACAAGAGTCACAAAGACACCCAAGTGGTCTACAGTACAGACCTTATCCACACGATTTAATTTCTTTTTATGAAAGGCAATAGTGAGATACCAGAAAATGAACAAAACCTACATCTGCAAAGGGAATGGAAAAACAGAAGCAGGTGGTCAAGTAGCTAAGCTGGCAGAGCATTTGGATGGTAGCCGAATGGCCTGAATTTGGTCTTTAGTAAGGTCACCAGCATCTTCCACAGCACACAGCTGCATTACTTGAAAACCTAAATCATATTTGTGATAAGGAAATGGAAAGCACTTTCAGACACATATTTAAGATTTCAGAAGTAAACTATGTAAGAAAAGACACTTAAAACATTCAACTATAATTATTATTACAAAATATTTATTATTATTGTCAATAAAAAGGCCATCACACAAACACTACATGGATTCATCATACTCCTGCCGCACAGTTCATGATGACACAGGTTCAACTCCTATCACTCTCTGCAACAGCCCTTTGTGAAGATATTTTGGGCAGTACTGCTACAGATGTACTCACACACGCTTGCCCTGTTTTCTAACTGTGAGTGCCTGCCAGCAGACTAAAGGCTCACTCTACACAGAAGCCTATTAAATTTTTTTTAAAAATTGAAAGAAAAAAAAGGTCCTGCAGTGTGCAGTCAACCTTTGTTTAACAAAAAAAGAAGTCATTGTCATTTATCACTTCCTACACTTCTAAACAAATACTCTTCATTTTATTTAATAAATAGTATTTTTTAGTACACAAGTTCTACTACTAGTCTGTATTTTACAGAGGTGAAATGAGGTGATACACACCACCACAAGGAACACTTATGTATTGTACAACAAACAAAGCATTTCTTTTAAGGCCAAGTGAACATGTCATTTAATCAAGATAACTTCCAAGTGGTAAAACCATACTTACAAATGAATTCAAACTTGATTCCCAGCAGACAAAGGACACTGACAGAATCCACTACCTTGGTGAAAAAGCATTAACATCTTACAGATAAGATCTGTAGTGTCTAATTCTTTCAACATGTACTGCTGCCTCTGTCATTTGTAGGTCACACAGTGACTGAATCCTCAAGGTGCAGCTGAATGTTGCCTATTCCCAGCAAATTCACTAGCACCTCCGGGGCTAGGGCACATAACACAGGAAACAGCATTACCCTGGGAGCTCTCAGTTCAATCACTTCTTTGGTCTCAAGAATTGAGCCAAAAGTTTCCAAGTAGCCTTCTGGAAGTGAGAAACTATATTTTCAGGAACAGTTCATTCCGATAGCAGTGAGCCCTGAGCCAGAGGACAAGGACTTTTGATTAGCCCAAAGCTCATTAGCAACATTCAAGAATCTCTCAGAGTTATCTAGCAAACTAAAACCTGCATGACCTACAAACTAAGACAAATACAACTGATTACAGAAAGCTCAAATCTGAGGTCCTTACCTAAAACCACACAGCTAAACATGATACCATGAAAATTCAAGCTGAATCAAGCACTGCAAAATCTTGACGCAGTCTAGTTTCTGAAGTGCAAGATCCAGTTAGCACCAGAAGTAATGTTTTGTATATGGTTTCCAAACCATAATCCCTGACAACACATCATACAGAAATACTTCCCAGATCTGCTTCCCCCACTGTCTTTACTTTGCAAGTTTTGCAGCAAACCTTAATTACAACTTCCCTACTGAAAAGGCAGGCAGCAGATGCCACAAAAGAGGACCTGAGTTTCTTACAAAGTTTCCCACACTTTCATATATTTCTCTGCCTTTCACTATAGTCAGAACTCCTCCTCACTCTCTGTGCCTGACTACCAGCTTTTTCCTCTATAAGTTCATTAGTAAACGCTGATAAAACCACATGGCAGCTCTGACCTCTCTGCCACTGCCTGTCATTTCACTTGCACTTCATAATCCCTTATCCAGTCTCTTCTGAAATCCAGTACCTACAATTCTCTACTGCGTCTGCCAAGCCTACCTTTGTAGGCACACATGTCCAAGTTTCCCTTCATTTCCAATTGATACTGCTACAACAACCTGCTTCCATATTTTCAAAAAAAGCCCTTCAAAAACACAAATAAAATATATGCTTAATGTCAGTGTTTTCAGGTCACATACTTCATGAGTTAAAGCAATCCACACCTTTGCAAGACTAACATGCAAAAAGTTTCTAGGTAAAAAACAGTTTGCAAGTAACTACAAAACAATTACCATTAGGTCTTTTTATATATATCTCCACACAGCTGTGCAGATGAATTTCTTTTTCCTTTTATAAGAAACACATGCTAATTTTGCCTGAAATGGACATTGCACAGAAAGTGCAGAAAGCATCATATTTGGGAGAAGCACATGGGTAAATTAAGCAGGGGGAAGGGTACAAGTTCTGCTTCTAAGTCATCATTATAGGAGATGTTAGAAGAGCCAAGTGCCAGAAAAGCCTGCCAAGTGCTATTCGCCCACTCACGCACGAGTGTATAATGCTGCCTTGAAGAGAGCTTGACATGAGATTACAAAGCAAATTCTATGAAATTCTGCTCCATCTCTAAGCTGGGGGAATTCGAGGTATTTAAATCAGGTATGCTACACTGTTTGTGTGCTGCAACATTTTACACTAGCAGTGTCAGCGTTTCAGGGCCATATCTGAAGCCGCAGCATTCCCCTCACCTCCCCAGGGCCCCCACGACATACCACAGGCTGCAGGAATGCCTTCGTATGTTCATTAAGTCAACATCCATACAGAACACAAATTTCTTTGTAGCTAGTGCAAAATAGCTAATACTAGGAAAAAGTCAAAGTATTTTATGGCTGAACTACACACTGATGAATTTCTGAAGATAAAGTACTCTAGGGAGGAAGAAAAACGACTGCATGATGGAATTACCCAGTATCCAACCTTTGTAACTAAAAAGAAGCACAGCAAGACCTGCCCAAACAGCTTTCCTATTAAATATAGATCTGAGAAGCTATTCTTTTCAAAATCACTTTCGCATTTTATCATGATGTTGTCTTTGTATCTAACCTTCCATAAAGATATCACCCATCAAACACTTCCTTTTGCAAACTGGCAGAGCAGATTTTTTTTTAAAAAGTAGCATGTATAGCATGTATACAGATGTAAAGGCTAAGGGTTATCTAAACTCTCTTCACAAAAAGCAACAGGAATACCGATGCGTCATAACTATTTGCCCCTTAAATTTTAAAAGTACTTCAACAACTCTTCTGGAGAAAACTAAATACTGACATTTTCAGACAAATTACATATTTTAAGATCATGCCATAGAACACTTTACAAACAGAACCCTGGATATGAGCCAAACAACAATTATCAGACATATGATAGCTCTTTTTTCCTCCTCTTCACCTCCCAGTTCATTGTGATAGAGCTGAACAGCAGGGACGCACAAATTCAAAACCTTTTGTGAAAAGTGGTCAAAAACACACTTAGTAATTGAAGTATCACAAGCAAGGTGACTGACAATTTGAGGAAATTGAGAAAAAAATTGCATACACAGGCTATGTATCACATTCCAGTTCCTATTCTCATGCATTTCTGTACATTAAACACACGCACTCCCAGAGGATGTTTTAGATTTTAAAAATACTTCAAACACAGTAAAAGTCAGCTCATAACTAGTCAAATTTAGAAGGGGAGAAGACACCCAAGAAAATGCCTCCAGTATGATATTACATATGTGATGCCTCAGCTTCATAGCTACCACACCAGAAAAGAAGTAAGGATGCTGTTTCATATTTAACAGACATTGAGAAGTCTGGTACTCCATAGATCATAGCCAAATCAAACAATTCCTCCTGTGCTGAAGGTTCTTGTTATGTATCCAAAACTTATTTTGGGACAAAACAAACAATGTATAATTAACCTAAGAGTATTTTCTCTAAGCTTGAGTTGTAGTTTTCAGACCTAAAAAACTGACAGACAGAAGCAAGACAAATGAGTTTGGTGACAGGGGACAAGAACCAGGAGAGAACACATGACTATGGTGGTGCAGAACGCCCAGGCACTCCACTGATGGTTTCCAGGAGAGCCACCACAGACACAACCACAGCAAAGAGGAAATGGGACAAGACTCATAGAGACAGCTGGAAGAAAAAACTGGCAAGGTCTTTTCCTCAAATGTATTCCCAGATCTATGCTGACTGAAGAGGCAATGGCAATGCCTAAAAGCCATAATTTTGGAAAAGCAGCAGTTTTCACTGTTCTGACAGTATTCAAGTTCTCATAACAACCACATTATTATATGTCATCCTTATAAAATATTTTATTATAAAATATTTGTATCTATATTTGTATAATATCAAATATCAGTATCAAATATTTTATCAAGCAGACTGTTTATTTTTTCTTTTGCATATTTTGAAAGTACTTAGAGTTTACCTGTTTAAGTTCTGAATGCAGCAGTAGGACAGAGACTTTTCATAATGATGTAAGAAGTATGGCATTTGTGCTCATTTTATTTTACTTTGTTATTTACATCTCACAGGACTCCTGATGTACATTTACCAGTTCTCAGTTTTGTCACTTTCTACCTTTTTCCAGAAGTTTTGCTCCATGGCATAATTTGACTAATTCTACATCCACAAAGCTGAAACTTACACCTTTAGAGATTTCAGTTTCTGATTTTGTGACACTCAAACTATTTTAGCAGTCTGCTAAGGGTTCACAAAAATCAATCCCAACTTCATGTCCAAAATTTGTGCTTGGACAGTTCTGCTTGTTGCACAGAAGACAAATTTTGAGATTGCAAAACCAGGTAATTGGTTACAAAGCAGCCTCTGAAATAAGAAAGCATTTATTGTGCTTGGCAATAACTTAAAATGTGTAAGAGTCTTAAAACTACCAGTGGGTTCAGTAAACAAAACACATGAATCCAGACCAAGCAGCTGAATAAGAAGACATACAATTTAACTATTGATCTGTTTATTACTTGTTCCTGCCACATGAGAAATTTAGTTGGCCTGTCAAGAATATATGACATTTTTCATCAGGCTGTAGCTTTCTATTACACCTCATCTGATGTGCCCTGCAGGCGCATGCAGAGCACTGGGGTCCTGCCATCTTCTGTACTCCCAGCTGCACCCTCCCTCACCTCCCCCACGCTGGCACACATATTTTGGCAGACCATCCAAATCCGGATAGAGGTGCTGATGCAGTATAAATGCCTCCCTGCCAAAAAAGTGATTAGTTTTCAGCCAGATCAGCTCTCTCAATTGTTCATCACAGAGGCTGTTACAAAGGCATAGGGGGAAGCACATGGCCAGAGCTGGGTGAGCCCCAGAGTTGGCCTGGCCATGGTCAGGCTGGTCCCTACACAATTGCATCCTGCTCAATAAAGTTTTACCACACACACATACACAAGACAATATGCTATTCTGAGTTTCCTAGATTCCTTTAACATATGGTACTGTAGCTATGCATATTCATATCCTACACAAAACCTGCTATTTGTAGTCTGCAGAGTGCTTTTGAGGTTCTGCATAAGGTATGTAAAAACATTAATGGCATTTTACAGAGGTCATTAACAAGCCAAACTTATGATGGCTCTGCAAACAATAATGCCACTTCATAGGCTAACCAAAAGATCCTAACTTGCTAGTTCAAGAGCCCATTCAGTACTTATCAACTGAATAGGTTTATTCTGCACCTTTGCCTCTCTAAAAGTAGGCACCTCGTCATCAGTCCAGCCCCTTTCTACTTGGTCACCGTTTTGCTGGGGAGCTCAAAAAGAAGCAAAGCACACTGATAAAGACCACAGATCTCTATCAGCTGTACAACCACATTTGCATCTCAATTATGATGCTGTTAACTGGCTGCTCAAAAAGAGAGCTAGAGGCAATATTTATCAATATAAATCCAAACATATCTTTGTAAGAATCCTGATGAAAAGCCAGTGCAATTTCTCTAATGTTGCAGCTGCACTTTTCCTATTTACTAGGTTACATTTTTCAAGATTAGATTGGAAAAACAGTGACCAACATAATTTGTGCCTGCTTAATAGACACCTAACCTCTGCACTTTATCTCAACCATCTTTAAAACTGGTGCTATTTAATATACCTATTAAATATACATTTTTAGAGGCACTGTTATTCAAGCCCCAGCTGATTTGGTAGAACTGACTCTTTGCAGAAGTGAAACAAAGAAATACTTTCCTTTGCATGCGAATACATTAAAGCCCAACAATTTTCAGTCTTAAAGGCTTCCCCAGGAATTTTCTGAATGTAAACAAGCAAGAGTACACTTAAGCTTGAAGATACAAAAGCAGTGGATTCAACACTGAACAACAGAGAGGTAGCAACAGTATGAGTAACACCACTGATCCTTTATGTCACAGGGAAGCCAAGGCTTTTTGTCAAGAGAACAAGTTTTATATATTACTTCTTAAAACACATTCTAATTGCTCAGGTTGAGATAAAGCTACTATTCATATTTACAAAAAAACCAAAAAATCTAAACAATAGTGTTTTCTAGAAGCAAGCACTGACAGCAGCTTAAAAGAAGTAACACTGCAGGCAGCTATGGAATAAGTGATTTCCATGCCACCATGTCTGAGGTTGGAGAGTCCAGTACCTCAGATTCCTCTGGACACTGCTTACCATGTAACATTTCCAAACACTATCTCCAAAGATGATTAAACTCGAAAACCATCAGCTGTCTCACATGCAAGAACACCACACAATTTCCTGGAAAAATACATATTATTCTGATATTTTACCTATTTTTAATATCTCTTACTATGCTTTTTTAATTAATTGGTGGAAAGAAATTGTCTTTGGATAACTGAATCATTACAAAAAGTCTAACTTGCCTGTTGTCTTTTTCACATACAAGTCTTTTGTCCTTCAATCTAATTTGAAAAGAAAAAAAAAGGGTGATTGAATTGAGCTTTGCAGTAATGGAAGCAACCAGAGAATGCTTACTATTATCACTGACATATTTCACCAAGACAAATAAAATGGGAAAATACGTACAGGCAGATACCTCCACCTTTACCTATTTAACCCGGCAAGCAATAGGAAGAAGCCCTTTTGTTCAACACAACTGAAAACTCAACTTCATCTGGCCCAATGAGAAAAAGCGTTCAGGTCTTGTTACTCCAGATGGAAAAGAGGATATCAATATAATTTTGGTTTGACTTATAGTTAGCTAGCCATTTTTTTTCTGATAGGGGTGGGTGGAAAAAGAGAGGCAATGAACCCAGTACAGAACTGACATGTGCTCCTTAACACTGAAACAGAAGAACAGGGATCTTCTGTTTTCCACCTTAGGATTTCCTCTTTTTTTTGTCCTAAGTTTTGCAGGCCAAAAAAAGGAAGGAAGCTGGGGGCAGGGGGAGAATGAAGAGGAATAGGGAAGAAACAGATAAGTAAAGAATGTTTAAGAAGTTTCCACTATAAACCATGAATAAGACAGTGGCTCTGCCAACTGTTGTCCATGAAATTCTTTCAAAAATACATACTCATATTTCTCCTTTATCAGAGTAAGAGAGGAGACAATCTTAACACCAGAAGGAGCACTTCTAAACCCCATGCAAAGACACAAACTGCATGTCAAGCTCTGTATTCTCTCTGTACTAACAGGCCTAGTGCAGATGAGAAGAAAGGAACCATGCAGCCTAGAAAAGAGGCATGTTCCTTGAAGATACAAAATATTATCCAACTTTATTTCTTATCAAAACTACCACAATCATTTACAAAAAAAAGTATTCACAACTTGTAGCCCATCTCTACCCTGCTTAGTTTCAAGCAGGGTACATCACAGTTGTACCTAAAGACTGAGAGTGCTCCTTGTAGTTGTACCTACGGATTCAGTGGTTCATAGTGTTACCTCTGATGACATTTCAGTTACCCCATGCTACATTCTTCTCCAAAACATAAGACAGTATACTTAAAACCCAATAGCCATCTTTATACAGTATTTTTCTCACAAAAAATTAATAGTCTTTATTTTATACAACATCACCTGCAAAAGCATGAATGCTGCTTGATGAAAGTATAACTACTGCACACTTATACAGTCTATAACATAACTCCTGCTTGATCAAGGGTCAAGCTGTTACCCATTGGTGTTTCTATAATAGAAAAATGAAACACATATCTTGCAGTTACCTTGCATCTAACCCATGGAACAAAACAAAGCATCAGAAGTATTGTCCCAACCTGCCCAATATCTTGTACATATTCACCTCACTACACTGCTCTGGAGGAAAGTTAAAATAAGGCTTTATGGAGTAATCATTTAACTTCTGCACTGCGACCTTGAATTTCAAAGAGTTTCAAAAAAATAAAACATTATTCTATTATGTGATAAACCATTTATGATAGTAAAAGAAAATGCCTTGCTCTAAGAACAGCTAAACAGAATTCCATGATTTCTATCATGGAAGAGCCCCTATTGTGCAATTATCATCTGCTATCCACAGTGTATGTAGATTCCCACTTACTCCATGAAAAGTATTTCTGAAAATGTGTCAGTACACACCTTTACAGTTAAGGATTCATTTTGCATTTCTACATAAAACTCAGAAATCCTAAGTTCAGTGCAAATAGCAATAAAAATCAAGTCAAGAAATCCCAAGCAACGAATCTCAAAGGGCACCACATTTCTTCTCTGCTGCAGAAAGGACTGAACAAGCACATGATTTAGCTACTGACTGCATTAGGCCAGCCTACTTCCAGAGCCTTTGAAAGCACAAAAAAACATACTTGAAATCCAGTAACACAAAAAGTAAAACTGAAATAAATTTAAGTTATTCCTCAAACACATTATTGTGAATCTTGCTAATTAACAACCCCATTTTCAGGTTTATTATCTCATCTACTAATGTAGTTTTCTATACACAAACTATCAAGAAGACTCTTTGTACTGAAGACGTGAGTAAACTCAGCTTATTTTCAGTTGTAATAACTTCAGTAGTTATTATTAAAGTAGATAAATAATTGCATGTGAATCTGAAAAAATAAATTTCCTTGGTTCCTTAACTGGAAAAATATGAAAGGTGTCATCAGTTTCAGCACAGGGGTTTTTTTCCTACAATAAGACTTTTGTTTTTTTTAATACTGTAAAACTGATTAGATCTCATCCTACTTTCTTACTCAAAGCAACAAAAAACAGCAAGCACAATGCACAACAGATTGCAAAATCCAAGCTTGTTTCTTCGTCCCAATTGCACAGGTGACTTTCAGAGCTGCAGTGTTTGCAGCTCTCCTATTTTCACCCTTGAACATCTGGAAGTTAGATCAGCATTATTTTTAAACAAAACATTTTAGGTGCCCAAAAATGCAAAGTTGACAAGTTATCATATCATCTTTAAACTATATAACTGGGAACATAAATTCTGAGTAGCTAGAAAAATGCGTTATGAAGAGAAACTGCAAGCAGCTATCACTTCGGTCTCTTGTCATTGTAAAGATCTGAAAAATACATTCCTTTAAATGTACAAATACAAACTAATGGCAAATCATTGTGGCATCCAAGTCTCTTTAGTTGCTTATGATGCACTGTTTCTCTTAACAAGCTCTGCTTCTACTAGTGAGTACAGCTCCCAGATTTCATCTCTCAAGCCTGTCAGACAAGGTGCTTCCAACAGGCATGTGAGTGAAAGGAAATTTGGGAGTCAGTGCGGCTGACAAACGGAATAAATAGCATCAAGGAGAAGTGCCATTCACTAAAGACACATAAGCAGAAATCATCAGCTGACAAATACAGGATGAAAGAACGACTGTCTAGACAACCGTATTCCGGAAAAGGATCTGAAGGATTGATTAGCAGTTCCCGACTGAACATGAGTCAGTGCAATGCTACTGCAAAAGGAACAAATGTCACACCAGGAATGACAAGCAGACAAGACACATCGCCTAAAGCACACACTGAGATTCTCCTGCTTTACCTGATAAAGCTTTCCTGTCCAGCTTTGAACATGGATCAATTGGGCAAAGATAAGAACACATAACTTACAACAAAAGAATGAAATAACTGGAACTATTTCAGACAAGGAAAAGTCTTGGCAAACGTCTCCTCTTGAATGTATCATTATGTACATATCTTCATATATACATAATGATACATTCAAGAGGAAAACTGGTCCAGTGCTAAATACCTGCTAGCAGTGAGATTGCTAAGCACTGACTACAGAAGTTGTAGGTGCTCTGCTATCAGCATTTGAAAAAACATGTTGGCAAATATCCTTCAGAAGTGACAGCTAGAGTTGACCTGGCCTCTAAAAATTCTTCCTGAACATTTTTCTATATTGCTATTTATCACCTTCAGGAAAAAAAAAAAACCCTAAAAACCCCCATCATTTGTATTACATAATGCAAGACACATTTAAGACAAATTAAATGCACGTGACAAATAAATTTAAAGGGACATTTCCCTCCAGGTTAGTCACCTGGCTTCCAAATCAACAGGAAGTGGACAATGGTCACCTCAAAGCCATTCTGCCCAGCTCCTCACAAGCAGACAGCAAGTAAATGAAGAAAAGCAAAATAAAAGGTTACTCAATGTACAGTTACAGGCAAAGAAAATATCCCACAGTAAAAAAAGAAATTCCAGACTGAAAATGAAGCAAAACCTTTGCATTTCAACCCTTCTGTATAGAACCAGGCTTTAAGGGGTTATCAAGTTTGTTCCCTTGTATCTCCACAGAACCAACAAATCCAGTTAACAAAAAATAAAAAGGGAGAAAAAAAAAAAAAAATCACAACACCAAGTCTCTGAAAACTAAAGAAATGAAGTAACACATCTCCCAGGGGTGCAAACTGTCTGCTCAAAGTGCCTTGTCTCAGTTGCTGAATACATTCAAGTGTCACAAATGATCCAAGCAGTCAAATGCTCTCCTCAGGATTTTCCCCAATCCCAAAACTCAAATTACAAAGAACTTTACAGACCAAAACCTACACAGTGAATTACACTCAGAAATGAGCTGGAAACTATGGAACATCCTAGACAACAGGCTGCAGACATGAAACCCTATTTTATTCTGAAGTTTCCTTTCTGGAGTGCAGGTTAGGGAAGCAAAGAGATGAGTCAATGGCAGACACTTCTCACAGCAGTGCAAAAAGCTGCTGAGATCTGCATGGTAGGAGTCCAGTAACCAATTATAGCTTCCTTGACAGAGAAGTTAGTGACTCCATCACATGCTGCCTGAGCTTGTGGAAGCAATCACAGATTACATTAGCCTATGTTAGATAGCAAAAAAAAGCATTCTCCCTTTCCACAGGGAGAACACATTCTCACCTTCATGGCTTATGACATTTAATTCTCCATTGTTCTGTCACCTTTTGGATAAAGCCAGTCCAGCTAATAGCCTCACAAGTCCAACACTGAAAATGGTGGTAAAAAACCCTCAATACAGCGAAAGAGGAAGAAAAACAGTCTCATCAGTACACAGCTAACCATGAAATAACATCAGCCTTCAGAAATCTTCCCCAGTAGCTCCAGATATGTAGTGAGTAGGAAAAAATAGATCTCTGAAGGGCACTATGTAACATGTTAATGAGCCAGCCTAAGGAGATGGGGAAGACATTCAAAACATCACACATCCATACTGAAGTCTACAAATTTTTGGAGGCAGGTGTTTAGAAATGATTTTAAAACCTTGATTTAATCTTATTTCAAGAAAATGTCACCACTTTATCAACACCTGTTTTAACTTAAGACTGGTATTATGACCAAAACAATTCTTAAGAATCTCAACCTTCATATTCTGCTCTCCAACAGAATATAGTCAGTGATTTTTTTTTTGTCCAAAAGCTGCAAGTTGAGATAATTCCATTTTTTAAAGACACTGAAAGTTATTGCTTATATAAAAGAATAGAAAAAATATCACCTTTATTTGACTGACATACTAAATTGATATAAAAGCCTCCATGACAAATGTGTCATGTGTCAAAAATGTTCCTATAGAAAATGTGTGGGTCTTTGCTATCTCAGATAGCTGGAACTCAGGGAGTATTTCATAAAATGAGAATGGGCTCCCACTCTCCCAGTGAGGCAAAGGGAGCACTGGTATCCTGTCAGCCTCATTCTTGGAGCCCCACGGTACCTCACCTTCACTTGCTTGCAGGTGACCAACCTCACACACAGCTGTAACTAGAAAGGAAAAATCAGCCTTCAACTGCCCCTTTGTTAAATAAGCCCACAAATACCTCATGTTTTTCCCTGCCTCACCTCCAAATAGTTATTTAGACAGCTTGATAGAAATTTTGGATATAGCTCATTATTAGCAACAATATTAGTCTAAGACAAAAATACAAAGTGAATTCCACATAGAAATGTGAAGCACAATTAATGTAGAGGAATGGAGGAAATAAGGCTTGATTGAAGGCTTTATTTGTACTGAAGAGGCAGACAAGAAAGGCTAATGAAGTGTTTATGTTAAACAAAACACATTATATTAGAAGTCTAGCATGTTATTGACAGAGATACTGTTGAGCTAAACAAACCAAGTTCATTTACAGTACAGTTAGTGTGCAGTCAAAAAAGGCATTGCAGCACTGAGATAAGGATATCTTCGCTATCTTTCAACAGGACTGCTAGCAAGACTAGTTTGGCTGCAACTCAGAACAGAACACAAGCCAACTGATTTGGCTTTTGTCTATCCACAAGTCAATACTGCTCCTGCAATTATCTAATACACCCCTCCCTGTCTTTTTCCTCCTATGAACCTCAGATTACAGCACAAAGTCTTTTGAACCTTACCTGTCTCCACCTATAAACTAGAAGATGCCCAAACTTCATGCCTCCCTCAGAAAGGCAAATTTATGGCTTAACCACTCTAAAAATATCAATCACTATTTAAACTTGGTGAAGTTAAACTGGCACATTTTGCTATACAGAATGACTTCAGCATCTGGAATACCACACTGCTTATAAATTAGATGATACATACAGCAACTGTTTTTAATTGTGCTCCTTAATTAATCTTTCCACCCTAATCCAAAAAATGCCTTCCAGAGAAATGCTAAGAAGCTTTGTACTCAATAAAAAAGGGTAAATCGCCTGCTTTACAGAGAACATAACTGCACCCTTACAGATTCAGGTAAATTAAAGATATCAGACGATATGGCAATATGGAGATCTGGTGAGACAAAAAGAGCAACAGCCTGAATATAGAGAATGAAAGAGAACTTGTATCTTTACCCCAAACAGCAGCTACAAGGTAATTATGTAGTCCCGTGATATATTTTATTACAGCTAAAAGTTTCCAGTATGCATGAACCAGTAAGAGCCACTTTTGAAAGCTACACTTATTGGTTTGCTGCCTGCAAAGCATCCAAACGTATGCAGTCTTAAATTACTCATTTTAACAAAGGGTTTGGTTATTGTTCTAAACAATATTGGTCAGCATTTGGACTCTATGATCTTGGAGGTCTTTTCCAGCCTAAATGAATCTGTGATTCTCTTGGGTTCTGAATTCACATGGATCGGCACACAGAATTTATGTAAGTCAACTCCATTTTATATCTACCAGATGTAACACTATTAACAGCAAAAAATAATCGTACTTCTCCTACCCTTTCATCAGCATACTTTGTGCTAAACACTCCACATAACTGACCACTGGAGTCTTTGTACAATGCCATCACTCCTTTGACACAACAGTTGAAGGTGTGATTCAAAACATACAGAATTTCAAAGTGAAATATACAAGTTTAACCTTCTCTCCTGAAAATAAAGCCATCAAAACCTAGACAAAGCAAGTTCTCAATACCAGAAATATTCCAGTGTTTATTTCACTTTTAGCATTCTGGGAGATAATACAACATAACTGACAAAATCTATAGCCTTGGAAATAAAAACACATAACTGTAGTACAAAAGGTGGCACACAGAAGTGTAGTAATGTTTTCCTTATAGCAGCATGAATGTCTACCATGAAATGAACTAGCAGTGTGTCTGCCTACTAGTAATGAACTCGTTGTTTAGCAATATGCTCAGTAAAAAAATAACCTGATATTATCAATAGCTAGCTGGCAGAAGTTAAAAAATTTGTAGACGAGAAGACTGTGAGTCGTATTACCTACCCCTCAAAGTGGGAATCAGTGAGGCTCTGCAAGTGAGCAACAGCCACCTGGTTACCAGCAACCCTTCAGTGCAACCAGGTGGCTGTTGTCTGCTTATTCATCCATTTTGGCATCACAGTAGAAATGTGCAGCACACAGCATGTGCAGCAAAATTCAGACTCAAAATATAGATGAGGTCTGATGTTGATGCAATCCTTGAGCTCTTTGTATAAAGGATACATATGCTTGGTACAGCTAATCAGGATTCTTAAAGGGGTTTTCTAATGCACCCATTTTACCAGAGCAGATAAACACATAACTATTAAAGTAGCTGTTTGGAAATGTAATAATCCCATCAGTAGAAAAGAAAATACATAAGCTGGTCTGTGATGCAAAATGCAAGTTTGATTTATGAGATTCACTTTATATAAAGTTTAAATAATTATACAGGAAGATATAACCCTTTCTCCTGCCTCCCCTCCCACGGCTATAGAGTACAATAGCTTACAGGGTAATTGGGTGTGAAGATTTTGCAGACAGTACTCATCATGCAGGTGAGTGAGCACACAGCATAAAAAGCAGTCCAAGAGAAAAATTAAATTACTTTAGGTTAGTATTTCAACATTTTGCAATAGTCATATTTAACTATAATATCATTCCCATCCTAGGGGTAAAGAGCAACCAAATTAAACAGTGGCTTTTTGTTACTATCCTGAATAG
This sequence comes from Origma solitaria, assembly GCA_013397895.1. Classification (NCBI taxonomy): domain Eukaryota; kingdom Metazoa; phylum Chordata; class Aves; order Passeriformes; family Acanthizidae; genus Origma; species Origma solitaria. The sequence goes on from VZRL01002171.1 coordinate 2,086,673, forward strand.
CCTTTGGAAGCTAAATCGCAGAAAACCAGGAAATTAATTTAAATAAGAATAAGCATCTTTTTTGTGACTACATTATATTTACACAAATAAAGACAATCTTTGTAGTGGACTACATTTTCTGGTTGATCCAAAGGAAGCTCCCTATTGAGAAATTGCAACTGTATCTCTTTAGCAAGAGTAAGATTTCAGTGACACCAGCCCTGGTAAGCAAGGCAGAGCTGAAGAGCAATTCACCTGTAAGTACCTGGAAAGGGTTACTAAACATAGAAATGCTCACTTAAGGGATATCCCTTAATTGTTTAGAAACGATGAGATAGTTATTCATATAGGAGGAACACTGTTTAGCTGCTTGTTTTCAGAAGAAGAAAGATGCTCCATAGTGATTTTTGGGTGATATATTGGGCGGAAAATGCTTCAGTTGTGAAACGGCATACTAGGCTCAAAAATAAAAATAAACAACAAATAGACGGAGAGGAGGGCTGCAGCTTGAAATACTTGACTGCTAATATCCAGCATGCCATTCCAGGGAGTCCCAGAGTGGCTTTTAAGCCTCTTTGCCCATCCTCGTAAAGAAAGGCGGGTGGCAGGACTAATCAATATCGTGCAACCCAGCTGTGACCTGTCAAATAAAGAAGTCAAGAAAAAAAAAAAAAACAACCCATCGATGATCTCCGTAATTTAGCATTCGGAAGACGGCAACATCTGGGCTCAACTCCAGATGGGACGGAGCGGCCCCGCGCTCTCGGCTCGCCACAGCGCTGCTACACACACACACACAAAGGAGGGCTCCGCGCTCCTCCCGCTTTTCTCCAGTGCGAACAACTCCGCGTTCAAACGCGACGTAAACACACGGAGAGCTGCCTACTACGCCGGCAGGTCTGTAGAACAGTTGAGCTACACCCGTGTCACACGGGGCTATTGTCCGGGACGAGCGGCCGGCGCTCACCGGGTGTTGGCGTAGGCGGCGCCAAGAAAAATAAAATCACCGCGAGTCTCTCCGATCACTCCGCAAGCCAAACCCGCGGGCTCCAGAGCCCTGCACTGGGCAGAGGGGAACAAACAGGCGAGGCAGCGGGGCTCCCACAAGCAACACTTTGTCTGCTTTCCAGCGAAGCAGCGACAAAACCCCCGACGCGCGAACAATGCCCGCGGCCCCGCTCCCGCTCCTTCCCGGGCCGCCGCCGGACACCGTCTCCCACAGGGTCGCCGCTCCCAGCGATTTGTTTTTAGGCTGCTTTGTTCCCCGTGAAACACCAGCCTTTTCACCCAGCGCCGGCGGGGAGAAGCGAGCGCCCGCCTCAGAGACGGGGGACCGGCCCCTGCCCCATCCCCTGGCAGCGGGGGGAGACGCCGGAGCCGCCGCTCGGGCATCGGCTGCCCTTTGTTGTGCCCCGGGGATGGGGCCGCTCCCCCGCGCCCTGACGGGACCTGAGCCCCCCATGGCTGCACTCAGACGGGCAGGGCGCTGCCTTGGCTCCCGCGGGAAGCGGCGGCAGCGCCCCGCGGGGCGAGCCCGCTCTGCCCGGGATGCGCTCCCCGCCGGCAGCGCCGCTCCTCGCCCCCGCGCTGCCCCGCTCGCCTTCTCTTTCACTCACCCACGCCGTACTTCTCGTGCTCCGTGGGTATCCACATGCTCGCGGCGGGCGAGCGC
>VZRL01002171.1:2088577-2172593 GCA_013397895.1 Origma solitaria
GGCGGGCGGAGCGGCGGCGGCGGAATGGCCGCGGCCCGCGGGGCTGCGGGGCTGCCGGCGCGGGGAGGTGAGTGTGCTGCGGGACGCGTGGGGGTCCCGCTCCCCCACAACTCCTCCGCTCCGCGATCCCGGCTCGGGCGGTGGGACGGGGCTAGGCGCAGCCATCCCTGGGGTGGGGAGCGGCGGACACGTGTGGGGCGGCCAGGAGCGCCAGGGCCCGGCGCGGCGGGGATCGCCTGTCGGCCTCGGAGCGGGGTTCACGGGCTGCCCCGCACCCGCCTCCCGCTGAGTACAGGGACGGGAGTCGTGCTGGTCCTACTGCGTTCGGCACACGGCACCGTGGGGACGAGGACAGTTTCCAACAGCGAGTGGAGATGGAGAGGGAGTTGGTGCCGGCAGCGTGCCAGAGCGGTGGGATGTGGAGCTGATGGTCCGGGGGCATTTCGGCTTCTCACATAAATCCGTTTGTCAGCACACACATACACAGAGCTAATGCAAAGCAGGCGGTTCACAGCGAGGAGCACAAATTGGCTGTGGGGAATTACTGCAGGGATAAGCCAGGTACCATAAGCAACAAGAACAGCAGGGTTTGTGTCCTTGCTGAGAAGTCTGTATGTCTGAGTCCTTCTAGAAGAAGCTTAGCTAGAGCTCTGCATCGGTAAACTGCAAGAAAGCCTCAGGCTGAACTGGTCCTTTTAAGAGAAACCTGGGTGTTGTGGAGCAGGAACAAGAGCTTGGGTTATATCTTCTGGTCCTGTGGAAAGGCACGAACAGAAAAAAAGGGGGAAACCAGTGATAATGATGTTGTTTTACAGGCCTTACCAGGTACGAGTTGTCTCTAAGATGAGTATGTCTGGTTTTAGAAAAGTGTTCTCCAATCAAATCATGATTCTGAAGTGGTATCTAGAGATTTTATTGATTTATTTGGTTTGATCCAAATGAAAAAGATAGTTTAATGTTTCCACATTTAAGAGAAGAAAGCTTTCAGTAGCTTTCAGTAGTAGCTTTCAGTTCAGGTTGGCTTTTAACTTCTGTCAAGTCACTAATAGTGTGAAGGACACAATGAAAGGAAGTCACGCGCAAGCAGGCAGTTTCAAACCTAAAGTTATAGCATATTATTCTGTGTTTGGGCCTTTGATAGTGAGTGCTCTAAATGACATTTGTGTTGTTTCTCTAGTATGCGCCCTTATTCTATTTATAAAATTAATACCAGTTTACTAGTAGTTAAAACAGTAGTCTTGCTTTATTTCTGGGTTGCAGTATGTTGTCATGAACCTCGTACATGAAAAGCCAGACCCTTTTAGAGCATTTCCACACTGGTGTAATTGCACCCAGAGGCAAAGCAGTGCTGTTTTAACTATTGGAAAGACCATGTGCCTGTGTCTGTGCAACTCTTTGGTGTAGACAAAGGTCTGTGGACTCCTAGAGATGATGAGGTTACTCTGGGATTTTCTCAGGTAACTCTTCTAAAGATATTGGCACCAATCCAAAGATAAAAAGGTTTATTCCATTGAAATTCAGAGGCCTATGCTGTTTTACAGAGCAAAAACACTCACTGAAAGGATCACTGGACTTCCTCTGTCTTTGCTCCCAAACTCATTTTGTATCCCCTGGCAGATCATTTGGATTCTGTAAGTAATGAAATATGTAAAGATCACTATTGAAAATCAAAATAATAGGTGTCAGGCTACAGACTTCTATGTACATTCTGGCGCTTCCTGTCTCTATAAGACAAGAATGCCAGTGTGCTGGCTGGGAGTCATGAAATTCTGCCTCAGCCTGTAACTGCTGTCTCTCATGTTAACCATGACTGACTTCAGCATGAACAGTCTTCCCTTGGACAAAGACAAGAGTGCCCAATAGTTCAAATAGCCTTTTCAAAATTATTTGTTCAGAACACGGTCACTTAAGGTCAGTAGATCTTAAGGATATAAATCACATTGTCTGTGGGCAAAGAAATACCCCATCCTAATATTTATTATTTGTCTGCCTCTGAACAAAATCCTTATTCATTCAGGGGTTTCATTTCTACAAAACTGTTTTCTCTAGCAATATCTTGTTCTTGCATGTGCACCTGAGAAGGTCTGTCACTTACTTGGAGGCAGCATATAGGAAAATTAAATAAGTTACTATTTCCTGGTTTGCTGATTCCTATTTACCAGAAAGCCTGTGCTTAATGTTCTAATCCAGGACAGTACTACTTTCTAGTTAGTTCCTTCCAGCAGCCTTCACCAAGTGGGTTTTAATAAATGTATCACTGTCCAAAGTACAGTTTGTTCAGTCTGCATTAATTATGCTACATACCAACACTTCTTAAAGCATCTGTCAGTAGATTTTAAAATTAGTATTTTTTCTGGAAGTGTGTCTTTCATTGTTTCATCAGCAGTCTGACAGTTACAGTTTCCTACTCAAGGTCTTTTTGTGCTCAGTGCTTTTGAATACATACCACTGGGGTGTACCATGCCAGAGCACAGCATGTTATTCTGATTCCTTCCATATCTCTCTCTTGTGTCCCATTTTTAAGAATATTCAGTTTCCTGGGGAAAACTAAAGTTTGACAGGTCTTGCACATGTCTGCTTTTTTCTTGTCCTACCTAGAGGATACTCTAGTGAAAGCTGTTTTGTTTCTGATAGTACAGCCATTACTTCTTTTGCTCAACTCGTAGGTTCTGTTAAGGATGCTATTAGAGCTGCTCAACACAGTGGACTCTGGAACCCAGGGCTTTCTCTTTCCTGGTAACTGAAAGCCAGTGCCATGTACTCTCAGACCCAGAATATTTCTCCATCCAGGTTAATGGGTCTATTCCTCTTTAGATTTGCAATCACTCCCATATTCACAGGCTGCTTGTGTATCAGTTTGGGTTCTTTTGTCTGTTTAACATCCATTCCTGGACCTTGGGCCACCTACCCAGTTAGTGGCTCAAAAAACAGGGGTGGGGAATGGACAAATGTTTCACTTAAATTACATCCCCAGGTTATCAGTAGCTCCTGACAACTGCATTGTAATGACGTAGTCCTTCACGTTTGCTACTCCAAGCTTCGTTAGAGGGTGCAGTGCTGCAGGACACCTTAGGCAAAGCACATGCATGCATCAGGTTAGCCCTGCTGAAGGACCGATTAAAAGGATTTCCCAGCAGCGACCCCTGGGGAAGAAAGGGAAACCTCATACTCCCTTTTTGATTTCCTTTCCCTGAGAGAGCCAGGCAGTGAGGGAAATGGTAACAGCAGCAATATATGTGGCTGTGCCCTACCTTATAGCCATTTCTCAAGGTGTGGAGGGGAAAGGAGGGTGGTACTTCGAGTCCCGTTTGGGTGGTGAAGACTGATCAGAACTGAAGTGTACTAGCGGAAACACTGTCAGCATTCGTGGATCCCTTGAAGATTACCATGGCCTGTAGACCTCTCTCAATTCTGTGCTTGGGCCCCCTTACCCTGCATTCAGGTTTCCTCCTTTTTGCTAGCAACTTGGCGTTGGCTGTCAGAATGGATACACACATTGGCCCTTGTCTCACATGTACCCCACAGTCACGGATCCCTCAAATATTAGAAGAATCTCTTAGTTTGTTGGCTGGACGTCCTTGCCAGGTACCAACTCTGGCCATGGCTAGAGCCTGGGCTCCTTGCCTATCCACTGATGCAGACCTTGCATCTTCCCAGACGCAGGTCTTCTAGTCACTGGCTACTGCAGTTTGTACATTGCTCTCAAATTACACACAGATACACTATGGTCCCTCCAGTTGCTGTTTCCTGGACCTGTAGACCTTGAGAGGTGCAGCATCTTGTGCAGTTGCTGGCACTTAGACTTTGCAGCAGTATCACATATAGAACAGAGTGAATTACACAAAAAAGTAGTTAAGGATTTAGTAAGAAGATGGAAAAGAGGTGATCAGGTGCAGGGTTTGATCAGAGAAGCATACCCACTATTTAAATACAACTTGCCCTTTTTATTCTTTTCTCCACTCCCCATCTCCATTGCCTGGTGTTTGCCCCCTGCTACTTCCCTTTCTCTGTCCGCTCCACTAAATTCCTTATGAAATATACAAAATCCCACAAATGCCTTCTGATCCCATCCACAAACACCCTCAAAAATACCATAGTACATCAAATAATCACACATTTCCCCTTTCATACCAGTAACAGGGTTCATGTTGACTTTGTTCAAATATGTGTGGATAGTTCCTTTAATGGCATTAGCTCCATAGTGACAGACAATGTATTGTCTCTGTTTTCACCTGCTCATTAATATTTGTTTGTGTGTAATCTACCACTTTCCTTGTTATTTATTGTTTCTTCTATACTGACTAGAAGAAACTTGAATAGTCCTTAACCAAATAAGTGGTGAACTAGATGCCTTCCCATCCCCTGCTTCCTTATACCACTCCTCCTATTCAGATCAGACTGACTGCTTTACCTCCTTGCCCAAAAATATCCACAGCATGCATGACTGTGAATGGGGAGCTGCTGCCTGGTCATGTCCATGGGTGAAACTCAAGCAAGGTGACAGAGCAGCCATTGCCCCAAGCACACAGCTGCCTCTTCGCATCTCTTCATTCACACCGAGTTCCTCACACCTTAGCCTGATGAGCAGCCCACGCGTATCTGCCCAGTTCTGTTTCACCGGTTTAGAGGTTGATATCCTGCTCACTACTACCCTTCCATAAAAACCCCTCACCAGTTCCAAATGATCACACGTGGTTGCATTCTCAGTTGTTTCCCCCCAGGACACTTGCAAGTATCCAGAACACCACCAGTGATCTGTTTCTCAGGTTAAATCTTTGTGTGCAGTAGAGGATTTCATTGAGGCTTCCACCATACTACAGATTTTGAAGAGAGAGAAGAGATTCCTTTTACTAGTGGGCATTATAAACCCTGTAAAGGATCTTGGTTTTATGCAGATTAATCATTGTGAAGTGAACAATTAGCAATTACACCTGGAGGACAGGTTCACTAATTAACTCTGGAAGTGCAGCACAGTTTATTTTAATATGACTACAAGAATAGATCTCCTAAAGCAGTATTATTTAAAAATGTTTTTAGAGCCTTTTTTGTGATTTTTAATTAAAAATGCAATCTCAAAGTAATTTTACATGTTTACCTAATAAGCAAATAGATCCTTTGGAGGACTGCAAATTACTAAATTATTGTTGGCAAAATCACATTTTATATGCTTCTCTGTTTGAAAATTAAAAAGGCAAAATCCTTTCATGTAACTGTTGCAATAATATTTAAGTGTTTTTAGCCTTCACAGCACGTTTCTTAAATAACTGCCGATGGGAGAATATACGAGTGAAACTAAATATTTCATTGAATAGGTCATAATGGCTTAATAAAATAAGTGGTGAATTGTATTGGTTGGTAATAGAGATCTGAAGTGCCTGTCATTTTCTGCCGTAATGTCACAAATAATTGTGTTGCAAATGTGCAGTGTATTTTATCTGAAGACAAGGGGGCATCCCCACACCTCAGCATGAATGCGTAATTTCTGTTAGCACAAGGCATAGAATGTGTTGTGTTCCCCAAAAATACCCAATAAAGTCTTGCTATTTGGTTTTCTCTGAATTCAGAAAACTTTTGTAGCTTAAAAGCAAAGATGGGTGGCCTTTTATTTTTGTATTTCATTCTAGTAGTCTCAGCCAATTCTTGCCTGCTCAGTAGCAAGTAAAGGCTTTGATACATGAACAAACTCCCAAGTATCAGCTCCTCTGTACTCTAAGCAGAGCTCATTTAGAAGTGAGCTGCTTCAGACTGCCTGGTGAGCACATACACAGCTTAAACATGATAGCTTGTTTGCATGTTAAAGCCTTGAGGTTCTTTGAAATCTCTGCTCACTTTTTCTGTTACCTGCAGTGGAGCAAGAGTGAGTGGTGTTTCAACGGTCCTCAGGCTGATGAAAACCTTTAAACTGTTTCTGTGTTGGCAAACCTGATTCTTACCCCAAAAAGCTTTCTCATCACTTGAGCAAATAATAGATGTGGACATGCTTTATTTAGATGTAGAGTTATAGGCTAGGGAGGTACTTCAATGTTCTGAGTGCAGCACAGATGCCAGGATAATTTGTTATGCCTGTTGAAACACCTTGTTCACTGCTTTGTTTTTACTGGGGAGTGCTTGTTTTCTGGAAGAGCACCAAAAGTTGTAGATTCTTGTTGCCAATGATTACTGCCACAGGGTGTGCCTGTGATGTAAACAAGTGATCGAGTTCACCCTTTGAGACTTTAGCCAGCTTTCTTGACGAAGTGATGTAGGGTTTAAACTAGCATATGGCTGTGTATGTGAACAGTAGGAAAGGGAAAAAAACTTAAATATTATGAAATTACAAATATTATATATTTTAACTTCAGTATAGGTTAAATTTGTCTGTCCAAATAGCCTTCATAACCTTTCCCAGCCCCGTGTGCTTCCTTCCACCATTTCCTGTCTTGAAACCTCTGCTGGAACTCTGCATCTTTGTGTGACCATTTGCATCCTAAAACTGCAGTTGTTCCCAGCCTCCCTCTAAGGTTTTTGCTTCACATTCTCATCCACAAACTCCCAGCAGGCTGAAACTGGGAGAAAAGCCTGAAAGCATTTGAATGTCTTTCTGTGGGCTTTTTAAAGTAGCTTTAAATATTGCATCAATAAAAGCCTCACACAATGCAGGAAGGAACATGACATTGAAGAAGCAGGAGGAAAAAAATGTGGTAAGTTTTGTACAATTTTAAAGCAGGTCTGTGCCTGTGAAGAAGCTGGGCACATCATTCTGACCAGTGTCTCACTGAAGACAGGGAAATGTATTTGTGAAAGTGTGGGTTCTTTGCAGAGTTGTTGTCTACACTCAATCAGTACTTAATTACAGTCACTTTAATGGAAAAAGACCAGTGTTCAATGACCTGATAATTGTTGTATTAAATAATATATTAGTCAGTACCACTAAAACCACATAACCAGACTGAAATTGTGCTGTGGCATACCCTGCCTATGGCTGGGGGTGAGTTTTAACTTGGTGCTCTTTTAGGTCCCTTCCAACCCAAACCGTTTTACGGTTCTATGATTCTACTTAGCTTATGATATAATTCATATAATAATAAAACAGTTTTGAAAGATGCCAACCTGCTCCACAGTCGGGTTAGGCAATTGGGGGCATGCAAGCAGTTTTCCCCAATAAGAATATGCCAGATAATAAAGAGTACAAATGTAGTTTGTGTGGCTGTTTATGCAAAACCATTTCATGTTAGGGGTTTTCTCTGCCCCACTTGGTAGGGTGGTGGATTTATACCCCATAGTATAAACAATAACACTTACTTGCTGTACAGATGTGGAATGCTCAAGTTACTTCATACTGAAATAGTACCTCTGTTTGATACCTTCATAATGGTATGGAGTCGGGAGTGCTCAACGGGAGTCTTTATTGATTTTTCAAAACATATTACATGTTAGGATAGTCAAATGGCTGCCAACAAAATATGAAGTAAATTAAAAGGGCACTGCATTTGACTTTTTTCTATGATCATAAAGGATTTTAGATCATCAGTATACAGCAGTACCTGTTAACTCGTAATGTTTTGGTAGGAAATGGTATAGCTGCAATAATTCGATCATTGATCTCAAAACCTGGTTTTCCAGCAGGTATTTCCATGATCACTACTTGTTTGCCATTCTGTCCTAATATTTTGCTATATTAGACCTTCAAGTTAGAAATTATAGTAGGTGTTTTGTCAGTGGCTTCAGTGGTCCACAGACACCTGTCTGTTCTTTGTGATACATTTCAACTGCGTTTCTTGAAACTTTACTTTTGGGGTTTTTTGCCTCATGTTTTCACTGGACCATGTCTTCCAAATGGTCTTTTTTTTTTTAACTTTTGTGTATTTTTCTCTGATTTCTATGACTCACAAACGGTGATCAGTGTGAAATGGTCCAGCTGTTTCTGTTTGATTCTTGTTCATTGAGGTGTCATCCTCCCATTTGTCTTCAGTGACTCTCTACTTGCAGAGTAGCTACTTGCTCTGTGTAGTTTTAGCAGGTTAAAAACCTTCTCTTTCTTTACCCCTCTGGTACAGAAGCTTCATTACTTGATATGCCATCTGTTTCAACTTCATGATTTTTTGTGGTATATTGTGGCTCTGTTTTCCTGAACAAATAATAAGGCACAGTAGATAAAGCTGCCACAGTCCCTGCAATGATACTGCACACTCTGGCATTTCTGCTTTGGGTTACATGAGGTCAGTGTTCCCACACCAAACAGCCCCTTGGTTTAAACCCAGGCACTTCTCTTAAGGGTTGGGATGCCTTTTGTATGTATCAGGACTGCAGACAGATCCAGTTCACACGCTCCAAAACTGATCTCTAAACCCAGCCAGTGCACAAAGCAGCTGGAGAGTGATCAGGGGCTGCAGGACTCCTGCGTGGGTCAGAGCTGTGCTGAGATGCGACAGGGCTGGTTGGCAGCATAGGGAGGCTTGGCACAGCACCCTCCCATCCAGAATTTCTGCCAAAGTTCATAGCGTGTGCCCCAACTCAGGCCTGTCAGTCCCGTGGTGGAAGTGCACAAGGCTCACAATACAAAACCAGGAATGGTTACGAAACAAATATGTGCAGTTCAAAGTGTTACTGCTGTCAGAGGAGCATTTTGCTAGCATTTGTCTTGACCAGCGTGCCAGCACTGAGTTTTGCTATGACTAATGCATGAATAAATGAGGTAGAGCTTTTTGTCTGAAGACTGGTATGTAACAGAAAACATCCTGCTAGAGGTTTTAATTTGGTTTTGTCTTATATGGGATTAAAACATGCAGTCTGTGTTATTCCTGTACTAATTTAATGTTCAGGAGCCTGTGTGTATTTATACAGTTAGCCAAATGTTACCTGAAAAACATAAACAACTTGTATCACTAATTCTAACACTCTAATTCTGTTTCTTGAGGAAATTAATTTCAATTATTGCATCATCCATGTCCATGAGGTACATTAGCAGTAACAGTTAGTAAGCGTATATCATACTTAAGAAGTCAAGATCTGTGTCATGTGTTTAATGAATGCATGGAAGATGAAAAATAAGGCTAGCATCACAGAAATATTTATTTCAACCTCTGGTACAAAGTCAGAATATGCTCATGGAAATTTTATATAGCCTGCTGTGAAATATCCCTGGGATCTATAAGACATAAGTATTTGAGCTCTGACTTAAAAATACTTTGCTCTGAAAATAATTTTCAAAAATTTCTGTGTAAAGAGTATAAATAGTGGATTATTTGAAGTACAGTCAAAGCTTTGTTTTCCTGAATCATTATATCAGTTAGGCTGAACTATGTAGATTCACATCACTACACACTATAATGAACTTTCCTTTTGAGCCACTGTTTTTTCCAGTTTGAATACCAGTTTATTGAGGTTTGATTCTAAATGTAGAAACAACTTATTTTGCTACTCTCCATCTGGAAATGCTCCAGTTCACTAAGAAAGCAGCAACAGACCACAGAGATTCTAACATCACAGGACCTCTTCCTCATACTAATTCTTCATTAAGTACAAAATTCACTTAAACAATTCAGCCTTGAAGGCTTTCTCTGTGTCAGGAAGCTCAGTCAGAATATCTGAGAGATTTCAGCCTGTTCTGTCTGTATGAAACCCACATACACAAGGACGCCAGAAATGAGACCTCTCAGGATGCACTTTGAGGTTGGTGACAATTTATACGAGTCTGAAAAAAATTAAAGTGACATTTAAAATAGAAGTTTCACACTATTTGTAGTTGTTTTTCTCAAATAGTTGCCTTTTTCAAGGCAAGTCTACATGGAAAAGTTGTAAACCCTGTGTTGCAAACATTTTAATTAGGAGCATGGTAGAAATTCCCATCATAATGGCGTGGGGGTGTCTAACAGGAACTGCTAAAGCAGGCTTTATGTTTTTAAGGCAAATCACACAGTCTTTCCTTTAGTTACAGAGTGTAATGCAATTGTTTAAAAAGAACACGAGGCAAAAGGATAAATGTACTTGGAAATTGAATCCTCTTAGAGGGGAAGAACAGGTGACAAGAAAAGGAAAATCCTTGTGATAAAGCATTATTGATCACTACTAAATGATCATGGTAAAAAGTAGAGAGTAAACTAATTAACCTGCTTTACATAGCAATGCTGGCATAAAAGTTACTTGGCTCAGTACAACATTTGTTAAAGGCACTGCAAAGATAAGTTATAGCAATGAATTATTACTACTCATATTGACCACATTGTTAAGACCCCTTCTTTCTGGGAGAGCTAAGGTCACAGACAGTAAATGTGAAGTAAGACATGCCTATTTCCAGCTTGCTGCTCTTTGTAGAGGGTTAAGCAGAACAATGGCAGTGTTAATATACAAAAATACTACATTTGCATATACATTTTTTCACTTGTGATGCCTTCTAGTATGCATTTTTTATAGTTTTCGAATGACGGTCTAGATCACCTTGGCACAACATTGTACTCTTTCTTTTTTTTTCTTTTTTGTGTGGTTTTTTTTTTTTAGGAGTTTTCATGTAAAATAGCAGAAATTCAGTCTGTACACCTTAAATTTAAACAGCATTGTTTATGCCTTATTATGGTGTCTTTGGTATTCTTTTGTACTAAGTAGCAAGTTAAACAGAAAAAAGCTCTCATTTTTATTAGATAGATTTGGTTGATAAGTACAAAAGAAGAATCTGGATTGTCACTTTTGTCCTTCCATTTCAAATTCTTGTGTTGGGTATTTGCTTCCTCTTCTTTGTAACTAAACGTTCTGAGTTTTAGGCTACATAATTACTTTGTTAATCTTTCCAGATAATAGGGTAGGGTTTAATCATTGCTTCTAATCCCTTACTTTAGTACATAATATGAATCTCAGCTCTCCATGTCTACCAAGTCATGTGACCACCCTAAATAAGGAAAGGTAAACAGAAATTTTGTTTAACGACAGTCAAAAGAAATCGCAGAAGCTCTAAGAAGTATAACAAAATTATTCAGTATATAATTCTGAAATAGATAAATATAGTTTCATATTTGTGACCAAAGTATCAAACCCTGAATTTAGTTACACTGATGTGAGTCTGTGTCATTTACCCAGGAATGAGGCATTATGTGGCTCTGAGCTTGCACTAGAACCTGCTGTAGTGTGTTAAGTGTTTATAAATTGCATATTAACATCAGCACTTAAATATTGTTATGAATACTTATTAGGGTCACTTTCATTAGTGTGTATGTGGGCATGTCTGTCCCTCTCGGTGTGAGAACAGTGGGTTTGCTCTGGTCTTTACCGATGTGGGGGTTTGTCTGGGCTCAAGCAGAAAGACAACAAGCAGTGGCATGTATCTGCTGCTGAACTGGGCAATAATGTAGTCTATAATTTAAACATGATCTCGTTGGCAAGCACATTGGTTTTGTTTTATTAAAATTCCAGCACTTCACATTTTTATTAATCACTTTCCCGGTGCTATTCAGTTGTGTTCTGATGCCTGTGCTGCGGTACCCATAGCAACACTTGTTAATGCTAATGAAACTGCAACATCCTAAGCTCCCCGACAGAGCAGCCCTGTTAAATATGGCTATTAAGCACAGTTGTATTTGTGTTAGTTCCAGCTCCCAGCAGACACCTGCTCTATAGAAACTCTGTCCTGAGTTATTAGGATTCGGTAATTTACAGCTTTTCTTGAAGCTGTCATTTGACTGGAATAAAATTCTCATATTCCTAGAGAGCAAATGCTACAGAATATGTACGGTTTCTGTGAAACTGACAAGCTTGAGCTGTAGGATTAAGTATTCTTTTGAAGTGCTCATTTGCATTCAATGAAAAAACAGGCAGGGTTGAGACTGATTGATCTTGGGGGAAGCCACAGGATGTGTTGTCTCCTAGAGCACATGGACATTTTAACTAAATATCATTCATAGTGTGTTAACAAGCAGAAGTAATAGCTAAATAATTCCTCATGAACTCAGACTTAATTCAACTTAATAGAAGTACTTGAGGGCTTTAATATATCGAGGTAGGAGATGATTATGTACACTGATTCTTCTTTCACTAAGAAACATATTTGCATGTAGTATTGGTGAGGACGATGACAGGGTGTTTTATTTTCATTATTCTGAGTTTTGGCTTTGAATACTGTTTATTTGGCAAGTCATTAGTCATCCATCTTTTACACTCTGGAAAACAAAGGAAAAATCCTGTAATCAGTATAAAATTGCTTCCAAGAATATGACCACAAATTAGGGAATGCTGCTGTGCCAACAAATAGATGCTGCAGTGCCAAGGCTGCAAAATGGGGAAGCTGTCATGTGTGTATTTCGAGTGTTAAGCTGGTCTTCTCTGTACTCTTTCATTAGCTCAAAAAAAATTAATTCCAAGACAAAGCTTTAAAACAACTCATTTCCTAAAGAGTTTTAAATGCAGCACTGTTTTATGCAGAATTACCTATAGGAATCTGGGTTGGTTCCCCAAGGTACTCTATGCGGGGGTTTGGTCCTTTTGATAATTAAACGGTTTTGCCATGTAATCAATGTGAACTTGCGGGAGGATGCTCAGCCTTTTCATTTTCCATTTGGCATCTGTTGTGCTGTTAGTGTGGAATGCCATGTTTGCTTGGTGTCTTTTGTTTTCCTGTCGTTCTTTCTCTCCTTTGTTCGTTGCATGTCTAAAAACCCATCTTTTGCTTATTGTTTGGACTCCTGTATTCACCTGTATGTCTTGGTTGTGTTCATTTTTGTGTTAGGATCATTTCAAGTTCTTGTGCTAATCTCCTCATAATATTAACCAGCTGTATTAATGAGATAATGAACCAGATTTCTTTGTAATGAATTGATTCATTCAACTATTGTATTTAATTAGAAAGACACTTAACATTCCAGCAGATGTTCTTATTTTGTTTCATTATTCTTGTGTTACCAACAGTGGGCTTATAAATATATACTCTTCATGTCTATATTTGCATCATAAAGTCTTCAGCCTAAGGCCTTGTTGCTGTGCCACAGACTACAAAAAATGACAGAAAACCTGCAAATTTGTATTGATTCCTTTCTCATCATTTCAGTTCTCAAACTTTGCAAAGTCTTGAATTTTCAAAGTATTCTTCCTTTAATAATAAATCAATCTGTTTTAAGGTAGATTACTTCTTTTGTACTTAAAACCCCTTGTCTTTGGACTTACCTCCTTTCCCTCTGGTCTTATGACTCTCATTCCTTTTTATCTAGTGGCAAAGCTTCAGACAGAAGGATGTGAGTGCCCCTGTGCTCAGCATTCCCTGCAGACAAGTTTAGGGAGTTCCTCGCTCAGCTTGCTGGTTGCCTGCTGGAAGGGTCTGCTGCTCCCTTAGCTCTGGCACTCGAGGCACAGCTGCTGGTTGCACCTCAGAGCCAAGCCGCGTGAGTGAAGTGTTCTAACAGTGAAGTTACTCCATTTATATGAGCCCCAGTACCTCCACTTTCTAGTTAGGGAATGTAATTTATTCAGCAGTGTTCAGTTTGTCCCCAGAGCTAGTCAGAGCACATAGTTCAGATGTGCAACCAAGTAGAATTGAGCACAGAAGCTCCACACTGCATTTAGTGTCTTACATGTGCCTGTGCTGACAAGAGTGGATGTTGCGTACTGAAGCCAGTGCTGGGTGTCCTTGTTAGGAAGCAGTGATAAAATCTTAGTGGTTTCTTTTCCTTTGTGCGTAATGTCTTTGAAGAAACCTTGCACACTGTGTCATGCTTATGGTAAAATTGAATGAGCCAGCTGAGGCTGTAAAGATGGGAAGAGGAAGTGAGGAAGGTTCTGTTTCACCTTACTGCTTCTCACCATGCACGCCTTAGCTTGCTCTTGCCCTTGTGGGCTCTTTGTGTGAGGATCTTGAATATTCTTGAGCAAAAAGTAAGGAATGGATGGTTCTTGCTGGTAAAGAGTTGGATTGACTCAACGAAGAATTTGGCAAGCCTGGGAGCCAGCACAAGGGGAACGGCAGTGGTAGATGGTTAGGAGTGGTAGGATAAGGAGGAGAAAGACAGAATAATGAGACATCCCTGTGCTTCTTGGCGGCAGCAAGCTGTTTCACTGGCTAAACTGCCTCTGAGGACTTTGCCTTTCAAAACTCACATTCAAATGCTGAATCTTTCCTTCCTTTTCTTTCTGATAATTTCTATTGTATTGACCATAAAATTCCATGGCATATTGCTTTGTGATAATTGCATGTGTGATTGTGCAGGTGGAGTACATTGCCTGTTCTTCTGTACTCTGTGTTATAACTGTGTGGGTGTAACGTTTACTTAATTGTGCAAACGAACATTGGTTTTGGATTGAGAATAATTGTATTCGAAAGTAAAAATGTTCCAGTAAGGAAAATTAATCCATTTTCATCTTTTTCATCTTGTTGCTTCACTAGCTGTGAAGATTAACTAGTCTATATTATAACAATTCTTAAAATAAAAGAAAGCCCTATAATTTATATAACAGGAAGCCTTTTTTTTTTCCTTCACTTTTGTGATGGTGTATACAGTCCCTGTGCAGGGATCCGAACTCCATTGCACTGGGTATCCTATGGGTGCTTATAACAAAAAACAGTGTTTATTCTGCATTTGAAAATAAATTGTTTTCTATACCATCTTATTGTCAAATATCTTCAAAGTATTCATTTTCTTTTCCCCTGAAGAACTTGCCATACTTCTTAGTCTTTGTTTTCTAAGAATATAGTCCTCTGTTCTCTTCTTTCTACTAATTAAATTTTTTAGCTCTGAATTAGCTGTTAAAGACCATAGTTTTATCTGCCCTGTTAAAGGTTGAACAACATTGTGTCAGCTGCCAGTTCTATGATTGACAGAGGGATTTTCTTAGTTCCTGAGTTCAGAGGGCTGTGAAGCCTTTGGGATATCTGTTTGCATAACAGTCATGGTGTTTTTCTGTTAAGCAGAGAAGAAAAACTCAGTGGTGACAACATGATTCATCCAAAACTTAATGCATGGGCTCTCTTCCCTTAGGGAGTCTCATGAGTCCTGTGCTGTTCATCACAGACACAAATAGGAAGGGTAATAAATTTTGCTGTTAATAAACATTTTTTTTTCCATTTGGTAAGCAGGAGGACCAACTGAAGCATTGGAGGAAATCTCATGTTATTAGAGCAAACTGTACCCAAAAAAGTGCTATTCAATGTTAACAAATGCAGAGTAACACACAGGAGTGAAGACACAAAGAATATGACCACTGTCTTGTACATAAACACCTGATTCACAGCTTATGAGACTTTGAATTATTGAAGATAATTCAGTGGTTAATTCAGTGATCCTAAAAGCAAGTGAAGTACCAGAAATTAAAAGGAAATAGAGGGGAGATAGAAAAAAAAACCTGTGCTGCTTTAGAAACATACTTTTTTCCACTCTTGGACATTTTCAAGCTACCTCTTACAGCACATGAAGAAGGGTGGAGTAGGACTAGCCAGGAGTTTAACCAGGACATCAAGGAATGAAGGACCATTAGAAAAACATGGAAAGTTGCTGCAAGTTTCTATAAATGTTGAAAGACCAACAATTTCAAGTAGTGCAGAAATAAATCAATGGAGGAAGAAAAAAGCTGCTTAACTGAGGTGCTCATATAGCCTTTGACTTAAACTCTCCACCCTCAGACTTCTGGAAAAGTACTCTGTGTGGTTACTGTTTGTTTGCCCTGCTTTTATACCATTCCTAGGTAATTGCTTCTTGCCCTTGTCAGCCAGGGCACAAGCACTAGAGGGGTGTTTGATCTGTCCCTGTGAAGTCATTCTTGTTGCAGTAGATTCTGAGAGGAAAGCGTGCTACTCTTCCCTCATTTTCAGGTGTCTCTGCACATGGGAGTCTTGGAGTCTGAGAATGGATCTGAGTATTTTTATTTTCCTGTTAGCCCTGAGCTGTGCTTTAGTGGCCGCTTTGCTCCAAATATAGAAAAAAAAATTAGCTGCTTTTGGAGAAATTTCAATAGTATGCTTAGATTTATTTGTACTGTTTCAAGATTTATGCTGCATTAGTCAAGTAAGTGCTACGGTAAAGGCTGTGCATCTTTGTTCAGCTCTGTGTATTTATTCTCTTAAGTGGTTTTAGTAGCCGATGAATACAGAGATATTTTCATGGATTCTTTTTTGCCTCTCCTTTTAAGTGCCTTCAGAAGAAATTGCATAAGCTTCTGCAGTTGCCACACTGCTCCAGTAGTCTGAAGTTGTCCTCTAATACTAATATTAACTACTCTGTTGGTGCAGCAAAAAAAATCTTCACCCCAGTGTATTCCTTTCAGCAGCTCATGACTACAGCTAAAGAGTTAGCAGTTCTGTTTTTCCGGCCCAAGTGGTTGATATTCAAAGTAACAGTATCAGCTCCTTGTCTAAGTTGAGTAGCAGTTCCTGCCCTACACACCTATCTGTTGAAAGTTGATTTCTTGAGGCACATAGGCACTTATTACTTGAGGCATTTATTTATTTGGGTTTCTAAATGTTCATATAGGTCATTGCAAGAGACCTATACCAAAAATGGACAAAAAGCAATGTCGCTGCTTACTGGGCGCAGTTGAACTGGCTGACAGAGTATCTTCTAAGTTCACTTGGCATCAGCAAGTGCAAAAGAAATTAAGTTCTGCTTTTCTCAGTAAACATGGTTTAATGCTTCTTCAGGCAACAGAGCTGACGGTAAGAATGGACAAACCTGGACTCTTGCAGGTACCATCAATTTTACTTGGGAGAGTTGACCCTTTTCTGAGGATTACTCTAGTACATAGTGTAGCCACTGCTGTTCTTAAAATAGAATAAAATTGAACAATTTCTGCAATGCCAGTTTAATAAAGAAATTTCTGGGGGAAGGGAATGGGCTGAAGTGCAGGTAAAATTGTGAGAAGAAAAGTGTTAGATTGTGCACAGCAGTTGCATTGCTCCAGGTAATGCCATGCTCTGTGTGCTGCCATCTTTCCGCAGTCCTTAGCTGAATTGAATTGAATTCAGTGTAACCCACCATCAGTCTTCAGTCAAGTCACTGCCTTTCCAGGAAGTTCTGTTTTTCCAAAGTCCTAAGTAGAAGCCCCAGCAGTTGTGCAGGGCATATATATTCTTCCAGGAGCCGCACAGAACTGATAAAGCTGTGTTTCCTCTGGTTTTGTACCCTTTCCCACCTGTGGTTTCCAGTAGCTCCAGCTTACCCCCGTGCCCTGGAGCATCCCCATCCCCTGATGGGGTTTTGCCCATTGGGCTGTGCTGTGGCTGCTCTGGAGCACTGCATGTCCACACAGAGTGTGCGGTGGAGGAGAGCCTCATGCCCCTCCCCATGCCTGTTCATCTGCCTGCACACAGGTTTGTCACAGAACTCATAGGAGCTTCCTAGGTCTGTCTCTGAATATATTCCCCTAGGAAAAAAGCTGAATTACTGTGATTTTTAAATTATTTTTCAGATTTTCCATATGAGCAAGTTACCAGATTGTCAGATTTAGTGTACTTGCCAATGTTTAACATATATAGGTGATTTTTGTAGGGTGAAAGTTGACATTGCTTCTTCTATCTGGGAAATACTAATTAAGGTTCCTTTAACCATGCGTATTTTAAAATTCCTGTGTGACAAAATAGCAGACTTGAGAGAAGGCCTTTTTCTTAAATCTCCAGATATCTTCAGAAATGGAAGCCCAGGAGGTTCCCTCTGAATATCAGGAAATGGTTTTGCACTGTGAGGGTGTCTGAGCACTGGCACAGGTTGCCTGGAGAGACTGTGGAGTCAAAGCCATTTGGATATCGTCCCAGGCAACCTGTTCTAGGTGGTCCTGCTTTAGAGTCCTCCTTGACCAGATGACCTCCAGAGGTGCCTTCCAACCTCATCCATTCTGTGATTCTGTGAAATTTCATTTTTCTACAGAGGTGTTCATATCACTGCAGGAATCCAGACACAGAGTTTATTCTCCTGCTGCACAAACTAACTTCATAGTACAAGAGTCAAAGAGACCCATGTTTCAGTTTTCAGCCTCGAGAGTGCAGGAACATGGGGAGCTTTTTTCTGTTTACTTTTACTCTTCTTTTGCTATCCAAAATTGATCTAGCTAAAAGATTGAAGATATGTGTTGAAATTGGCAGTTGCTTCCAATATGAAGCCTTACCCAAGTCTGAGGTATTATTAATTTGGAAAATGAACACCACAGTTCATTTCTGGACAGCTGAGATTTGGTTAGGCTGATGGGGCCAACTGTTGAAGTCTCTTGGTCACACAGTGTTTCTTAACGAATTACACTAATTTATGCCAATGGAAGAGCTTATGAATTTAGACCTGTGTTGTTTAAATGGGGAACACACACATATAACCCTGGGACAATGTGCAGCAGGGACTCACCTCTGTGTGCTGTCACTTGAACACACTGTGTCTGACTGGTACAGTATAGTACAAACATATACTACATAGTACAAAGGCCATTGACCTTTCCACATGGAGCATGGCTGCCCCTTCCTCAACATCGGTACAGTTAGAAAGTGTTTCAGTGGGCATAAGCTTCTGTGTGGCAGTAATCTTTATCAAGGTTAGTCTTTTGTCACAGAACAGTAAATTAGGTGCTAATGGGGAAAAAAAAGGCAAGACAAATGCATACAGATCTTCGAGAGTCAGAAAATTATAGAAATATTCTGCAATGAATAAAAGCATAATTAAGAAAAGTAACCTGCAAAACTGAGACTCAAACAGGCTTTACATTTGCTACCTAAAATACTTGAAGAGATGTACATTTGTTTACTTAGTCAAAATTAATTATTATTTTTATTTATTTTAGATACTGAGTGTATTTTGGAGCCTCTCTCTCTGCCAGAAAGTCCAGGTGCTGTTGATGCAGTAGAAAGTTCTCCCTATGTGCCTTGTATTTTCTGCAAAGAATGCTATGTCTTAGCAGAACAAAACCAGCTCCTGAAGCACATGATTATTGAACACAAGCTTGTCATAGCAGATGTGAAACTGGTTGCAGATTTTAGAAGGTAAGGGTTATATAATTTAAAATTTGTGTGTATGTGTGCATATGTTACGGAAACCTTAGGAAAAGTAGAGATCATCTTTTTTGAAAGACATTGTGGGAAGATTTCTGTTAACATTTCTTATGAGCAATTTGCTACTGGACTGTAATGTTGTTTTCCTGTTCCCTCTCCCTAGTCCCTAGATGTTGCTGGGACTAGGGAGCTCAGTTTTAGAATACATGGCAAATCTTTTGTTTGACATTTTTTGACATATCCTAGGGTCTTCTCAGGTCCTGTCACTAATCAACAAGTTGTGTGCAAACTAGAAAGCTGTTTTTTAGCAAGGCCTATTCCAGACATACAGCTCTCCTAATCTGGGGTTTTATTTGTGTAGGGCGAGACTATTTCTAGCCCTGTACAATGTCCTAAAGCTGTGTATTGTACACAGAAACTGCTCGGTACAGGATCTCTCACATTCTGGGATGAAATTTGTTTGTGCTATTTTAAGGTTGACAGTATTTCCCCATCAAAATCACATTTAATCCTTAACTATACTTTACAGTACTATGATCTACATACAACTGTGACTCCTTCTACAACTTAGTCATTGATCATCTCAGCAGGGTCACATTTGGGTTTCTTTCTCTTAACTTCCTCCGGTAGCTGGCATGTCCTCAGCTGGCTTGTAACTTCACAGATGAGGTACTTGCTTGGTGTTTTGCTTTCACCCACAGTAATGTATGGGCCAGGAGGAAGGCTAGACAGTACCTGCCAGTCTGTAGGTAGTGCTGCTGTAGTGTTTAAGTGTTAGATGGATAATTTCACAACTAAAATGAGCCAAGACCTTGTGTCTATCAAGACTCAAAAACATAAAATAAAAAAAGAAACAATACAATATAATTTCGGAAAAGAAATGTAAGCCATTTAAATCCTTCATCAGATGTATGAGCTTAACATTGCTTAAAATTGGAAACTGACGGTAGTTTTTGTTTGCTTTTCTGCTGAAGGCAGGCAGAAGGAGAATGTACTGTTCTTTGGAGATAATACTGGCATCTTCAGGTAAATGAACGGATTGGAGCTGCTCAGTCATGGACTGCCAGTTTAAGTGTCCTTGGGGGAATTATTTTGCATTAATAGAAGTGTATTTTAAAATCGCCTCTTCAAAAAGTGCCCATTTAGATTCTTTTTGCTGGTAATGCAACTGGAAGGTAGCCAAATCTTACAGAAAGTGGCCCCAGGATGTGAAATGATGGAGTTGTTACTCTGAAGTGTGCTTTCTCTGATTTGCTGTATTAGTAAAAAAGTCTAATACTATGCACAAAAAAAGAGAGTGTACTCTGAAGTGTTGAACTGAGGTGTGGAAAATATGGAGATCAATTCTGAAACGATAGTGTTATTTTTATACTCAGCAATGAATTACAGCTAGTCTTAGGAAAACATTTCTTGACAGAACTGCAAGAAATGGATAATTCAGAAAAGATCAATGCTAATGGAAATTTTTGTAACTTTGAAGAATAAAGATTAGTTGGCATGAACACAGGGGGAAGAGGTAAGGGGAATAATCTTCTGCTTCTGCTTCATGACTCGACATGATCACTCATTCTGTCTCTCTGGAAGTATGACAAGGCATCAGTTTTATTTGGTCATTGATTATTTGGGTTAAGTCTTATGATATGAAATCCCTTAACTGTAATTTCCATGACACAGACAGTTACAGACGGGCAGGTGAGTTTGTACCAGTGTTCATTTCTCTCAGTGCAAGGGACAGACATTTATGAAATGAGCTCTTGAAATCTCTTCATTTGCGCATTTATGTCCTAAAAGCTGAAGGATGACTTAGTCTGGAAGAACTGCAGTTTTGTGTAGCGACTCTTTCAATGTGCATTATAAACAGTGGAGTAGGCAGGACAACAACAAAAGACTCACCTCTCACTTGCTGACATCTACTGATGCTGCTGAATGAGCCTCAGCCACGCGTGCTGCCTTCCCTGTGCCTAGCTGTCTGCTGCACCAGAGCTTAGTCCTCTCCATGTCGGAGTTAGCACCAGGAAGGATGTGCTGATTCCTTGGCTGCTGCAGTTGAAGTTCTCATATGTATCAGCTAAGATGGTAAATAGAGGTTAAGGGAGCCACGATGGGATTTGATAGCTGTGGCAAATAAACTTACAGGTTGCACAAGTATGAAAAGCTGCAGCTATTTAAAAATGCGCTTATAATAATAATGTCTGATTTTTTAATTATTCTTTTCCAAATTTGAAGCCACATTATAAGAAAAAATTATTGAATAGTTAGCCTTCACCTTAGCAACTCTCCCACGATTTATATCATATATGAGTGTAAATATAAGCATGCACTTAAGCATTTTCAGGTAATTTTTTTATAGTAAAATTCTGAGTATTTATCACAAAAATTACTTGGTTCCCTTCATCATATAAGTGAAGTGATGATTTCATGTTGGTTAGGCAGTAGCTTCCTAGTTCAGTGGAAATCTAATCTCAGTTGTGTTCTGTTGATGCAGCTGTAATACCAACAAAGATAGTACAGAATGTTTTTAAACAACTGTAGTTGATGGGTTAAACCTTCAAGATGTGTTTAGGGCTTTTCTTATTCTGCCTGCTATCTTACTCCCAGGTGTTCAGGGACTTCATTTTTCTGTCTTTTTAGTTGTCTGCCAAGCTACAGCTTTCAGTGTAACTCCACAGGAGACCTGCCAAAACCTCACTTTTGTCAAGTTGGTGTTTTTACTGAGTTTCAGCTTCCTGACTGCATCTTGCAGAACACAGCACAATATTTGGGGAATTTAAGAGTGCTCTGTAATATATCTTTTCAGTAAAGATGCATCTGAGTGGCACTTCTGTCTGAAGATGTGAATAGGTCACCATGTTTATGCAAAGCTTGGTGCAAATCTGCTTATTGAGTTTTTTACTTTGACAGCATGGTTAAACCCAGTTTAAGTGAAACTGAATTAATTTCATTAAATTGAAAACTAATATAAAGGAAGAAAAAATGGACACAGGAGTTAGAAAAACACTTAAGAATTTAGAGCACAAAAAAACATCAGCTGATCAACTGTTATTTAAAAGTTTTTTGGTGTTTCCTTTTTCACTGATAGTCACCCCCTTATATTTAAAGCTACATCTTGTACTGGAAGAGGAGGTTTGCAGAACAGCCTATCACAGACTTTTGCAGTGTGATAAGAACAAATTCAAAAGCTCCATTAGGTAAGTCTGCTGCTCACTCTCTCTCTGATGGGCAGATCATGTGATAATTTCTGGCATATACTGCTGCTTTGATCAGCCAAGTGTGTCTGACAGTAGATCAGACAACCACAGAAGTAATGTTTAACTCTTAAGCACATATTTAAACTTACCTTTTCCGAGGATTACTGCACGTGCTTCAGCACTGTGCTGCGTGAGGATGAGCTAAATACACACTTAAATGTGCTGTGACCTGGGGCCCATTGCAAATCAAGGCCTAGAGGCAGAGCTGCTCACATCATGGCTGGGGAGGTGTTGGTACCTACTGCTTGAATAATTAGTGACAGTCCTTCCAAAATGATGAGAAACATTGCCAGTGAGCTGCCTTTTCTGACTTCACCCTGCCCACCACCTGCACTGATGCTGCTAATTCTTCTTGGACATCAGGGCCACAACCCCACTTCCCTTCCCCTGTTGAGCCCCAGTGCTCACTGCCCCAACAGTGTCAGGAGACATTATCTTAGCAGAAACGGTGCCATTCTGCAATTCTCTGGGCTCCAACACGAGACTGAAACCATAGTTCACTGTTCTGCTGCATTGGCATGGTGGCACATTCCATCAGTGTTGACTGTGTGAAGGAAGTGTTTTTCTCCAAAGTAGCTGGTGCATTACTTTAGCTTTCATTTTCTAACAGAAAGATACAGTTTACCTAAAATAGATAAGAACTTCAGGTAGTTTCTGTGTCTTCAATTCTCAGTGGAGACCTTAAAAGAGAGGAAACAGTGCATGCAGCTGGTGTCGGAGATGGTTAGAAGGTCAAAACTGAGTACAAAATGGATGAAAGAAATCTTTTTAATTATTCAAAATAATTTTTAGAAAAGTAGCACTGGAAAACATGAAGATTACTCCAAAAATCATAATTCTTATTCTCTTATATATGTACATTTTTGCTACTTAAATTTTAACACTTACCAGTTTGAACTGAATACCAGAATTCAAAAAATCAATCAAGAACCTTTTCTCTCTCTTCTTTCTCTCTTCCCCCACTCCAGAAAATTATTATCTCAACTCACTATCTTTTGTATTTTCATACATGCGGAGTAATTTTAATTCCTTTGAATAAAATTCGTTGTCTTCTTCAATTGTATATGACTATAAAGAGTAAAAAGGTTACGAAAGATAAAATATGTGTAAAACATGTAAGTAGAAATGTAAATTAGGCAAGTCTCAATGTATGGTAGTAAGGAGTTATTGTGTATATCCCCAGGTGGAAAAATTGCTGAGAGTAAAAGGTAATGTGATAGGTCATAGCAGAGGAAGGATAAACCAAGTTATGATAGCTGCTGAAAACTGATAATTACTATGGGAAATAACTGATCAAATTAAAGGTGATTTCATGTTTCTTTCATGCTGATTTTAATCTGTAACCAATATAAATGGTAATCGGTTTATACATCCAGAAGAACCATCATAAAAATGAATAAAGCTGGAAGTGGAGAAAAGCAACGCAAGAATTTTGCCTTTTTAGTCCAATATAAATATGGACAAATATTTAAACATGTTTTATTCAATTATGAAATTAAAGTAACTTACTTTTATAGATTAAAATCATATTCTTACATTCTTAACATATTCCAAAGACTTAGCAAATTACGTGCCAGAAATATTCAAAGTATCTGCAACTTCCCATTCCTTACTCACACTTTCCAATCTCTTAACAGAGGAACAGGACAATTATTTTCTTTTATGTGATGTTTTACCAGAAGACAGATTACTTAGAGAGCAGCTTCAGCAAAAGAGACTGGTAAGAAATTACTGTTGTTTCATTTCTAAGGTAAATACTCCAATGGAGTAATATATGGTAACTTAGTAGGCATTTTAAAGTGAAATAATTTTTTGCTAGATGGCAAAATTCTGAATTTTTTTTAAGCTCATTTCCCTAGATGCTGCACAAACATACACAAATTCCCTGTTTATTGTGTTTTTTCTCGGAATAAATTTACAAGTTGTATGTCAGTGTTCCACACAAGCAGAAAATACGCCCAGAACACTGAAAAATGCTGAGTGTGCTGAACATTTTTCTTCTTGCAAGGATCTGCAATGCATTGATACACTATCTTTTGTGTTATAATCTACATCTAGGGAAATTAGCAAAACAAAACTCAGTGTGCGATGCTGTGAGCAGGGAAAGTGATACTTACCTACAAAATCTTTGAGCAAGTTGTTTCTGTGTATTCGCACTCTCTTTCCCAGATTTCATTAATTCACAGCCTTGTGCTCACAAGCACCATGGTGTGAGTGGAGGAAGTCTGGCCAGTATTGATTCTGTGAAATGCAGAAGACAAGAAATGCCAGCTCTTGAGTTCTGATGAGCCACTCTGGTTCTTCTTGCCTGGTGATGGCAACCTAGTACTTTAAACAGACCTTGCTTAACTTTTAGGCATTGTCAGTTCTGAATGGATGGTCCTTCAAGGTAAACTCGTGCTGACCAGCTTCCAGGAGACTTAGTCCAGGTTGTTGACCAGTGGTTTTTTTTTCTGTTTTCTTCTTTGAAATATGCCTCTGAAGTCTGGTTTTGCTGTTGGGCTGATTTAGAAACTAATGTTATGTGATACATAGCAGCCTTGTTGACAGTCTCCTCATGTTAGGATGCAGGATATTCTGCTGGCAAGTCATCTGAACTGTGAGATTAACGTTAGAGGGCAGGCCTTGTGGTCTTTACACAAATACATTCCTTAGTTTAGTGCTGGCAGCTGTGTCCTGAGAATTATCAGCACAGGCCTTCTAACCCTTTGTTATGCTGTTTCTTCTAGTATGTTCATATTTCAAGTTTGTACATACACAGCATGCAAATAAAGACATCTTAAGTGATAAGCATTGAGAATGAAGGAGAACCTTATAAAACCCAGATTCTAGTCCCAGGGAAATTGGGATTGGCAGGCAAAATCCAGTTGGTTCAGCTACTCTGTGAGTGTTGTTTCAGTTTGCTGACTACAGTGATGTTCTTCAGCTTGAAGTGCATGACTAGTGAATCCCCAGAACTGGAGGAATATGTACCAGTCTTACACAGCTTTCCATAGGATCCCAATTCCTGCAAAGGAGAAATGCAGTAGTTCTTCCACTGGGGATTTCCCATGGAGTTGGAGTTGCCTGGCCTGAAGCCTTTATTCCTATGTAAGTCCATTGGAATGGCATGCACTCAGAAAAAAACAGCTGATGCACTCATACCTAGATGCTTCTCTTCCAAAGCCATCCAGGATCGGTAAAAAAGGTTTGTCTAGGTCAGGACCCTTACCCTTGACAGCAGCTAAGTGTCTCTGGTATGTGCTGTCTTCTGATCTAGTGGTGATTCTTTCCCAAAATACTCACTTATGCTCCTGCAATTGGCATCTCAAAAACTTCTGAATTCAGCAACATGAAGCTCCAACTCTGAACCCACAAAAACTTCCAGGATCCCCACTACCTGCAGGAATGAGTTGCACGGCTTAACCACGCACTGGGAGAGAACCATCTGCTTGGTCCTTTTTAACCTGTCATGTCACACCTGACTGGTTTTTATATTAGAAGAGGTAGTGAAGAATTTGTCGTCAGTATTATCCAAACCATTAACGATTTGTCTCCTGATTTATCCACCTTACATTATGTCTTTCATTAGTCCTGCACTGGAGTGTGCACTCATGGCAAAGAAGGACAGCAACATCCTGGGCTGTATTAGGAGGAGCGTTACAGTCAGGTCAAGGGAGATGATCCTTCCCCTCTACTCAGCACTGCTGAGACCACATCTGCAGTGCTGAGTCCAGTGCAGGGCTCCCCAGTACAAGAAAGGTACTGACTTACTGGAGCAACTCTGGTGCAGGGTCACAAAGATGCTTGAGGGACTGTGACATCCTACATACAGCCTCTCCTTAGAGGCTGAGACAGCTTGGACTGTCAGTCCAAGACAAGGCTCACAGGGAACTTAGTGATGTATATTAATACTTGATGGAAGTGAAAAAGGAGTCACATTCTTCTCAATTGTGTCCACCAACAGGACAAGAGGTAATGGGCATGAATTAAAAATCAGGAAATTCCCCCTGAAAACAAACACTTTTTTTTTACTGTGAGGATGGTCAAACACTAGAACAAGTTCCCCAGAGGTTTTGTAAACTCTTCATCTGTGGAGACAGTCAAAACAAAACTCAACACATTCCTGGGTAACCAAGTAGAGATGAGCTTGCTTGGGCACCGGGGTTGGACTAGTTGCTCTCAAGAGATCCTTTGCAACCTCAATGATTTGGTGATTTGAGGATGCTGTTTGGTGGTTCTTCACTGTGCATCATTGCTGCACTTCTCTGTATCTTTTCTAGTTTCCTACAATCACTTTGAGTTTGTGTAAGACATCTTGAATATTGTGTGTGGGTATGCAGCGTCATAGTGATGTTTGTTTCCCAAGCATATATCATGTTTGTGTCTTTGAGGAAAAGAAGGAGGGTTGTGATTGAGCATGCAGCTGTTTTCAATGAACCATCTTATTACAATAATACCTCCTGGCTGCTACAAATTGGACTGTACTTTTTCATTTTTAAAGGGCATTTGTTTCTGATTTTGTGGTGTTTTGTAGTATGCAGCTCTATACCAACTTGGCCTTTTCTCCACTGCAGTGCCAAGGGCACTGTGGAGTCTGTTGGCAGGTGAGCAATCTCATTTCCTCTGCAAGTAGACATTTCCTCAAACTCAGGAATGAGTGGAGAATATAGCTCAAAGCAAGTGCTAGTTTTATTTACAGAGTAATTAAATTGTAAAAGAAAGAGATATGCATTCTTATTAGGCTGCAGAATAATTTGCAATTATCACTGTTTTCAATATCAGAATTGTATCCTCAGTTTTTACAGAAGGATTTTGTGAAATCAAGCTGCAGCTGTAGTTGGGGCTAATGGAGTCTCTGCTTTAGTTACAGCAATAAAGTCTGTTTATTTTTTTCATTTCCTTTTGCTGCAATCTGAGCGATCACTTGCAAGTTAAATAGTTATTTTGCTTTGTAGAGCCTTTTACCTCCAGACAAGTCCAGCAATTAAGAGTGAGCTGGCAAATGGGCTCATGTGAGTTGCTAGAATAACGACCAGAGCTTTACAACTTTTGGTGATTTTTCTGCAGCCTTTGAATCCTAAATGCTGTCTCCAACAGCAAGCCCAAACAAGGATAAATGTTGTCTTTAAAATGTGCTGCTTGAAGCATTTCATTTTGCAGTTTTGAAACTCCAGTGTAGGAATATTTCAGGCTGTATTGCAGCAGGGAGCTAGCCAAGGTGGATGTCATGCAGAGACATAATGGTGACTGTGATGTATTGAGAGAGGCCAAGGAATGAGCCTGAAGTAGGTTAGAGAGCACAACTTGCTGAAATAGCTGACAAAGCTGTGAAATACAAAACAGATACGGTCTTTTGGAAAAACACAGTCTTGACAAAGGATTTGTAGTTGTGAAGCAGTACCAGGCAAGAAAGTCCTGGCAGCAAAGCTAGAGAGATACATGGAGGGGCAGTGTCGATATAAGTCCCTGGGGTGTTTCTTAAGTAAAAACAGTAAAATCCTCAAACCTATTTTTTTGAAAATACATACTTCCTACAAGAGCACTGACCTCGTCTTGCTGTCATGTGTACCACTATTCACCTGTCATCTGACTGATAGTTTTAGGTGAAGAGGCTTCTCTTTCTCCCAATGAGTAAAGACCCTGAAGAAGAGTCTTCACCAAGACTGCAAGCTGTACCAGCTTCCCAGGAAGAGCTGTCCGTATGATCCCCGGTTTGTCACAATCTTAAGCTGAGACCAGGTTCAGGAGGTTGAAGCTATGCACTGGAAGGGATGGAGATGTTAGCCCAGTTTAGTGTAATGCAACATCAGAAGTGCTTATAGCGTAGCGAGTAATGTCAGCATGTTAATATCTCCTTCTGAAATTCTGTAGGCCCTTCTTTGCCTATGCTGGGCAGTATGTTTTAGAAATAGTAGAAACAATGTTTATAATGGTTTCAAATCGAAAGTTAGCCAAGTAGGGTCAAACACGCTGCCCAGTGGAAAAAGGAAGCAGCTCCAAGTATCAGAGAAAGCCTCAGTTTCTACTGACATGGTATGGGATGTTCGCTGCCTGCCTGGAACAGTCTTGCTTAATTGCATCTCTGCTGAAGGGCTATGACAAGGTGTGCTCCATTCATCTCTTTCCAGGTTCAGCCCTGAAAAATAGGAATTTACATTTCTGTGAGCTGATGTTTTGCATAACGCAGCAGGACATGAGCAGATACAGCCTAAAATGTGAGTGGGTGCTGCTGAGCATGACTCCAGCGTAAAATGTACACCTTGCAGTACAAAATCAAACAGAAAAGCCCCAGCATCTCTATTTTCAGGGTAGCAGACTCTTAGCTGATGTGCAGCAGCTCCAGTTCCCAAGCAGTGTGGTTGAATACAGTCCCCAGGAGGGGCTGTGGCAGTGTCCCCATGTCCCCTGGCGTCCACAGACCCCAGGCCAAGGCACCACAGGTGCAGCACTCTGCTGCACTCTTGACAGGCATCACCCCCCTGCCCCTCGCTGGGTGCTTCTGTGGAAGAGAAGCAGACAGTATATTTATTTTCCCAGGGTCAGCCTCCTGCCATCTCTCAGGGGGCAGCGGGATGTGGTGTGGTACGTCCGCACCAGCCCATCTGC
The DNA here is from genome assembly GCA_013397895.1 of Origma solitaria. Classification (NCBI taxonomy): domain Eukaryota; kingdom Metazoa; phylum Chordata; class Aves; order Passeriformes; family Acanthizidae; genus Origma; species Origma solitaria. The sequence continues at coordinate 2,117,327 of VZRL01002171.1, forward strand.
ACCCACGACACATTGGGGCCTTTCATGACAATAGCTCAAGCCTTCCTTTCATTTCTTTTGGGGTTCTTTTCCTTTCTTTTCTGCCTTCTCTGGAGTTTATCCACGAGGCATAGCTGAGTGTAATTCAGATGTATCCTATGGACAAATTTGGGCCTTAATCCACATCAAAGAGTTACTAAAGAGGCAGGTGAGAAACACAGTTTCACTGCAGGTTCTAAGGAGATAAAGAGAAAGAGAAAATCCCCTAAGAAATTTAGTCAGGATCCCAAATGTCAGAAAGCAAGCAGTAGCACCTCTGTGTTGCACAGAAATTAAATCCTTTCCCAGTTATCAGTACTTAAAACACAAGTACAGAGTAGTATGTTGCTAGGCTGAAAATATGCTAAGTTTTAATCCAAGCATTGATTCTCCCGTGTCCCAGATGATTAAGGCCTTTCCATCTGAAGTGCATAGTAACTCCACAGTATAACTACACGGCTTCAAGAGAGAAAAATCACCTGCTGCTTGATTTTGTTGTTAGGAAAAGTGCACCGAGTGTTGTAAAGTGTCTGACCTAGCCTGTTGCCCTGCTTTAAACAGAACCAGGGTGAAGGCGGTGACCTTCTCATTTTCCCTGGGTTTGGTATGTGCCACACATTCTTAGAGAAACTGCCGGGGCTGTGTCCCGTGTGAGGAAAAAGCTCTCTGGGTTGCCTGCAAGTGGCCATTTAGGATGGAGTTTATCGTTCCACTGGGCTTTGGGTGGTTACCCATAAACCTGCTCATTGATACCAGAGCTAAATCTGAATCATAGGTAGAAACAATAAACTGATACATTTTATACAGAATTTAAATAGTTGCATAAAATCTCACTGTGGATTGTATTTATTTCCATGCACCATGTATATAAAGTTAAGATAATTTTACAGGAAATTAACTGGGGCACATACTGCCTTTGGAAAAACTTGGAATATTTGTGAGAACCCACATTCAAAACATACTAACATCTGGTTCGTGTCAGCAGCACATTTGAATTTTATATGTTCATTGTTACCAGTAAGGATAAATATGTATAATAAGCTTATGTGATGGATTGATTTTATGATTATGGTTTTGTCTGAATAACTATATCTGTTCCTTTTCATAGAGAGAAATTCTAGAACAGCAGCAACAAGAGAGATATGACACAAGTTTCCATAGTATGTGTATGTTCTGTGATCAAGAATTCACAGGAAACAGGTTTGTTTATTGCCCTGTTTGCTTTTGTTTTATTTTTTTATATCTTCTTAAGTAGATCCTGTCCTACTTCTCAAGCCTTTTTATTTATTCCAGTGCAATTATTTCTACCACACAGTAGGCTGGGAATGAACCGTTTTAAAGAGAGATTCTTTTTGGCAGGTGTTTTAGTGACAAGGAGAGCTGTTTAAGCAAGTATGATGGTTGAAAAATATTTTTATCCAGTTGTACAGTTTACTATTCAAAGCTCACCTAACTAGTGTGAATTTGAATATCAAATGAAAAAGAGGAAAATTAGAGTGAGAACAGTGTGCTTTACAGCATCAGTCAAGAGCGAGCAAGAATTGCACTGAAGCGCATGCTCCAAAGAAACTTTTTTTATACAGAGAACATTAGTTTCAGTTGGAGAGGCTAAGTCTGTTTTCATGGGTAGTTCTGGTAATCTGGAAGGGTGGAAGAACCTGTGGTCATATTCCTGCAGATCATCCCAACATTCTATGAGTGTCCCTCTTTACTGTCTGGTGCAGTGAAGTTCACATCGTTCAGCCCCCAGGAACTTCATCCTGTGCTTCTTCTTGGGTCTGACAGGCAGAATGGATGTTTGAAAGTCATGCCTGGACTGTAGTAAAAGCAACTGTCAACATTTGGATGTTTCTTTAGCTCCCAAAAGCAGAAGCTGAAGCATATAGAGAGGTTGAGCACCTAAGGAATTAACCAGTATATCTCTGTTAGAAGAATATCTTATTTGAACATCCATTGTGTTTATTTGTATACACTTTTGAGTGTCATTCATGTTGCTAGTGCTGTGTGAAGCAACACTGTAAAAGCAATTGCATCCAAGACTTTCTGCTCTACTAACCAGCACAGAGAAGACTGACAAATGGCTTTTTAGAATGTTTCTCAAGAGGGTTGTTTGAAATGTGATTTGCTTATACAGGGTAATGAATGAGCTTTGCTAACAGGGTGAGGGTTAAAATAAACTATACTGTAATTTTCATTTGAAGGATTATATTTCATGCATGTGGATTGAGCAGTTGAAATGTTACTGAACATTCAACAGAGCTGAAAATGAAAAGCTTCCTGTTTCAATAAAATTGCATTCTATTTTCCTAGCAGTGGCAGCAAGACTATTACTGTTTATTTAATGTTGGCTTTTATGCAACTTTAGGGCCATTGGTGTATTTTAAGTCATTAATTGAATAATTCTCATATGTATCCCAAAATATGTAACATTCTATTTGAATGTCTTTTGTAGATCTGTCCTTCTCAATCATATGGCAAGAGAGCATGCTTTTAACATTGGGTTGCCAGATAACATTGTGAACTGCTATGAGTTTTTGGCTGTGTTGCAGGGGAAGCTTGACAAGTAAGTAGAGTTTGGTTTCTTTGTTTGTTTTCAGTAAACTTGGGTCATATTTCTTTGAACTTGGAAATAGTAGATTAAAAGGAATTCAACAATTGCGGCTAGTTAAGAAGAAACAAAGAGAGCATGTAAGTTTATTGTGAGTACTCTTAAAAGTCTTTTTGTTGACTTCTTGAAAGCTAATTCGTAACAGCCCATAGTATGAAGTCAAGTGCTGTGCTTCAGTTATGCATTGCAGTTTCCATTGACATCAGTAACAGCACGTGCCTTTTTCTCATCACTTTTAGCATTAATGTTCTTTCTCATCATAACAAACTTTTTGCTAAACATCTCTTTAATCACTGAATACAGAGTTCTTATGCCAGTCTTCACTTGCCTTTGTATATCATTAAAGTGGGATATTTGGTTTGTCCTTTCTGTACTGCTTACAGAGTGCATCCCAGAGCAGGAGGGGATACATACATGTTAACTTTTTCCAGAAATTAAGATGTATTAAGACTGCCTTTTCTTTTATCATAGGTATTGCCTAATGCACTGAATTACCATGCTCACTGATAATTTGCAGCTCCACTGTTTATCAGTAGGACCCAAGGCTTTCAGTTAGAGGGAGTTTTCTCAAAGCTGATCCTCTCTGTAGTTAATGCACAAGCTGATAGTGTGTCCAGAGTAGTGAAAGGCCACTCCCCCTACTGCTGAGAATAGATTTATTAGCTATGCTAGTAGAATAGCACCTGAGAATAAATTACTAGAGGAGAAAAATCTTGTTTCAGGCAAATAAGACTACATTATGTATGCTGACAGAAAGTCTTCTGTGCTACTCTTCCTGGGAATGCCTTTCTCAAGTAGAGCAAACAATTTGCTGTTAACAGGTGGAGCAGAGCAAATATAAAATTCATAGATGTATTCTGCCAGCAGACTTATGATTCACTAGCAAGGCAATACTGATTTGAAGTCTGCAAGTACAAGGAAAACTCAAAACTTCTTAAATGTCTTGGAAGGCAAAACAACACAGAATCCTGAACTGCTGCTCTACACGAAAGAGCTGAGGGGAGTCTGGAACCAAAACTGTTCTGTGATGCTGATCTAAGGCAGTGCATATAGTTCTGGTTTGTTTGAATTGCTCTGGAAGACATACTGTGGTAAAATTCTCATTTGTTAATGAATGTTTTCATCTTCTCAAGTTATGTATATGTACACCTATATATAATACTTCATGTCTGTGTACATATGTGTGCATATGTATGTCTGTGAATGATACAGACCTGTGTATGTATATGTATGAATTTACTTACTGAATTTTATTACTCGGTATTTCAAAATCCATTTACCACCCTGGAAAACTTCCATTTACTACCCCCCTGTGGATTCAGAACTATAAAAACTTTCTGCTTCACTAATTTAAATTGTTTCAAAAGATAAGTACTATGTTCAGAGTTTGGGGTTTTTTAACTTTGAATTACAAAGAAACAGTTACGGATAGATTGGATGTCTGTATAAGTCCATGTTGATTTAAAGAGTTCACACCTTCACAATCAGCAGCCTTTTTATGCCAGTTTTGGGTAATCAGACTTTTCTCCCACTTTGCATATGGGGCAAAGAGTAAACTTTTTTGTTATCTATATTTTTCATTTTCTGTCGTTGTTATTTCTATGTTTGATTGACTCTACAGTGATCTGAGATTATCTTGTATTTTATTTTTTCAAATAAGCTTTCCCTGGCATTTAGTTTGCTCTCACATGCTTAGGATTAATCTTATTATATATAACTCCATCTTATTTAAGGTTATTATCTTGTACTATTTTTATTTTAACATGTTGACCTATATACCTTTTTATGTTAGCTTGCAGTGTTTATACTGTGAAAAAATCTTCAGAGACAAAAACACACTTAAAGATCGCATGAGAAAGAAGCAGCATCGCAGAATCAATGCCAAAAACAAAGAATATGACAAATTTTATATCATTAATTACTTGGTAAGTAGTTCTGTGAATAATTAGTAAATTGACTAAAGAGATATAGACATTATCTAGTTAAAAGTGAATAAATCCAAATCAGCAATTAGTATACAGGTCAAAAATCAAGTGAAGGATTCTTAAGAAGTATGCTCATTTATGGTACGATATCCTGGATAATTGTCAAACTAAGCACTAGTAAACATTTTCTGTTGAGGTTTGATTTTGAGAGATGCAAGAATGTAGCTTGAAGAGACAGTAATCATCATGTCATTAGTGCTCAGTCTCTGCTTTAATAACCAGAAGGGAAAGTGAGATAGAGTAATGAAGTAAATGGAGGTCTAACTTAAAGCTGTTGCCTTTGAGCTTGTTTTCTACAAACCTTAAGCTGGAAGTGCTCTTCAGAGTATAAATTAAATGCAAAGAGGAGGAAAATGAAAGACACATAGATGAAAGAAAAACAGTTAGTTTTTAGCCTCCAGGTAGGTGTATGTTGCTAAATATTTTTTTTTATCTCAGACCTTTGAGAGTGTGTACATGTGTATGTAACAGATTTTCACTTGCTGCCTTCAACTTATGAATATAGGAGCTGTTTCAAAAGCTGCTATGTTCTGTCCCAGAAATAACTACAGTTCACCTGAAGTAGTCTTTTTGCCTTCTACATGTGCTAATATCCAGGTTATAAATAGGCATTCTTGGCTGTTTTACCTACTCTTCCCCTTTAATTTCTCTCCATGGGTTTTACTTTAATACTGAGAACAAAAATTTGTATGTTTAATGCTCTGCCGAGTCCCTTCTACCCAAGATAGAATGAGTTCCCTTGGTGATATTTTGTATTTTTCTTCCAAAGATCGATGATCTGAGACCTGGAGGTTTTTTCCTAGATATTAAAACATCACAGCTTTGGATACTGACCTGTATTTGCTGCACAGTGGGGAAAAAGTTATGAAGTTCTGTAGGGTAGATGTTCTTAGATTCTCAACAGAACTGAGCATTTACTTCTCCTTTGGAAGTTAACAGATTTTAATTTAATGTAATTGTTTTAAGTGATTTCAATAGTTTCTTGCTTCTCTGCTTGTCCTGCACATAATATTATCTTGTCAGAATTTGGCATCCTTTTAAGTTACCTTTTGTCTCTAATTTGCATTCATTGTTCAGATTTTAATCTGTTCCATCTTAGATCAGGAAATTGATGATTACCCAGAATCTCTGAGAACCATGAAGTACTACTTGAGAAATTTGAGGGACATGCAGGGAGGTCATAACATCAATACAGACACCATGGCTGTGTCGTGTTAATAAGCAGAATATGCCAAAGTAAATACAACAGCAAGGCTAATATTCGCATACTTAACCTCTTTTCTCTAGTTCTCCAAACTGGATGGGTTTTTTCAAGCTGAGTCTATATTCAATAAATTCTAGATATTACACAAGGTCTGCTTTCTGTAATGACTTAATACAATGATTTTGCTTCCATTCCCCTAACACCTCACAACTTACCAGAAAATTTTTTTAATGTGTACTATCAAGATTTACTCATTTTTACCAATGAGTATTAGAGATCTGTGCTTCACATTGCTCCAAATGTCCAGGGTAATTCTAGAATTTCAAAGACACAGACATATTGTACCTGAAATGACAGGTGTAGTGTTTCAAAATTTGTAACTAAATTCACCTTAACCTCAAGCTGTAGGCATACAATTTATCTGGGGTTTTTTATATTTTTCATAGAAGTTTGAATTTTGGTCTTTCTATATGCCAGTTTGATCAAGTTTGGGGGTTGTTTTTGTCAGAAAGAGATTATAAACCTAAGTAGGTCTCTAGTGATAAAAATCAGTGTTGTCACAGTGTTATCCAATTTACCTCTAGGATATGCATCATAAAGACTTTCCATCAGCAACTGGATCTTAAACTATTTAAAAGGTCCTTATTACAGCCATCTTACAGACATTATTGTCCTTCTTTTGTAATTTTTCCATTACATGTTATCTTCACCAAGCACTGCATAAAAGTCTTACTAAGCTGCAACTGGCAGTTTATTTTGTAGCTTTTGTACTGAGAAGTTTTAAGGGCTTTTTGTTCAGATGGCCTGAGAATGCTGAATTGCCTCATGATCTTCTGGCCAGTTCTTACTTGTCTTTTCAAGCTGATGGCGCAGCTCCCATTGATTTCATTTAGAGCAGTAGGCTTGCCTGCCTTCTTCCTTTCCTTCCCTTCTGCTTTTGACTTCACTTGTGTTTGTAGTGCAGTTGTGAGAATCTGTTTTCATAACATAAGTTAGTTTTCTGTCTGTGTGTTAGCAATTTCCTACCCAACTTTCCAATTTGGCATAGCAATGAGTAATATAAGTGCATGTTCCTATGTAAATAGTTTGATATCCTGTGACTTCTGTTGTGATCTACCTCCATATCATTTATTTGTCTACCTCCATATCAATGGCATGTTCTGTTGCTCACAGATTAGCATTAAAATAAATTACATGGGATACTAGGTAGGAGTGGAAGGGGTTTGTTTTTTTTGGTCATGTGTGTGATAGATTTCTTTCATAAGCAAGTATCAAAGTCTTATTATTAAATAGTTATATGGAATTACAGAAGGAGTTTTACAATTCGGTAAATAACTTGAAGGGCAGTGGGGTTACTTCCCCAGTGGATTTGGAGATCTTTTGGCTCTATTGTGTAAATGTGGAATATTTTATCAATCTTACTCAGAAAGGCTTGAAGTGTTAATTCAGAGAGAGGAACAGGTACTGGAGTATGAAGAACTGAGCAACAATGTATCCATGATATATATATAGATTACCTTATTTTTCTTTTCTTCCAAAAAAATCTTCCAACCTGATTTTGTTGTTTCTCTGCCTGTGTTATCCTTTGGCCCCATGACTCACCTAGCACAGAGAGCCAAGTGGAGAGGGAAGTACTTTGTAGTCTGTGGTGCCTGCTGGAGGCCATAAAAGAACAGCAGGCAATATTAAAACTCGTATTCCCAGAGGAACTGAGGCAAGCCCAGACTGACAAGGCCTTCCCTTTGTATTCATCGAATTGTTACCAGAAGCACTTCTAGGTATAGAGTATCTTTTGTAGGAAACTCTGATGTCTGTTTTCAAATTGACTAATGGCACATATCTGCGGAATGTGACATCACTGTAATTAATGCACTTATAACTAAGCTAGGCAGCTGAAAAATGGTACTTACTGCTTACTAGAGAACTCGTTTCATAAAGCTTTTATTTTTCCTCAAGGATAAGAAGATGTTTTCTCCTTATTGCCAAGCCCTAGATCGTCACTACTATCTGCTGGGGAACAGGGGAAGAATATTTTATTATGGGAGACACTACTTATATTTAGCCTGTTTTGATTTACACAGTGTGTATTTTGTAAAATAGTAAAGGGAAACCCTTTATCAGTTGGTGACAGTTCAAGATTTAATAAAATCCCCCAAGCGGGGGAGTGCTTCATATTGAAATTAATCCAACACAGATTAAGTAATGTTGGGGTAAGGCCATCTCTTCTTCCTCGTAGACCATCTCGAGTTCTGTAGCAGTATAAAACAGATAACATAACTCTTCTTCCTCATAGACCATCTCGAGTTCTGCAGCAATATAAAACAGATTACATAACTCAGGTGATCACAGCAAAACAGGTGAGAAGACAGGCGAGAGAAAATTTGCAGGGGAAGCAACATATGTTTGGAGTTTCTGAGCTCCACAGGTCTGGAACTCCATTTGCATGTAATTCAGTAACTGGTCTTTAGGGAACACTGCTTGAGATACCAGCTGCTGCTCCTAGTTTCTCCCATCTCAGCACTTCTTTTCAAGCTGGGCTATGTTGCCTCAGAGAGGCGCACAGACTTTCTCCCTGTAGAACTGCACTCAAGTTGAGAAGGTAAATTGCCACTGAGGCATTTCATCTCCGTGCATTTAGACTACATTTTGGAAGAGGAAATAATCAAACCACACACATTTGCATGCTCTCCTCACTTTTCTTTAGGATCATCGTCTCTGTGAGGTACACAGTAAGCATTTAAAAGAAAAAGTTGTTTTTTCTAGAATATATAGTAAGGCCTTCAGGGTTTTTTTAATTATGCATTTTCTAGTGTTTGAACTATTAACAGTGTCAAGTCTCATTTTTACTCTGGTTTTGTTAAGAATTTCTTCGGAATCTCTAGAGATGATTCCTGGAAGCTCTTGCATCTTGGATGAAAGAGCAAAGAAAGTTGAATACTTAACAAAGGCACCCTTGGTCCCAGACGCCCATCAAGTGAAAAAGTGTTAAAAAAAAGAAAAATTAAAAAAACCTGGAAGATTTTTAAGAATGTTTCAAAAAGCTCTTTTCCACCTAATTGCTCAGATTCAGTCTCTTCGCACTTTCATCACAATGTTCCTAGTTATCCATTCACCATGCAATTTTCCAGTGATACAAGATCTGGTTAGCTTTTTGCTTTTTCCTTTTTTTTGTTCTCTGAATATAAATAGATGAGGGAAACAGAGACCTCTTACAAGATCCCTCTCTGCCTTCTTCACAGAAACACCATAAAGAAACAGCAGCAATAACAAAGTCTGTGCATGGTTTTTCCATTTCACCTTTTAATTAAAAGGTGAGGCTTAATATTGGCTGCTGTTTTGAACATACTCTTTTATGCTCATGTACTTTGAGCTGGTAAAGCAGAAAAATGGTGAGCATTCGTCTTCATTTTGCAGTGGTTGTGAGCCACTGTCTGCTCATTAAGGTGTTAACATTAGCAGACATAGGAAGGAAACCAGTGCGCAGCTGGATGAACATGTGGTGAGAGGTGTTAATGGCTTCGTGTTATGTCACTGTAATGGTGACATTAATGAGTCTCCCCTCTCACTCAGAGAGTTTACATACTACCGTGTAGTATCACTGAATTAATTACAGAATTTTCATTCTGTAATATATGATGACATTATGTTTAGAGCTGTCTAGAGACAATTGTTTATCATTTTCCTGATAGACACTGACAACTTTAAAAATTCTCACTAAATTGTTCAGTGATGCATATCTTTTCCTTCTTTTTCAAAACAACCATAAAGGCAATAATCACACTTGTTAGTAAGGATGTTATTAAATATATTTATTAGAAGGAATATTTGAATACAATTAATTAAAGGATTATCTTTTCATTAGCTGCCTTTTTTTTAAATGAGGACAAAATAATCATCTATGGTCTTTGTGAATCCTCCACAGCTATCAAAAGTATGGATCCAAAATACTATTCTGATTACTGGTTAGTTGCTTGGGTTTATTTTTAAAGACAAGAGGAATCCGAGGAAAGAAAAACACCAGCTAAAGATGACTGCTGGTATTTGAATAGAGCCCTTCAGCTTTTTATTGCCGGTTATTTATATCTCAGTCATGCTGAGAGTGCTTGCCATTGTGCTGAATGCTGAACAAATGTATTGTCATATACTTCGTGCTGAAGGTCTTTAAGGTATAAATAAACAACATAAAAACTAAAAGGAAGAACAGAACACCACGAATAGATGTGCTTATGTTCATGTCTGAGAAGAGAAGACAAAGTGGGGTCTAGCTCAGAGGTGTGAGCCCTGGCTCCACTGCCTTTCGGGAGCGCTCCATAGCCAAGTTCACACCGTGTTCTCACTGACACAGCCTTGAACAAGGTACAGGCACTGCCTGGGGGAGTTGTGCCAGCTAAAGCCTCAGGTGTGACTGCTGCATTAAGCAGCACGTGCTGCATGAAAAGCAAGGTAGGCAGATTAGATTGAGCAAGTGTGAAAGCTAACTTGAGACAGGGATAACATACCCACCTCAGGAACACCTTGGAAGTGTTGCAACACTCTGCTTTTCTTGAGAACTCTGTGCCAATCATCTTTCTCTCAGCTGTAGTGTGGGGAATGTCCCGTTAAAGGACAAAAATAAAACTTTTACTAAAGTGTTGTATGGCTGGCTTTTATTCACAGCAGTGCTGAACTGATCCAAAATAAGATATTGATTGTGACTTCTGAGATGTTCGTTCAGTTGATTGACAATGTGTGATATGAATCAGGAAATGTTTTTTTATTTTCTTTTTTTCCCCCCCAGGAATTTGGAAAGTCCTGGGAGGAAGTGCAGTCAGAGGACGACCAGGAATTACTAGATAACCTAGAAGAGTAAGAGTTACTTATATGCCCATTACACAGACTTGCAGGACCATTATTTTTTTAAGTAGTTGCAGGGAAAATGCTGTGCATAGTTAGCACACAGTTTAAATTCATTTGAGCAAATCAAATCAACTCCAATTTTTCCTCATTAAAAACACTTCGCAGCACTGAAAGCTGTAAACTTCATATTTCGACCATAAGCCTATTTTTTGTTTGCCTAGAGCTCAAACAAGAGCCTTCTGAGTTTGTAATGATGTAGGCAAAATGCATTATTTTTCACTTTTGTACCAGAAAACAATTGAACAGCTTTTGCTCAAATTTAAAAATCAAAAGTAAGCATCAAAAATGCCAGTATGAGGAAGACATTGTGTGAAAAAAATTGATAAAATGTATTAACTAGAGATTAAAGAAGGATTTCAAAGGAAGCTTCTCAGCAGTGCTGATTGAGGGCAGCATCTACCTCCTCTGCATTCTTCTATGGTCCAGGCCCTCAGATCACTGCAGGGGTGGTTTCTTTGGCCATAGAAAATTAAATAGACAGGAAGTGATTTATGGGTATCAGGGTCCTTGATCTTCTTGGTTCTCTCTGTGACTTGAGGTTAATTTTACTTGACTCTACCTGGTTGCAGTAATAGTTGTATCTCTCAGCAGTACTAGGGTTTAAACAGATGTTTTGGTAAATAATTCTCTGGGTACATGTCTAAATGTAGCATAAGTGAGTAACTTATATTTAATAAGTAAATAACACTTAGAGTTAGCTCTGCCTGATGATTGTTACTTTGGCTGGTATATTCAAAGATTAGAAAGGTATAAAAGAGTTTTAAAAGACCTTAGAAAAATAAACACTGAAAGCAGATTTTGATTACTTGCCAAACTGGATAGAAATTAAAGTTAATATTCTGTTTGTTAGAGCAGACAATTTCAAGTAGGATTTAATATTCCTGTCTTCACAGGAATTACCCAACATTAACTGCTCACTTATTCTCAAATTAGTAATTTTTTTAGGCTGTACACCAGATTGTAATCATGTATCCAGCTATAAATCCCCACTGTCTTTTCCACCCCTTTAAAGTATGCAGTTTCTCTGTATTTATTTCTAGTGTTGTGAAAGCAGAATCTGAATTGCCCTTTCACAAAATGTCTCTTCTCTTTTCCGCAACTAAATGAATATTTTTGATTTTCGTTCATAAGAGATTGGTCTGACTGGGAAGAGCATCCTGTATGTGCAGTTTGCCTGTTCTGTGAACAGCAAGCAGACACCACAGAAAAACTGTATCTTCACATGCAGGTAAGACCTGGTTTAAGTAACAGTTTTTTCATCACTTTGGAATTAAAAATTGGGTTTGTAACTTCTTTGTTAAGGTCAAATCAGCTGCTGCATTAGAATGCCCTCTTCAGCACAGAACTAAAGTACTGCATGCACCTCCAGCATTTGTTCTTCAAAATATGCAGAGAAGTCAAGTTTTACATTAAGAGTATGACTGGCTATTACTTTTAAGTCTACAGGTTGCTACAGACAGTAAAGAAATAGCATCTTTAATATCATAGTGGTTTGATGGTTTAATATATTTAATGGCTAGCATCTGTGTTTCAGTTTTAATAAACTATTTAACAGTATTATAGTTTAACAGAATACAAAAGTTTCTGATTAACCAAAATTTTTGGGGTTTGTTTCATGTATTAATGTTTGTGTGTCTATATGCATATGTCTGTGTCAGTCTATGAAAAGCTGAACTGTTTTTAACTTGCAATAGTAAAGTAGTGGAAATAAGATCTTTTTCCTTCCCTTTTTTTTTTTCTCCAGAAATCACATGGATTTCACTTTCCTAAAATAAAGTCAGAGCATGGTGAGTAAGAAGTGCTGTAATTGTCAGCATTTGCCACTAGTGTGGAGAAAACCACATCATAAGAATAGTGGAAAACAACTTTATCGGTTTTATTTTTGTACAGACACTGAAGTTTTCCATTATGGAAACTGTTTCTGCCAGCTTAAAAAAGCAAGCCAAAAACACTTTATTTTTACAGAACTGTTGTTACTGCCAGAGATGTGTGCTATTTTCTTTAGACCCATTGGATTCTTTTGCAAAGTAGCTTCTACAAATACCTGCTCTATGAGTTCCAGGTCTGGCTGCTGGAGACTTGGAAGTTTTTTGATTGGTTGGTTGGTTCGGTTTTTTGGTTTTGTTTGTTTATTTTTTTGTTTTGGGAGGTTTTTATTGTTATTGTTGTTATTATTATGCCTGTTAATACTTGCTTGCAAGTTAGAAGCTTTGTTTGGCTGATGTTTGCTTTCTCCTGTAGAATAGAATCATTTAGGGGGAAGGGGAAGACCTTTAAGATCATTGAGGCCAGCCGTTAACCCAGCACTGCCAAGTCCACCACTAAACCATGTCCCTGAGTGCCACACCTACACATCTTTTAATTACCTCCAGGGATGGTGACTCTGCCACTTCCCTGAGCAGCCTGTGCCATGTACTGACAAGTCTCTCAGTGAAGAAATTTTTCTTAATATCCTCATATATATAAACCTTCCCGTATCACTTGTTACTTGGGAGAAGAGACTGACCCCTACCTGGCCACAACCTCCTTTCAGGTAGTTGTAGAGAGCGATAAAGTCCTTCCTGAGCCTCCTTTTCTCCAGGCTAAACAGGGTCATTCACTGCCCTGCTCCTGCTGGCCACGCTATTAATGATCCAGCCCAGGATGCCACTGTCCTTCTTGGCCACCTGGGCACAGGTGGCTCATGTTCAGCTGCTCTCCACCGACACCCCCAGGGCCTTTTCTGCGCACAGCTTCCACCAGCCTGTAGCACTGCGTGGCACTGTGTGACACAAATGCAGGACCCAACACTGCGCCTTGTTCAATATAATACACTGGCGTGCTGGCCCAGGCTCATCTCTAACAGGTCTGGATTAATCCCTTACCCCCTTCAAATCTAGTTTAAAGCTGTCTCAATGAGCCTGCCAGCCTCCTGTGCACGGATCCTTTTCCCCCTCTGAGACAGGTGTACCACATCTGTCGCCAGCAGGCCTGGAGTCATGTTGACACACTCATGATCTGAAAACCCCAAATTCTTCCAATGACACCAGGCTTGGAACCAGATATTGATCTGCTGGCTCTTCCTGTTTCTGCCCTCATTATTCCTTGCAACTGGAAGGACAGAGGAAAACACTACTTGTGCTCCTGGTCCCTTAACCAGTTGTCCCAAAGCCCTCTTGATTGCCCTTGGACTTCTTGTTGCAACTTCATCACTGCCACCTAAAAAATCACTAACAGATAATTACTCATGAGGGTAGGACACTTTCTCATCGCATGTTTTAACCAGGGCCCCAAGGAGTCAGCAGATTTCCCCTGGCAGTGAGTCTGGTTGGCATTTTGGGTGTTCCATTCCCTCCAGCAGGGACCCTTCTGTGACAATGACCTTTTTTGTTTATGGGAGCGGTTTTTTAGCAAGGCATAGGCTGACTTAACCCTGGTGGCGCCTCCATGTTGAGTGAACCATTGTCCTCATCACTGATGGGCTCCGCTTGCAGGGGCTCACTCCTGTTACCCCTGGGCAGCTGGGGCGGTCACAGAGGGGATGGGCCTGCTGCCCGGGCAGGGCCTTGTCACCACTGCCCTTGTCCCTGCAGTCACTGTGCTCAGACAGGCACAGGGAGGGCAGGGAATCACCCAAACCATGCATCCTGTCTGCCTGCTGGGCCTGTCCCAGGGAAGCCAGGGTACAGTGCTGGTAGTCAGGCACTCTCTCATTCCCCAATATTCCTCAACCTACTTGCCTCCTCCTGGAGCTCTGTCACTAAGCTTAAACACTTAGGCTGAGAGGAAGCAAAATGTTTGCAGTTTTTGCACTAGAAGAAGGGTTAGTCTCCCAGCAGCTAGGAATAAGTGCTTACTCATTAATTGTCTAAGACACAGCATTCAGGCAGTGCTGGTCTTCAGTGAACTTTTATCAATCCTTACTCTTAATCTAAGAAAGCATTTTTAAATTAAGACTTATGTTGCCCAAGTGATTGTTTGCTACCATCTCTCCCAGGTCTGAACTTCTATCAGCAAGTAAAGCTAGTGAATTTCATGAGAAGAGAAATCCATCATTGTCGTTGTTACAACTGCCAGGAGAAGTTTCAGTCCAAAGGAGCATTAATAAGTCATATGGAGGAGACCAAACACATTGCATTCCTGCCAGCCAGGTCTACATGGGATCAACCACAGTAAGGGCAAATATGTTTCTTCCAGCATTTATACTTCTATTTGGTAATTTCTATGAAACAGTAAGTTGAAAATTTTGGGGTGTGCCCATACAACAGTGCCCTGAGCTCCCTAACTCTACTGGCCCAAATAAAATAAGTGGCCTCAAAACTACTCAGAATTAGAAATCTCCATACAATCTGAAGATAAAATGAATATGGGATACTGCTCTTCTAGTTGCATCCAGGACACAGTGTCCCCATATGTGGGATCTGCACTGTCAAGTCACTATGCTAGAGAAGTTTGTTGTTGCAAAGTTATTCTAGAACCAAATCAAACCCGGTTTGCACATTTAATGTAGATATATGCATGATGTCTACCTAACTTCAGGCATCAAAAGAAGTTGGTTGTTTACCCATAGTTTTTTCCATGGAAAATAGAGACAGAGTGTAACAAAACACTTGTTCAGACTCTAAGAGGCTGTATAGGTCCAGGGAATGATGCTCTCCCTACTGGGTGGTAGAGCACAGGGAGTGTTCTAACTCAAACACTGAATGTTCAGCATTTATTGTGGGACAAATATGGATCTGTAGTCTCTGTTGGGATATCATATGGGTGAAGAAATAGCAGGAAAGGCTTGTCTGTTGTCAGCTCTTTTCTATGACTCTTCTACACTGTGCATACCAATTGATTTTTTGGATGTGCTGTTTACTGTCATTTCAGACAACCAGAATTGCTTGTTTTTACTTTTCTAAAAATCTAATCTCGGCCTTTCAAACAAAATGTGTGACTGTCTAGTAATCATGTCTTGTTTCTTTCAGGTATTATTTTCCTACCTATGAAAATGATACACTCCTGTGTACGCTGTCAGACGGTGAAGATGTGATAAGTGAGGATCAAAGTGAAGAAGTGCCTGTTGTAAGCGAAGATATATCCAGTCTAAAAGCTCTCAAACAGAGCAGTGTTTTAAACCAGCTTCTCTGTAAAGAGAACAAGAGTCAGGAGAAATTTTGACCTGGAAGTACAATGGCTGACTTTTAGTGCATCTTCTGCAAGACAAAAAAAAAAAAAAAATTTTTTTTCAGTACTATTGGAATGCAGTTAAACTTACAAATGTTATTATCACTGGACAAATATTAGAAAGCAAATTCTAAATAAAAATCTAAGTGTTAAATGTGTTGGTTTATCTTCCTTTAAATTTTAGCTTCATTTTAAAATTGAATGTTTGATTTTCTGCTTGGATCTTTAAATACTGGTAGTGTTGTTTTCAAATTTTTCATCTTCTTATAATTTTTCCTGAATAAATCAGAATCTGAGTTCTATTTTAAGGCCACCTTGTGAACGGTGGGAACAACTGAGACAATGTGTAATGCCAGTGAGTAAATCTTCTATGTGTTATTGCTGTTAGAGAGGAAACAGAAAATGTAATTCTTGGTCTGGTATGTGAAAGGAATTTTGCTGGTTTTAACCCTAGACCTTTTGGAAAATGAAAACAAATCTGTACATCTCTATTATTAATCATCAGTATTTTAGACATATGGTGCCTATTCTGAAAACTAGCTCAGAAACATCAGTAAAGTTCTGCCTGCCCCACAAATACCTGACTGCATGAAGAGCTGCCAATCCAAAGGATAAAAAAGCATAGGAATAATTGCAATATTGGTTGCATCAAAAATCCAAAGAATTTAAAGTAGATTTCTTGTATGGTCATGAACTGAGATTTTAAAGAATGACTTAGGGGATTGCAGACACATAAATCCAAGTGAAATCCTAAAACTCTCAAGTCCAGAAAAGTTTCCATATTTCCTTTTAAAGTTCCCAAAGTGGCAGAAGGTCTTCAGCATGTCCAGAAAAAATCTTAATCTTAATAGGGTAAGGCTGCTCAGAGCATAGGTCCTGCTAGGATGATCCAAATAAGTATACCTGAAATGTTAAGTAGTTCCAGAATTCAGGTTTAGATTTCCATGATACATATAAGCTATTTCAAAACTGCTAGTACATTCTTTTTTCTTCTTTAGGTCAGTGTTAGAGCACTTGCTGAAAGTATGGAAGTCTCGGCTCAGTGTCCTTCCCTGCCTGAGAAGATTCAAAGCTGTAGCTTTGCCTTTGCACAGCCCTCTTTACCTGAAATTCATTGCTGTCAATAAGAGTTGTTTGTCTTTATACAGTGATTGTGAATTATAAAGCCGTCCCTGGGAGCCGGGGCTAAAGTGCAAATCTTTACCCATGTTCTGCTAAGCTTCTGTGTCCCACCTAATTCACCCTGCAATCTTATTTGCATCCGTTTCCTTTCATTTGCATTGCACTGGTTTTCTCCTGCCGTTACACATCGCCCTCTAGCACATCTCTTTGCTTTCCCTTTCATATGTTTTCTTGGGCCAGGGTGCTCTGGAGATAAGTCAGAACAATAGGATGCTGAAAATGTACTAATACAGATCAGCCACATAACTGCACAGTGAAGCAATATATCTCTGTCAAGAGGAAATGGGATAGAAGTAGTTCAGCAGGTGCTAAGAATAGACAGAAAAAGGGGACAGGTGTAATCATATGCTTGCATTGGTACAAAAATTTAGGAGGAACAAGCCCAATATTTTTGAACTAAAATGTCCTGACCATCTATAGTCTGTACTTCTTGCATTTGTAAAATTTTTAATTTTATATAGTTACTGTGTATGGCTGTTGCCGCTTCTTTTTTCCTCTAATTTTTCCCAAGTTGTTATTTTTTTCGTAACTTAGAAATTGATTTCAGCCTTTGCTTTTTAGTCAGATTCTTAGCTGAGGAGGGAATAAGAGTTAATGGGGCTCACATTAGTGATAAGTGTGTTGAGCAATGGAAAAAATCAGCAAAAGAACTATGGCAGCAGCACATGAATGAGTTTTATGGCAAGCCAATCTCAGGAGGGCACACTAAAGGAAACATAAAATTTTACTGATATATCATACAGTGAAATTGCAAAACATTTCCTAATCATAAAGAATGTGATGCTGAGTCATTCAAATCCCTACAAAATGAAAACGTCAGCAATATGAAATTACTGCTGTTCTGGTTCTAAGAAAAATTTGAAAAAGCAATTTTTCAGTGTAGAATTAAGAGACTAAAGAGAAATTGTAAAAATAACACAGACCGGTAGTTTCTTTTGAGTAAAGAGAAAAAGGAACTTAGGAAGAATTCATAAGCAGTGCAGAAGTGTTCACTGGAAATATAAGGAACAGAGATATTAGGGTTGAGCCTGTTACTTCAGTTATGAACTACAGACAACAAAGCAGGTTTAAGTCTTCTGTAGGTTCACAGAGGGTTAGTTATGGTTTCTGGAGTAAAAATCAAGCATTTTCATTTTGCACAATGATGCTTGACATTTTGATGGGCTGTACTTACTTGTTCTTATGATGCCCACAATTTTCCCTAGGCATTCTTGTCCTCTTACCTGTTTTAAGACTGAAGTTATTTTTTGTCACAAATAGATGACACAGTAATGACTGCATATAGTTATTAGGAGCAAATATGGTCTTCTAACAAAAGAGCATTTTTGGAAGCATTGCAACAAAAATAATATAATAATGCCTTAATTCATGGAGTGGACAGAGTTGGGTTTGGCAAATGCTCTTGAGAGAGTCGGATCAGGAGAATGAGCGCTTCTAATTGGTATGAAAAAATCTGTACGAGTTTAACTCCAATGAATGTTTCTTACAATAATTCCTCCTAGCCTAGACCTGGACTCATCCACACTCACTTTTCTGTGTCTAAAGCCATGTTTAGAAAGACCTGGGTTAAAGGAAGAAAAATGCTTGTGTCATGGTGACTGGTAATTCTTCCTGCCCTTTTTACAAATATCTTAATTATGTCTTTGATACTTCTCCACACTCAATGTAGTCTGACAAATCTGTGCAGACTTAATCTGATTTAAGGAGTTAATGGTTGTTGGCTTCCATTTAAGCCACTGTTTTCAGTTTCTGTCTACATTTGGCTGGCATGCTGTGAGAGCTGTCAGAGTCTGCTCTTACCTTGCTAAATGGTACCTCATGTGAGAAACACCAGACTAAGTCTCTGAAAAGTCTCTTTACTGTTGTCCTTTCTCAGTGTCATTGCTGCCTCTGCATTCCAGTCAGATCTCTAGCAGTGAGTAAGGTGTTACAGTCTCTCTCCTTCTTCCATTTAGCAGAGTGTTTGACCTAAATCTGACACAAGGAGCTGAAGTGTGAGCAGGAGTACACAAGGTTACCAGTGTCCATGCTCCAAGTCCAGAGCAGACAGTGGGCATAGGCCTTGGCATCATCTACTGTCCACTGCCAATGAACAGCAGCAAAGTTCCTGGCTTTGCTCATGAATTGATGCTGAATTAAATGTACTTGCATTATTTGCATTTTACTTATATGTATACAGAGGCCAAAGAGAATCAAAGATCCTTGGAGAAAAGCTGTATTTCACAGAGGGAACATGAAAAATACTTTGTTTTCCCCAGGAGATTTTAAGTCACTATGCTTTCTGAGCCTTAGTTACAATAAAACAACTGAAGTGTCTGTTGGTCAAATTATGCCCTTGTCTACCTCTGCCAGGTATGTCAAACTTGGTTAGATAACAACTGTCACATGGAAGAGTTAATGTGTAACCCTAGAATGAATTATTGCTTCCATGTAATAGTTATTAAAATCAGCTGCTGTAGAAATATATACAGCAGTGGTTACATGTAAAATTAATCCCTTTTTCTCATGAGCACTGAATGTGCTGTTCTTCCTAGTGCAGTTTTTTTCCTTTCTATAGGAAGTTTTCTCCTACTAAGCTGTGCTCAATTTGACTTCTTCCACCAGGGAAATTTTTAGTTCCTTCTTGCATTGGATTTTACGTCTTTTGCCAAACTCTTGGTTATGAAGACGCAGACAAGGTGACTATTTTAGAGATTACCATGTAACCCCTTAGCTGGATTCACACCTGATATTTAAATCCCTGATAAATTCACCCTCCCCATAAGAAGAGCTGGGGAATTAAGGATATTTACAACTAAAAATACATCAGTTTTGTTTGCATAAATTTAGATAGAAATGAAAGTATTTTTCTTCCACAAATGTACCTTAGAACAAAATTCTCTACATCTGGTTTACCATCTTGAGACTGAAAAGCTGACTGTGTATAGATTACATGTGAGTCTAATGTCTAACTTTGCATTATAATCAATAAATGTAGTCTATGGATTCAAGAGTCGTTCAGCTCACCCTAAAGAAGCACCAGTGGCAGACTTCTAGTATTGCTGCTAAATATGTGACTGCTGATATGCTGCAGATGTGATTCTCTAGTATAAACAAATGCTTCAAAATATCATATTCCGGGGGGGTCATACAATGCATTTGTCTGTCACATCACATTGCACGAGTATGTAGTGAAATCCCTCAATAACTGCAGGCAGACTTTTGGTATCACCTCCAGCCACAGCTTCATTGAGTGTCAGAAGACTTGCTTTTTTATTTCTATGCTCTCTGGGAATAGCAGAACAATCTAGGAATAAATAATGCAGGAATTTCTAATTGCTCATTAGAGAGTCTGTCTTTGTAAACTGCCTGTGCAGCTTTGCAGAGATGAGCACTGCTTTAACCTTTAGGTGGTTTTAGCTTTAAGCTTCCAGTTGTGTTGAGGTCATTTTGTTACTTTCTGATCTGATATCTGATATCTGATGCATATCTGTGTCTTCACACCACTTATGGAAATATTGCTATGGATCTTCACAAATATTTGACCTGTTGTAATAAACCAGCTTTTGTTTGAATCTAGGTGCAATGAAGAGCAAACAAGCAAGGATGGAGCTTAGCATTTGTGAAGTAGGATCATGAACATGTGACAATGCTGGCCTCCTGTATTTTTACAAACAGTGATTTGCCGAGCATCCTTCACCAAATATTGTTACTTCCCTCTGCCTCATTCTCCTAAACAGCAAGATTGTGATTATATGATAACAACTGTCAGATAAAAAAACACACATAGAAGATAGGATTCCAATGTATGCATGCAGCTTATCTGCATTAGTCAGGCTTTCAAAGTTAAAATACTTAGTTCAGAAGGTGACTAGATTACAGTCAAAAGAGTTATTCAAGAAGAAGAAACTTAATATTGGGGTTACATTCCCATAAGGAAACAAAAGTTAAACATTTTGAAAATTACATTTTTTAAAAGAAGGATTAACTTCTGAATCAGATTTTCAGAATATTTGATTTGCCTTCAACTGAGGTTTTCAAGTAGAGAATGAATATTTTTTAAAAGATCCTCTGCTTTCAGTCATGTTACAGATCTTCCAAGTGTTCAGTAGCATACTAAGGAAAATTGTTTTCCTGTAAGAAAAAAATCACATAGCATAGCATAGAGTACCCAGGTGTAAATCTGTGAGTTTGCTGAGATTAAAGAAAGAAAATATATTGCTAAATAATGTGCATCCCCTAATTCATTTAATTGATCCATTGCTTTATAAACAGTCTCTGTTTAAAATCCTAGCTCTTTAAGAAGGTTTCAAGCGAAGGTGTAGTATTTTCCTCATACAGTGTACACATGAGGTAGATAAGATTTCTCAGGATTCATGTTTCAATGCAACAGAATGGACCATTTCTCCATTGGTGCTGGATTGTCCCTAGGGATCTTTAAAGATCAAGGAGATGTAGTTCCTGCTGCCTCCTAGACTTTGGTGACACTGGGAAAGTTGTTTAAATGCCCCTAATAACTAGTTTGAAACCAGTTAGATAGGATTCCAATCAATATCTAAAATGAATGTCAGCATCCTGTTGAGCAGAGATTTCCTGCTATTTAGTTTTGTTTCTGGTAGAAAAAAAAATCCCTAACATGTGACAGTGTTTATCTACTAAATTTCTTTTGGGTTTTGTGCTGATTAAAAATAGTACAGTCCTACAGTCTACCCTCTCTTGTTCCCATAGTTTTATTCCTTCCTCTGCCACTATCCCTCCCATTACCCTTGGCCACCTCCCACTCCTCAGTCAGGTCCACCTTGCAGTCTCTCATCTGAAATCTAGACTAAATATGACTCAATATTATTCCAAGCTAAGGATTTACTAGAGCTTAATACATGTGCAGAACGCCTCCTGTGCAGACTAAGGGCTTTGCAGAGACGGGAGAAAATAGACTGGTTAAATGTTTTGTTGTTCTCTAGTCGTGAAGTAAAAGGCAAGAACAGATTTTCTTCATATACAGGGATGATCTATGTAAAAAGCAGTAGTTAACACTACTTGTCTTGCAAAAGTGCTTTTATTAAAACAATAATGATAAAATATGTACTAATCTATTGGACATAATATTTGAGCATAATATAAACAGATGACTGGTGTCATCTGTTGTGCAGGCTGTGAATTAATGTTCTGATGGCTACAAATAGTAAAGGAAATCTGGATTTTTTTTTTTCTAATTTCAAAGAATCAATCAGTATTTCATGTCTTCCTGTGAGAAAGCTGTATCCATTCAAGAGATCTGAATTTTTTGTCCAGCTATTTAGGGTAGACACTTCTTGCCCCTCTGAATTTAGATAGCAATTGAAATGGTCCTAGCTGAGACACAAGGTGATAATGCAGCCATCTGTTTAAAAAGGGGTCAGTGACTGAATTAAAGTACCCATTATCTTTAGCTCCTTTCATTCTATTAATCTGGTTTTTTTAATTATTTTTCATTTACTTTCTTTTTGTCTCGCATTATGTAGAAGATAGGAGGCTTAGAACCTGGAAACCAAAATTTAAGAGTAATGGTGGTACCAGCTTGAGATGAGTGATTTCAGAAAATGTCAAAGTCATGCCAATAAATGCTTTTTTTTCCAGAATAATCAGAAATCTTGCAGAAATCTGAAATTAATTTTTTATTTATTTTCTGAAATAAAAATTTAATTCTCATGAATGGGAGACATTAAGAATACTTAGCACACAGAAATTATTAGAAGGCATATTTAGAAAGCAGATGTAGCTTGTTTACGCTTGAATACCAAAGAATAATCAGACCACCAGAAGTAAAACTTCCCAGACCTAATGAATCCTTTCTAGAGATTTTCCTTCACTTCCCACCCTCCTATTAGTCCTGATGTGTCAAATCTCCTGAACAATTTTGAGGGCCCTTGGTTTCCCCTGATTCCAATGGGAGTTGCCAGGAGCAGCTTTCAGATTTAGTCACCCAATGTATTCTCCATTGCTGACTGCTGCAGCCAGGAAATGCAACGTGTCACATTATATTTTTCCAGGGAGCAGTGCCTGTTTTTATGACAAAGAGCCACATAAGTGCTTGCAAAGACACCAAGGAAGGGAAAGACACTCATTTTCTCCCCTCCTGTCTCCAGCAGGTGAGTGACACCACTTCTGTCCTCCTGTTCTGCAGCCAACTGGCAACTTGCCTTGTCCAAAATTTGCCTTTTCCTGTGATGGTGGAAGGTTATGACTTCCCCATCATCCAAGGACAGCCAGAAGAGTGAGAAACCCTCCTGATTTCTTCTTCCAAAAGCACACTGTTTATATTCACCGTTCTCTGTTTTGAGAAGAACATACATTTTTATCCCTGCCTCATCAGGTCATGTAGGGGGTTGCAGGCAGATGGTTCACTGTCAGGCTCCAGATTTCTTTAATCCCTCCTTTCTCTTGAGGTCAATAGCTAATATGCCAGCTAGAAACACAACTAGAGCACTGCTCACTGATGTTTTTGCCCAATGACTGCTGATATGGAAGCTCATATATATGTACAGATTAATTTTCAGTGAAATCTCTGAATTTCATTGTTAAATCCAAGCAAGGTTTTGAGTGCTTTAAAATTGAGTTAAGCAGACTGGTCTCAGTTCAAATGAATGGGTTTTAGTCCAGTGACTGTTTGTCTGTGGATTTTATGCTACTCTCTGAAGCAGGAATTGTCCCTCCAGTGTGACTGCCCTCAGCATGGGCCTTTAGACTTGTGCCTGTTTTGGTGCCACATTCTTCTTGCATCTCTTTTGTGGCAAAACATCCACGAGATCTAAAAGTGTTTAAGACGAGGCTGCCTGTGCAAAACACACTGTAAACATTTCTAGGCAGAGGAAGGTGCCAGACCAAGTCCCTGCTCCCTGTGCATCTCTACTAACTAGGCTCCTACACAGCAATTCCTCCCACAGCAAGAAAGCAAGCAACGAACACATTTCAGTAATTCAACACCAGATGAAAACAACCTCCAGGGAAGACTGTGAGCTCTGCCTATCACCTAGACGGAATTCCTACAGCCCTTATACAGGTAATTATACACTAGAGATGATGGATGTAAACGTCTTTTCTGCTGGCTCTCTGCTCCTATACTGACTGGTTTGGGGCTTGGTTTCAGTGTGCTTGTCCCTACGGACGAGGCAGGGAATGCAGGTGGCAGCTGGGGTCGGTATTTCACGGCAAGGGCACGCACCTAGGAGTGGCTGAGCTGCTCCTGAGGGCCCCTGCAGTCCCTACACACGAGCAGAGGGCAGAAGGATGCGCCAGTGTGGAGAAACTGCGGCACAGAGCAGTGACCAGGGCTCGCTTGCTTGGGCCCGCCCGGCGCTGCTCTACACGCAGAGTTAATAAGCCTCGATCTGTGGCTCGGGGCAGCGTTTTTGTTTCAATACTGTTTAACTTCTCCAAGTCCTGCAGGTAATTGCTACAAAACTAAAAAGCACACAACTGCCACAAGTTTGCCATTATTAGATTAACAAGCTGCAGAGGTCCCTCCTGTCCTTTTCTGTGCAGCGTTGGCGTTCTTACTTGAAATTGGTTTTGTCACCAGTGACAGATTGCAAACTACCTCACCTTTAGAAAGTTGACTGCTTTAGGCTCTGCATCCATTACTGTCACTTAGCACATTGAAAGAAATGTAGAAACAGCTGCTTCCATGCAGCATGCTACAAACTTCCTATGAAAAAATCAGATGTGATGTTTTGACAGCAAATATTGCTTAGCATGCAAGGCAAGCTCCACCTGAGACAGGCAAAACCAGTCACTGACGTAGGAAGATTGAAATGTGCCAGCTTCCTGGGCTGACAGGAATAGTACAGAGCAGGAATATTCAACCCTGTTTTTTCAGGAGGCACAGACACCTTAGAAACTTGTGGCACGCACAGAGTCACACATGAAGGACACATATTTGCTTTTCTCGGTCATTTTGGAAGCAGCCACTGGAGCACTTGGCTGGAAATCTCAGACAGGACTCTCAGAAGAAAGGATAGGACTAAGTGTGTCCCAGTTTCTGATTAATGAGAGTTAGCAGGTTTTGTGTGAAGGTATATTCACACACATACAAGTTAGGTATAGACTACAACAGGTAAATGGCTGAGCTGAAAGGACAGAAAGAGCTGTGGGGCTGCAACCCCCACACCCAGCTGTGCAGTGCTTCATCTCACCACTCCTGCTGCATTGCTTTTTTTTTTTTTAAATGAAGTAAATGTTCATAGAGGTACTAATCTGGGTCACTGAACTCAAATCATTCTGCAAGCACTTCAGTCCAGTAATACTAAAGAAGAGCTCAAGTGATTTTGAATCACTGATACATCTGATGATCTTTTATTCATTATTTTCTGTGCATTATTGATTGTCTGCTTTGCTTGTTTTCTCAAAGGGAGTTCAATTGCATTCAGGAGCTGAAAGTTTGTAAGATCTGACAGTTGGTCTGGAGGCATCTCTTGGCCTCCAGGAGATTAATTTCAGAATGTTAAACATGGGCATATTCACTGCTTTTCAGTGCTCTGCCAACATGTAAAAGGTAAGCTGTGGAACCTGAACTACCCCCACCCCAATGGTTTCTGCAGGCAACGCGAGCAGAGGGAGCATGCAGGGGTTCAGCCCCAGTGTAGGCTTACTGGGGGAGGCGTTTGGAGCTTGTGCCATCAGACAAGAGCCCTTTAGTGTCTAGCATTTTTATATTTTGTGATTAATTTCCTGGGAATAAATTCTAGTCTCTCTGACTTTATCCAAAAGGTTTTCTGAAAAGAATCAGTTGGTTTGAGGGTTTGAGAATGCTTTTAGCAAATACTTGTACTTACAGACTAGTAAATCAAGAACATACATTATTATCTGCTGCTAGTTCTTTTTCCTTCAACAGCCTCATGGACCACTCAGCTCATTTTTGTGAGGGCACATGTCAGACAGTCTCTCTCCAACTTGCTTGAGTGTAATGCAATTTAACGTGGGTCAGGCAATCTAAGAAGAGCATACAAGGCCAAGCAGCTGCTCTTGCTGTTCTGGGAAATTGAAGGGAATTGAAAGTTTCTTACGATATTTGTGCCTTTGTATTAGAAAGACAGTTTATTCCAGCCTCAGAAGCTTGATACCCACAACTTCTGTGTTAGCACTTGGTTTTTTTTCAGTGAAAGACTGGGGGAAAAAAGGAAAGCAGAAATGCAGTTGCATTAGATAAAACTGCAAACAGAAGGGCAAAAGCAGCCTAACACAATCTTATAAAGTAACATAGTTGTCTTTTCTGGACAGTTTACTGGAAAATGCTGAAATTAAGTTCCTGGTCCACTGTAGTGGACTTCATTTATCAATATGTCTGTCCTTCCTGCATTGGAACAATTTGCCAAGATAGTTTTCTTGCAGAACCTATCTTGAGAATTTAAAAAATACAAAATCTATTTATCAGTCTAATCTACTCATACCTTTCTAAAAAGCCTTTTTGTAAAAAGGGTGTTCAGCCATCTCTTTTAATACAAATAAGCTTATCTTATCCTAATCAGGTTTTCCATTTGTACAACTTGACCAGTATATTATATTAAGGGATAAATTAACAAACAAATATAAAGAGAAAATAATAAGTTCTCTTCTCTAGAGAATTCACTGAATGCATTTCACATGTTAGAAAAGAAGATTAATGAGAGCCTTTCTTTCTACTCTTGAAGGTGAAAAAGATGGATTTATTTACAGGAATGTTTGCTTATGAAAAGAGAAGTATTGAGGGAAATACTACATTAAAGTAAAAACAGGAGTTTTTCTATTAGTTTCTGCATATTAACTTCTGACTTTTTTTTTTCCAAGTGTCCTGTGACTCCATGTCAATCCTCTTATGCTCTTTGTCCCACACTCATAAGCACCCCCATTTGCTGAAGAGTTCTGTTGTGGTGCCATGTTCTTAAGGAAATGACAGGATCTCTGGAGACCATAGCCCAGAAGTGCCCTGCAGATATGAGCAGTGATTGCCCAGACTTAGTCTGGGTGGGATGAGTGCTTAATGATTCATTAGGCTGTCATTAAAAAATCTTTGGAAGTCTTGCTGTTCCATTAACCAATACAAATAACATTATTACAGTCTTGCTATTGCTTGCCACTCCTCCTTTCCTGTTACATCTTAATCCTATTTAAATCCCGACCTCTGAGCGTCAGGAATACATTCATGTGCATTTGCAGAGTGCCAAAATATCACAAGTACCTTTTCTGCTTTGACTTAGGCCTGGTGTAATATAAAAAATATATTATAACATTAGCTCCCAGCTCCTTCTTTCAAGCATCGGGTACGTGTGTTCTCTCATCCTCTGTGGGCAGTTATCATCAATTTATAATTAGGCTCAGCTACTTCGCTGTAGGATTCTATGTAGTTCTCCTGCTGGCATATAAATGATACTCTTAATACTTTCTGAAACCATATCCTTCTCTCCCCAAAGTACTTCATTAATGTATTACCCTCATGTTTTCTAGGATAGCCCAGTTCTACACTCTTATGTTCACAGAAGCTGTTGGATTCTCCTAAAGCAGAGACTTGAGGACAGTGTAACTGTCACAAGAAGGTCTAACCTGAGTCAAGTGCAAACTTATGCCCTTGTAAGGAAAGTTGTTCTCCAGAATTATGTGGAAGTTATTAAGGCACTTATCATTAAGTCTGTTAATTGGAGAGGGAGGAAAGCACTGTTCCCACAAGTTTCCAGCACTCGTACTTGGGTGCACCTGAGCACTGAGACAGCAGTGCTAGATGCGAGGATGAAAAGCATTTCTAAATATTACATTCCTTTTTTTCAGATCTTTGAATTAAATATGTTAAAATACTCAACTATAATGACAGCAAAGTGATATATGTACCATGGGTATATGGTAATCATCTTTGGGCAAGAGGGAAAGACACTGCACACTATCATGCGAGAATACCTTCAGGATCAGGTGGCACCTGCTCACCATCTTTGCTCACTGTGTGTCTGCTTGCAGTGATTGTTTTAGGATATTATACCGAAAACCTTTTTCTATTTCAAATACACATTCATTTTCATTCACACAGGACAATGCTCTGCCATTGTTACTAACTAGATGCTGAACAGCCTCTTCCTTTTCCAAATAGCGGTATTGCTCAATAGGAGCAGAGGAATTTGAATGAAAACCCATAGTTACCCAGTGGGAATGAGGAATTCATTTCTTATCTTCTCTCTGCAATTTTTATGTCATTGAAACGCATGGGGTCTCATATGAACTTTCTATTATCTGTGCAGGAAAAATCTTTGCTACTTTCCAATAATTGTGCTATTCTGCTAGGAGAGCTGTGAAACCATGGCTGTATTTTTAGGTTCTTTAGACAAACATTTTTTTCTGACTTGAGCTTGGTCTGCTTTGAGTTTAATTTGGAAACCTTTCCAACTCAAAATACATGAGAGTATATGTCTCTGGCATGAAGCAATTCAGTAGAGAAACACCAAGGCACCTCCACATAAGAGCTATCAGGTGTGCTATTATGCCTTGCAGACAGACCACAGACTGGGCTAATATTTCATGGTGCCTGCATGTTACAAAGGTTGTGCATATTAAAACTGGGACGGCCATTAAAAAGATTTCCATGTTAGGGAGAGGACAAGGTAAAGTCTGCTACAAGTTTGTGCTGACTAAACATCTTTGCTTTAAATCTTCCTTCACAGAAGAGGGCGTGAAAAGGCCATTCCAAAAATACCGCCTTTGATCTCTGCCTACAGACAGGCAGCTAGAGGTTACACCCTAACTTGTCAAGTCCTTCTTAAGAATCATTCATATACTAATCCCATTGAGCAGTCTGCTATGGTTGGAGACACAAAATGATCCACAGACATGGGAAAAAGCCCTGATATCTGGCCAGGGCTGCACTCAAAAGTTCATGCACAACAGCAGGACTCAGTGAAATCCTCAATTACTGTAAATACCCTGAAAATCTGGCATTTCCAGCTATCAGACATGCAAGTAAGGGGCTCTGCACAGCCTTTTGCAGACTGCTGTTTTACAAATCAGGCTCTACAAGGCTAGAAGCAAGTCAGGAAAACAAGTGAGGCAAGGATGACTGCTTGTGAAACCTTTCTGTTGGAAACAGGCTCCATGCCAGCTTCTTCTTTTCTATGATGTTTCCCTTTCAGGTTTAGGTCCACTGTCTACTGTCTACCTCTGTCTCTTTTGAAGATTTTTTTTTCCCTTTGAACATTGCGTTCTTACTTCACGGGGAAGCAGAGCCATGGGAGCACCAGAAAAAAAAAAAAAAGAAAAAGAAAAAAAAAAAGGCATTTGTAGCTCCATTTTGTAAGAGTTCTGGCCTCTTACTCCATTTGCTTTTGGATCATCACACTTATTCAAACCTCTTACAACCCTAGTCCCTGCTGGCAGCAGTAGGTTTGCCAGTTCCCAATTTCTTTGAATGTGAGAGGTATTTTTAGGGCATCATCTATGTCTGGAAGACAAGGAAATTACTTTGAAACCTATGTAGCAATTGGGATCTAATTTCCTTAAAAAGATGGAATGGTATTTTTTCTTTTTTCTTAAAAAATAGGATCCCACCTTGATAATGCCTAAGAAAGCTCTGAAACACTTGCTGAGCTGGTTGAAATAGATACACCTAAAATAGATTCTCTACAGGCAGTTACAGAAACTTGAATCTCGAATATTGATCAGGTAAACTGTTGGAAAAACATGGTGATGTACAGCTGTGTTACACAGACTAACCTTGCCCATTCACGCTTCAAGTAAGAGCCCAGAGCAGCCAAGTGCCTGCATTAGTGTTAGAAGGAGCTGCTTTTTTTTGTTTAAAGTAACTTCGTTATATCTCAGGCTGTACATCCACACCAGGGAATGAAAAGGAAACCAAAACCTTTTCTTAGCCAAATCGCCCCTTTGGAGAGCATCACACCATGCCACTGGACAGCCCAGACAGATCCACCCGCCGCTGCCACCTGTCACCAGCAGCTTACTGGGTCGGGTCATCCTCTTTGCAGCACCAAAGGCTGGGCACCTTTCCAGTCCCTGGCAGGGGCTGTTCCACACAGAGCACAAAAAGCCTTGTCCAGGGCTATACCAATGCCAAGCTTAGCTTTGAGTTTTCCTTTGTTTCCTCCAGGAGAAGAGTCTGACACTTCCCAACTAGCACAGTGTAAGATACACCCTCCGAATCTGGCTGTCTGGAGCCACGGAGGTGTGCTAAGCTGCTTCTGTTTTCAGATATCTAATGCTAAAATAAGACTATACACCTTTAGTAGACTATACACCCCAAGAAGTGTCTTTAGAATTAGTGTGTATTTTGTAGCACATTTTCAGGAGTTGAAAACTGTATAGATAGTGCAAGGTACTGCAACTGCCATGAGTGGTAGGTGCAAAACCAAGATCTCCCAACAGAGGCAGCAATTTCAGTAATTCATGTCTGGGGAAGAGCTTCGTGAAGATGAAGAGAACATGGTCCTTCATGGCCAAGCAGAGACCACTGCCCCAGCAGCCTCCTCAGTTCAAACTGGAATCTCAGGACAAAGGCTGCACACAAGGCAGTGCACGAGGCAGCCTGACGAAGACACTGCGACTGAGGATGCTGCAAACTTCTCTGCATCATGGGCATCTCTGGGAATTTGGCAGCAAAAATGCATAGATAGTCAAACAAAATAAACACATCACAACTACAGAGACTCAGAAACAGCTCAGCTTCAGGTGTGTTAAACCTACTTCAGGTGTGTTAAGCCTTCTCAGGCTACAGCAAGGGAGAAGCTGATGTCATTACTGTTCCCTGGTAGAAACTTCAAAAAGCATGGCAGTAATAGTTGGTTTAAAACATGGCTGTGTGTCTGCAGAGATGGTTTCAAATAATTTTCCCTTAGGGTGAACAATTACGAGCTGAATCTAATGATCTACTATATATCTTCAACAATCTGGTTCCTGTCTGTTCTGGTCTTCCTGGTGGCCCAGCTTCTTTGTAAAATGAGATATTTTAACCCTGATCATAGAGAGGGTCACACAGAGAACATCTCATGGGTTTCATGTCTGCAGCATCGTTTCATTACCACTAGAACTACTATTAGAATAAACCAAAAGACCATAATCTCTCTGTTTCTCCGCTAACACAAATATTACTTTATGCTGGACAGGCCACTTGAGAAAGCTTGAAATCGAAGAAAAAATCTAATCATCCATGTAAACTGCTGTCACTTGAATAACTAAACCACACAAACGCTAATGCTGATGGAAATCCAGAGCAGAATTCAAACCAGTTTTAAATATGTGCAACTCATTCTTTCTGTTCTGCCAAGTCATCATCAAAAAAGGAACACGCAGACACACAAAAAAATTAATGCAGGAAATCCAGAATACTGCAGAATTCATCTTTCTGCTCTGACAAGCTCATCCTAGTTTCAAGCATTTTATTTCCAATACAAACAGCTTTCAAGACATTGCTTCCATGTTTTATCCAGGTTACTTGGAATGTAGCATGAGTGAAATACCTTGACACAGGCAAGATTTAGCAAATACAGCACAGTGTTTCATGAATTATGTATTTCTGCATTACAGTCCATCAGGCTGGAGATGTCAGTGCTGCAGACTCTGTTTACGGAGGAGTTTACACAGTTTACATCAAAGAAGCATCTCCCTGAACATCTACTGGACTGGAGTCAAAGGTTAAGCAACACAAAAGGACAAATTTCTTACAAGTAACCAGAGAGAAAAATATATTTAAAAGAAGAAGGGGAAGGAGAAGGAGAATGAGAAGGAGAAGGAGAAGGAGAAGGAGAAGGAGAAAGAAGGAGAAAAGAAAGGTGTAACATTTCAGTTTGGTACTTCTTGGTACCTCACCAGTTTTTTGCCTGCCCTCCCTAATAATTGTATTGTTAGTGCAGTCACTCTCTGCCATTGATGACCTGAAAGCCCTCATCATGTTTTTACAGGTTTTGATGAGAATCCTGCAAAAAGAGAAGGAGATCAGAGTGATTTGTCATCAGCAACTAGGATGCTGCATGGCTTGCTGGGGGTACAGCAAGTCAGGGCTGCCCCCTACTTACAAAAGCCAGTGTCTGGTTGCAAGGCACAAAAAAACCCACAGGTAATGAAGAAAATGTACCTGTACCTTAAAACTGCCATTTGCCAGCATTTGTGTCTCATTTTGAAATTCAGTGCACTGTTAGAGAGAAATGAGTAAGCTGCAAGGCAGAGTCTTTCTGCGGGGTACCGTTTTGTGTGCTGGATTTAAAGCCAAGGGATGGGGGAAGCACTTACTTGCATGGGTACAGCAAAGCTTGGTGCCAGCTCCCTGCTGCTGGCTTCCCTCTCACCACTGGCAAAAAGGGAGCTGACACAAGGGTAGGTGAGAATGCATTATGATAAAGGACATAGCAACATGAATTTTCATGGCTTTAACACAAGTCTGAAAATGTTCTGCTCATTTCTCAATGTTGCAGCCTTTTGCAATTAAAATCTCCTTTTTGTGTAAGGGTAACTTTACACTCAATGTTGGGAAGCAAAAGCATGAAAACATAATGTGCATGCACCTGAATAAGACAGAAATTAAGTACAAGTTAACAGAAAACAAAATGGATTTTAGGTAGCATTTTAATCAACTTCTACTCCATGATTACATCTTTTGAAGGATTGGTTTGGCAGCACAGAAAAAAAAAGGCACAATATTTTTTAGATACAGCAAAATGGCTTTCAAAAGATTTTCAGAGCCTTTTAATCCTACTTTGGTGTTCTGACAATCTTCCTCAATTAAATACTTCCTCAGCATCAAAGGTGTCATTGGTGCTCTCAGGAGCATTCTGTGGCACTTCTCCTTCCCACAACCACCACAGTGTTGCCCACATCTTTGGGCAGATTTCTCTGCCAAGTCCCATGGGTTTGCTCAGCAGGGGAGAGGTATGAGCCAACAGGCTTGGCTTTTGTTCGTTTTAGCTTTTTGAGTCATCAGAACTCCCCATGGGTAATTTTTCCAGTAGGTTTTGGTCTTCCCACTCCTTCTCCCCTTTGGTATCTGTCTGGACAATGCTCACTGCTACCTCTACCTGCCCTATCGACAATAAATTTGATTGAAAACCTTCCTAATACTGCCAATACAGAACTGCCTAATAGGTTTTTTTCTAAAGTGCTTTTATTTCCCCTTTTGGTCCCATAGCAAGGTTTGTTGACTGTAGTCTATGCTAACAGTAGGGTAAAAAAAATGGTAGGAAAGGTCGGGGACTCCAGGAGATGGAAGGACACAACAGTAACTCTACTAAAAGGCTCCTTTCTGGTTCAGGCAGTGCACAGTGACTGGGCAAATGGGAAGCTGAAGACAAATTAGAGGAGAAAAGGAAGGCAGATTACAAAAAAAAAAGGCTGTTTCTCTTTGGGGGTGATCTCATATCTGAACAACTGAACTCTCACTTCCTTGTCCTTTGTCTTCTGCTTGTTACCAACGCTGCCACACAGAAGCCAGGAAGGAAACAGAACAAAAGAATTTTAGGGAGATAATGTTATTTGCAAATGTCTGAGAATGCTAGTAAGAATCACTATTTTCCTTCTTTGTTAAGAGGTTTTCAAAAATGTCTCCTTAGCACAACCTAAAAATGAAGGAAATATCTGAGGAAGGTTGGTTTCTTGTGGTTGTTTAAAAGTAGCAATAGATACTTATTGCCAAGCAGTCATTTAACTAGGACTGGCTCTGCACAAAGGAGATGTATTTCAGGCTCTGCCAAAATCAGGGCTGAAGCCACAGACTTAAGATGGTTTTCTCAGGACTCAGCTCCTGCAGCTTGCTTTGACTATGGTGGCACCTGCACGGCTGCACTGAAGCTTGTTACCCAAACCTCCCTGCGGGTGTGAGCAGAGACAGAAGTGGGTTGTGCAAGGGGAGGGCTGAACTTCAGCATCTCTGCACAAGCCAAATGCTCCAGCTGCTGGTACGACAGTGGAGGAAGATCTCCTCCACAAGGGCTGTGTGGCCAGGAGTTCTGCTCCCAGAGGCAGCAGTGGGTGTGTGCCAGCCTTGCTGCTCTTACTGCAGCAAGGCTCTCTGCTTGCCCCGGAAATAATGAGTGCTCCCCTTGAAACCGCCAAATACATGGTATTTCTGCATATTCCTGCAGGGGATTTGTAGGTAGTTTTAGCCTTGAGAATCTGGAAGATGGAAAAAAAATTAAAAATCATGGGAATTCGTTTCTAGATAGCCCACACACAGGCTTGCTGGGCGCTTTGTTCTCATTATCAAGAGAAACTAAAATACCTTCAGACTGAAAATTAAAGAATCCAGCCATGCCAAGGAGGTCATAGCGTGATCATAAACAGAGAGCAGTGCCTTGCTTTATAGGAGGGGTTTTCTTTGCTCTTCAGTGGAACCATGCCATTCCACAACAGCCAAAGTCCCTGCTCCCCACAACCTTGTGATGCAAATGGCAAACATGGGCTTGCAGCTCCTCTAATTTTCAGGCAGCAGAATTAGCCAAGCTGGAAGATTGAAATGGCAAGCCATGAGTGAAATGAGTGTATTGTGTTAGAGGAAAAGCATTCAGGCTGACTTTAAGTGCCATGCATAAGTAAGGCAACATTTTCTTTCTCCTGCTTAGCAATTCTTTTTCTTTATACTCCATTTATGCTGTATTAAGTATTTATAAGAGATCACTTTAAATCCCCTTTGCAGTCAGCATGTGTACATCAAGACTCATGCCTATTTGCTGAGGCTGTATAGCCAGGGAAGCACACTGTGGGTAATTGCTGCTGTGAGGGTTTTGACTGAACAGGTAAAAAGTGTAAAAGTGGCTTTACAAAAAAAGCCGTTTTTCATCTGCCCTCTCTTATTCATGCCCAACTCAAATTCATTTAGGTAAGAATGCTAGCATGTGCTTGAGAAATAGGTGTTAATGCAGAGTTCTGGGGAGAATAAAGTGAATTTCATATTTTGTAACTGGAAAATTACTTTTTGCTCATATAACGGGCCAATGTATGTGCTGTGTCTGCGAGGCGCAGCGTGCAGTGTGGTACTGCACCCTGTTGGTCTGTGGTGTTATGAAAGCCCAGTTGCATTCTCAGTACAATGTGAGGCAATTTCTTTAATACTAAACCTTTATTTCAGCCAAGCTGGTTCCAAATGCAACATGGGGACAGGTGGGATAAAAAAAGAAACTCATCCTTGCAGAGAGAGTGTGAAGTACAAAGGTGAGAAGAAAGAGTTGTGTTAGAAAAGCAGCTGTGATTGAAGTGTCGTCATTCACTAGACGGTGGGCAGAAGCAACAGAAAAAATAATCAGCAAGCAAGGAAAAGGGATGCAGGTTTTCCTGTTACTTATATGGAAGCAAGATGGATGTTTTAAGTCATTAGAAGAGTGACTCAAACGCGTGGCTCATGTGGTTCGGATGGCTACAAAAGAGTGAGTTCAGAAGAAACTGAACAACATTTTGGGAATTCGGTGCCAAAACTCAAATTCCAGAAAAGGTAACGAAGTATGTGCCTGATTCAGTCTTATCTGTGTTGTGCCACCACTGGCTTGGTGGGGAATTCCCAGCCAATGCACAGATCAGCCAGTGGTTATGTCCTTGCTTGCTCCCATGCTACTGCCCATCCTCTCATGCACAGAGAGCCCCCGGTCCTGCCTGGTCATTTCTTTAATCAGTCTTGGCCTGAATGGCTCACCCTAAGGCTAAATAGGATAGAAATAACCACCAAAGACAAGCAGCTGGTTACAGCCACTTCTGGACTAGCGCCTTAAGGGAATGGGTTCTAGGATGATTCATTTGGTGAATCTGCAGTCTTTCAATAGTTGTTGACAGTGGTATTTTAATCCAATGTATTGCAACAATATCAGAAATTATGTGGAGATAGGATTGGGTTTGTTCTCTTTAAGACATAAGTATCAGTGACTCTTGGTCTCATTCATTCCTTGGAATTTAAACTACAGTGCAGTACAAGCTGTACATGTTTGAGTATCCAAGTACCTGCTTGTCACTTAAGTACATGACTTGAGATGATCTGCTGTGACTTAGTTCATGCATGAGACTAAATCAAAGATGAACTGCATAAAAAAGGAGGGATTGGGTGGGATAGAGTGAGGCAGGGATGGGTAAGGAAATATCCACCACTCAAGTCATTGCCATTGATGCCTAAGCAGGGTTTTCAGGTATCACATAGCAGCTTTTCCACAGCTAATGCTGTAAACCATTTAGGTTAAACATTTGGGGGTCATGGAGATTATTAATTGATGTAGTCAGGAGCCCCTTTTGGTTTCCGAATTTATAACACTGTCTTTTTCCTCAGGTTTGCTCTGCTTACAGCCCCAACCCACTTTGCAACATGTACACAACATCTTTCATGTTTTTCTCTTGTAGTCACACTGCTCCTCTGGCTGTGGTCCTTCCTTTCTTCCTCCCTCCCTCCCTCCCTCCCTTTTGCCCAGGCACACCTGTCTGGGGCCCAGATTTTCCATGGGTGTTACATTCCGGGCAGGGTTCCTACCGGTACAGCTCTTCAGTACCAGACCTGTCTGCTTCCCTCCCCACCTTTGAACACAAAGAGCCCTCGGACTGGGCAGATTTACGCAGAGTTTAAAGCAGCCAGGAAGAGTGTTTGTGTCAGCAGCTGTGATCTGCTGGTCTCCAAAGGCTGACAGAGCTCAACACGTGCACACGGGCAGGAGCCGTGCCTCAAAGGCTGCATGTTTAATTACTAATTTCTATGAGAAACCTCAGCATTTTCTTGCTCTCATTTTCTCTGGCGCTTGTGTGTAGCCCCCGGCAGGCGACAGCTTCATCCCAGCAGCCATTTGTCACGCAGTGAAAGAAAGAGCGGCCGCCGCCCCGGGCAAGAAGCAAGGAGGGAAGCGAGAGCCGAGCACCCAGCCCAGCCCTGGCTTCATGCACCCACTGACAGGGCTCGCTCCGAACAGTGCAAGCAATACTCCAAGAAAGCCTGCGTAAGTGAGGAGGCCACAGATGTCAGAGCAGCCTTCAGAATCAAGCCACCTTAATCTGCAGAGGGGGGAAAGCAAACTGAGTGTGAGCTAGAGCAACCTGTGCTGAGGATCACCACAAGGAAGCAGGAAGGCATGGGTCAGGCTGCAGCCACAGAAATAAAGCCTCTCAAGAGCTCACCTGCCCAAACAGAGCTGGCTGAGAGCCACTGGACACTGCAGGGCTGGCCGTGTGCTGCCAGTGCAGACTGACAGGCAGACAGACTGGGGACAGCAGGAGGGCAGGCACAGGGTGGCCACAGAGCACCAGTGCCTCTGGGCAGCCCTGGGGGCTGCTGAGCTCCCAACCTGCCTGATTCAAACCTGCACCTCTCCACCTCTGCAAGGGCAAGGGCCCTTGGATCGCAAGACTTGCAAAGTGCCAGAAAGACGGAGTCTTCCTCCCAGTCAATACCCCAGGAGCCCCGGCAGGAGCCTCCTCCTTCTGCCTGCGCCCAGCAGGCACCAGCTGGCCTCGCAGTTTGCTGCAGAAAGCAAAGCAGCCATGGCTGCCAGGCCCAGCCCAGAGCAAGCAGCAGGGTTTTCCTGTGCTCTCTCCGGTGTTTTCTCAGCCCTCAGCCATGACTGCTGCCGGACCGTGCCCACCGGAGCACTGCCTGCCATGGCACCTGCCTGCCTGCAGCCAGTGCTGGGGAGGGTGAGCACACCCAGAAAACCCCTTAAAAAGCCCCTCTTTTCCACACTGAACAAAGAGCATGTCAGCTCCTCCCACCCTCTGTAATTAATAATCAGACAGGACTTTATATCTTCCCACACTACGAGCTAGCTTGAGGCAGAGCATTGCCGCTCTGCTGGGCTCTCACGCAGGAGATGGGGCTTTGCTCGGGGCCTTCCAGCTACCCCGGGGCTGTTCTGGTGTTCAAAGAGCTGTGGTGGATAACTTTACAAGGGCCAACACCGACTAACACCATGCAGTTAGATGGCTGAGCCCTTGGCCTTTCTTGTGTAATATCTGTATCAGTCCCTTGGCCAAAAATCACATTTATTGGGTTCAAACTAAGGGTAACAGCAGGTATTTAGAGTGCATAAAAACAGAAACAAAGCTTCTGGGAAGCTCCCCAGCTCCAGTTCACTTCTGCTTTAGCAGGTGCAAACAGCAATATTCTCTGTTGCCTCGGGGCTGGATTACAGGAAGAACATAATGAGTTCTGTGGATTTGAGGAGTGCAAGGAGCAAACAAGACCTTCAACATAGGAACAGAAGACTGGAAATGGTGATCCAGCATCACAGTTCTAGCCTACTACTTTTGAAATTTTCATTTCATAAAAGAGAAATTTTAATTTTCATTTGACAAACTACCTGAGACAGGCAAATTTGCTGAAGAAAGGTCATAAATATTGCCATATTTCAAACCACTGAGAACAGGCTTACTCTTACCTGTTTTCAGTGTTTTTCATTTATTCATCCTGGTGAGATATTTAAGACTGCCTTTTCTTCCTGTGTGAGCTAATCCCTGTCTTTCTGGTCTCCTTATAACATGTAAGAATATCAATCACTGTTCAAACTGAAAAGAAAGAAAATTTAACTCTGTTAAGCTGACTTATTATTTTATGATGTCACTCATCCCTGGTCCCTTGACAATGAACATCAAGGCAGTTTCAGCCACTTCATCTTCTTCAGACCCCCCTAGAGATGTTATTGTTATGAACACAGCCTTTCTTGCTTTATTATTTCATTACAAAAATGCTGCAGCAGTGCAGCCATCCAGAGGGTGATGTCCTGTGATTAGCTTGCAGATTTGCAAGGAAATCTGGAAAACACATGGGTTTTTTAAGAATTCAGGATTTGTCTCCCTGCATTACACTCACCAGGTGCTTCCTTGGTGGTGCCAGCAGGCTTTGTGTGGCAGGCAGACCTTGCTGTAGACCATGCTCCAGGTTTGCTCAGGACCTGTCATTGGGATGGCTGAGAGAGGCACACTGTCCCCCAGGAATCGTGGCCCAAATCTCCATGACAACAGATTTGGGATGGAGACCTGGCATGCTGAGTGACAGAAGGTCACTGCAGTTAAAAAAAAAAAAAAAAAAAATGGGGGGAGGAAAAAGAGCAGCTGGGAAAAAGATGAAGGGGCATCTTGCAGCACCTTCAATCATTTGTGAGCTCATTGGCTCCGTGTGCTGGGCCTTTAAAAACAATGTTGTGAGAAGCAATTGCCTTATAAAAAAATACATTTCTTGCCTCACAGATCTTGTGATATAAAGTCAGGATGAGAGACAAGAAGAAGTCTGGCAGGCAGACAAAAGGAGAGGGTACTGAATCCAGTTCCTTATGATCCATTTTCCAATATAATTAATTTTTAGGTCTGTTTTCTAAGGAATTGGAGTAGTACTATTGCAGTGACGACCTCTCTTCCTATCTACCTTCCCACTCTGCAGAGACTCTGGAAGCCATCCAGCTGTTTTTACCAAATCTGCCAAACAAGTCTCAAAGATATTTACTTCCTACAAGGATCGAAAAATGCAGGTGACTGGTAGAGAGGGCTGAGGAAGTTCCCCAGAGGAGGAGAGGAAAGGGTAGCTCAGCCCTTCTCCACTGCAGGAGGCATCGCTCCGCTGTGTGAACAGCATGTGCGCACTGGCATGGTGGGCAGCACACGCAGAGCTCTGAACCCGACAGAGCATATGTTGCCTCTTGAGCTGCCAAAAATATAGAGGCATGGGAGGAAGATGAAGCACCACAGTGAGGAATTAGTGCAAACATGATGTACAGAAATGAGAGAAAGAATAAGGGAGACAGCAGAAATCTGGCCAGTGTTACATGACAGTGAGTACAGAGATGGTGAGCAAATGAGCAGGGTGATCACGTGTGGGAGGATGTGCAGGGACATTTGAAATTATCTGTAGGAACGGAACTTTGTCCATAGAACAGCCACTTGGAATTAACTCTTGCGTGTTGGGGTAACTGCGCGCCTGGGAAAATTGCTGGGCTGGAAAACAAGGCAATCCTGGTCCGTTCTTGGATAGAGGAGAGGTATAACAGAGTCAAGAGCAAAACATTTGCCCCATTAGTAAGAAACACCTTCAAGGAAGGGTGAGCCTGTTGTTCACTGAGCCTATCTCCCGTTTCCCTCCTGCGGTCAATGCTAAAACTACTGAGCAGCATAAGTGCAGTGAAAACATTTTCGACAGTGCCCTGACCCTCACTTGCAGAACCACTACACTCAAGTGTGTGTGCTTCCAGCATTCCTCTTGTTCCACATGCACACACGCAGCTCACTGAAATGCTTTGTTCAGGCTATGATCCACCTGCAAATGCTCCCAGGCATCTGCCTCTGACAAAGATAGGGAGGGGTTTTCCCACAGGTATGCCATATATAGTGGTTATGAAAAGAGAAATAAACCATAAATATTTTATATTTTCTGTGCACTTTCATTCTCACCCATTCTTTGAGAAAGCAATAAGTCTGATGTTCACTGCTGTAAGCAGCCTTGAATCACACCAGACACCTGCCAACCACCATGGCTGTCACAGTGCATTCCCTGCGCAGTCCCTGCTCATCCTGTCATTCCCCATGAATTCTTCATTAGGTTACAGTTGTCTCTAATGAGTGCTAATTCTTTTTCTTGTTCACACCTTCTTAATGTGACACATGAACTAGGAAGGCCATAAGTAGAGCAAAGAGAAGTGCATCCTTGGTTGTCTTATTCTGAACAGCAGTGATATCATACACAAAGTCCAAATTCTAGTCATGGTTATTCTTGAGCAGTTTAATGAGAGCCAGTTGTATTTCACAAGGCAATTGATAGTGGGATTAAAAACCAGAGATTTACAGGTAAATATTACTAGTTCATTCCATGGGGTAGGGGTTCCTATGGAACATTTTATTGAGGACTACTTTACTCCACAATGCAAAGAAAATAGCTCTGCTAAAAGGTTAGGTTTTACAGTTCTGGGTTTTACATTCATTTATAGATGAAAATATTTCTTGAGCATAAATGACAATGCTCCAAAGAGTGCCGTGCACTGCCAAATAATTTTTGATCCCAAAATAATTTAGTCTGATCATATGGAAACAGTTCTGAACTCCAGAAATCTGGATGCCATATGGGCAGGCTGCCAGCCAGGGTAAACCAAAGATATTCTGTCCTTGGAGTGGGAAAGGTACATAGCTCGCACAAGCTCTTTACAAAAAAAAAAAAAAAAAAAGAAATCAGCATCAGGAAGTATCTTGGCCAAGGGGAACTTGGCAGAGCGGTATTTTAGCTTTGCTGAGGGACTGTGTATGCCCATTGAAACAGTAACATCTGTGGAGGAAGGGCAGAGCACGGGGATACAATGCAGTTTTATGGCAGCAGTGCTTACTCAGGGAAAGGGACTCCAAAGGGAGCTGATGCAGCCAGCTGGCTGGCTGATGAATGGAGTAACGATTGTGGAAGAGATCAGAAAGCTATCAAGTGCTCCATCTCTCCCATAATGAATTTCTCAGGACTAGTGGAGCTTGCAGATGAAGTATATAGGTGTGATGTCATGAAATATTGAGCATTTTCTGAATCCTTAAATCATTAAAAACTAATTTGAGCTCATGAGCATGCCAAAGCAATGACAAAACTCTAAAGAATCTGAAATTCAGCATGAATGAACGGAATACAGACAGAATACTGTGCTTTTGTTCACAAAATGAGGGCAGAAATTCAATGTATTTTCTATTGGTATGATGGATTCCCACTGGATTCAGCTGTGCACCTCATGGAGTTGCTCTCTGTGCAGAGCAGAGCAAAGCTGATTTTTTGCAGTGAAATGTGTTGAGTATGCAGCAAAAATAGCACATAAAGATATTTATTTGTTTATTTATTGCTCAGGTCACCGAATTTCTTATTTTGCTTTTACTGAATTCTAGGAGATTTATTAATTTTTTTTCATAGTTACTAAATAACAGCAATTATAGGGGCATTGTCAGCTGATTAGTTCCAAAAATGTTAATTAAAGACATTTCTAACCTTGCACCTCTCTTTGAACTTTCATGGGTAATTTCCATTGTTAAAGCATTAAGCACTTACCTGCCTAAAACCGAAAATGTTCTTTTTTTCCCCACTCTGAAAGAGCCCTTCAAACAGCAGAGAAATTACTTCAGCAAAACAATAAAATTGATTGCAGAATCATTATGCCAAATGCCTACCAAAACACAGAGAAATGTAATTTTTTTCTTATGTTTTCTAATATCATCATGGGTGTTACATTGGTACTACAACAACAGGCAAGGCAGTTCCAGTGAGCATTGAAATTTTCAGCTGGCAATGGTCCTTCTGGTTTGTATTATCTTTTAAGATGCTTTCCTGGCATCTACCAGCTGCCTTCAGGAAAATTTACACGCCATTTCAGTTTGTTTAATTTCCCTTCCCTGTTAATGTGCCTTTGTTATCGCCGTGTGGAGTTCATTAACTGCGCCAGGAGATGGCAGCAATGGAAACCACTTCGTGCCCTCCATTCGTAAGTGATCTTTCATGCTGAGTGATGATCAACAACATGATTTCAACCAACGTTTAAAAATTGTTTTGAAAAACCAAGCAGAGCAGTCTTCACAGCTGGAGACACAGAAAGATACGAAAAAAAGAGCTGTGAAACGTGAAAGGAGCTATGGGCTCCCTTCCCAGAATCTGAAGGTCATTTTTTCAACACCTAAGTTGCAAAGACAGATAGACATCAATAAATAAAACTGTTGGAAGGCATGACTTTCCCAGGCTACCATGACCAAAAAAGCCTGAAGTAGCTTTAATTAATTTGATCCTCATGGCACAGAAAGCATTTGAGTCTGGAGCAGAAGAGGACTGGGGAGAGTCTGCAAAAAAATCAAAGATCTGAGATGGGGTTTGGCACCACTGGACTTTGACTCATGTCACTGATTCGGTGAGAAGAGGCACAGGGAGCAAGCTGCTTATTTAACTGTTTTTATAAAACATGTGAAGGGACACGTAGAGCCAGACAGAGCATCTACTTAGGACAAATGAGTGTTTACACAAGCAAATTACCATACATATTTCCCACAGGACACAAGCATTATTAGACCTGTTACAAACTTTGTCAGCAGCCGCCGAGGGGGAAAAGAATCTTATTTACCCTTCTAAATACAGACCAGTCTTCAGGGCAATACAGCTGCTAAATTTACTGGCATGGAAGCCTGTGTTACAGCCATGATTTATCATGCATGATAAATGCAAAGCTGTCCCAGCTTCAGTTATAAGCTTTTGTTCCAAGCATATTATTTATTTATTGCCCAAAATTAAGAGTAGGTGGGGGAAATGAGTTTCCCCACCAGGGGATAATGTTTGTGTGCCGCTGAGCAGAAGGAGCAGTGAAGCTGGGGGCTGTGGCAAAGTCCCACTTCTGTGCTGGTCCATGTCTTTCAGCATAGCTAGGACAACCCTGGTAATGTGTCCCCATGAAGGGTTAGAAGGCACACGTTGCAAGTTATGTGCTCTCCTGAAAGGGAATTGGAGTGGCGAGAAAAGACACAACCCCTTGTTATGTTTCT
Source organism: Origma solitaria (assembly GCA_013397895.1). Lineage (NCBI taxonomy): Eukaryota > Metazoa > Chordata > Aves > Passeriformes > Acanthizidae > Origma > Origma solitaria. Next base: position 2,160,762 of record VZRL01002171.1, read on the forward strand.
TATTGAATTTGGGGCTGTAAATTGTCTTGCTGCCTTTGTGAATGATCAGGAATTCCTGTCCTGGAGGAACACGTACTTTCATCATCAATGTATCCTCACAGAAAAGTCTGTAACACTTAAAGCTTTGGCTAATTGCTTGTTTTAATGAGACAGATAACAAAGTAAATCATGTTTATGGAAATCAATCTGTCCTGCATTGCACTCTTTCCATTAGTGAGAAATTAGTTGTGACTACTGGAAACAAATGATGTTCTGAGGTTTTATGGGGCTTGCTTGAGTTTATAACTCTAATATTGCCAGGAGGAATGCATGGGTTTTTTAGCTACAAGCCATTTCAATCATGGTAGAGACTTCCAAGCAATTTTGCCTTCTGTAAATTAAAGATCCACAACTCTCAGGGTGAAGGGAGCTTTATTGCAAGAAAATCTTACTTATACTGCCCAGAGATGTCCCCTGTGCAACACAGGTCAGTGATTATTTTGATGTAAAGCAACATGGTCTAAAAGAAATGCAGATCAAAAGAAACCTTCTTTAGTTATATAAAAACCTGTAATTATGAGGTTAGTTGATTTTCAGAACAAAAGATCACAACCTCTGGGTTTGTTCATAGTTTAATATACTCTGTCACTGAGAGCACATGAGGAACATGTACTTTTGCACCTCTAATTGTTCCTGTGGTTAGTTTCTATGAGAAGCAACCTCTCTTAAACACCTCAAATGCAATTATGTCCTATTACTACATGTGTTAAAAATTTTATTACAAGCTTCAGTGAGTATTCATCCTACGTGGGTCTATAATACTCTAATATGTAAATGTGTTTCTCTTCCTTATTTCTAGCTCCTCAATGGCATCAAAAGGCAACAAATATTTTCAGCATGTTATCCTACCGGTCTTAGATGTTTTTAAATAAAAAATGGAAGGGAAGGTACAAGCAGCACTGCTGGTATGTTGTTGATCTATAGGGTATGCCTCATTCCTCCAGCCCTAATTATTTAACATATAAATAGACTGGAGAGATTTAAAGATATTTTAGTAATCCGAGGTACAATTATAAATAGAAGAATTCTGTGATAGAGGAAGAGGAAAGTAGTGTCTAACTGCTCTCTGAGAAGATTTTCTTAGTGCTGACCAAAAAGGCCTGCAGAGGTGTGGTATCACACAGAGGCATGGAGGCCCTGGGCAGCAGCATCCATGAGGGGCTTGCTCTGGCTTTTTTCTCCACATGCTTTGCCCTGCAGGAGGGGGAAAAGGCACTGGGAGGCTTCTGAACGCCACACTCTCCCTGCTGCAGTGGGGGTGCTGGCTGCCTTTTCAAGTAGCAGCACACAGTGTTACTGCGAGCCTCCTTTAAAAATGGGATGCCCTCTGAAATGCCTGAAGTTAGAAGCAGATTTATTATGCAGGCTGAAATAGTGATTAGTGCTTGCCAGCATCACCAGGCAAAAGGGAGCCTCCTCTAAATTCAGTAGTGAAATCCAACAACAATGACAACAACAACAAACAACCAAAAAACCCACACCAAAAAACCAACAAAAATGACACAAATGGAAAACAACCCAATAGAATGACCTTGCCCTGCCTTGTCACTTGATCAACTTTCATAACCACAGCACTAATATCTTACACAATACAGTACTGCATTGCATTGTATTCTATCTTGCAATATCTTATCTTTTCCATTATAGCCTTGTTCATACTGTTTTCAATCCTGACCCCACTGTCTCTGTCCTAGAAACAGCAGGGAGATGAGTGGAGTAGAGCTGCTAGATGTAAGGACACTCCTTACCAGGCCTGATCCTGACCCTGCCACACATGCAGGCTGTTGTCCCAGCCTGGCCTTAGGCTGTCCCCAGCCCCATGGAGGTATCTGAGGGCTGGGAGTAGGGCTGCCAAAAAGGCAGTCAAGGACTGAACAGGGCTTTAGCGCTGACCTTTTAGAGATGAGGATTCAGGTTTTAATGACATTACTGGCAGGTGTGGTGAGGTGCTGGCATCAGTCTGACTGGTTTAGGATGCTGACCTCAAGGCAGAGGAATGCTGCCAGCACTACACATTGTGATTACCACCCCAACGAGCCAGCTCACAAGGCACCACATCTCTGGATATTTCCACTGTGTCTCTGCTACAATATTCACAACACTCTCATTACAGGGCATTTTGAACCCCCTCAGGGATGGGGGTGCAATCCCTCTGTGTTGCTCCCTGCAGCGACAGCTGTCAGAGGTGATGGTGCGGAGGCCACAGGGGATCTCTGAGTCTGCAGACACATTGTCTGTTTGAGAGATGTCACATCCATGTTCCTCAGTGCACGATGAGGGTCCAGCAGGCACTATGTTCTGTATTTTTCTCTCTTATATGAGGAAGCAAGCTGCTAGAGGCAGAAGATCTCCCATGTGGAGTCACACATGAGCAAATACTCAATATGAAACTGATGCAGAGACACATATTTTCTTCTCTTCTTTTTTCTTTTAAAAAAAAAAAAAATTTAACAGAGTTTTCTCTTCCTATTTCCATCTTAAGGTCCTTTTGCTGGGAATAATCAGGAAGACAACATGATTTTTACCCATAGTCCTCAAATAAAATTTGGTATTTCTGACAGCAAGCATGTGTGTTTTTCCAAAAGTTTTTCTTGGGGACGGATATTTATACAACACTTCTCACTATTAAATTCTGCTTTTCTTAAGCAACCTAAAAAAACTGCTCACAGGCCATAGAAAAACCTTGAAAGGATGGGGAAAGCAGGTGCCCAACAAGAATAAGAGTGTGTACTTCTGCATTCTCAGGTCTGAAACATGCTTGAGAGCAGATGAGATTTGTGAGGCAGATAGGCACATCAGTGCAGTGCAGGTGCCGAGCATGGACCCAGACCAAGGTGACAAAGCTGGGACATGTGGCGTAAGAAACTGGCGTGGCAAAAGAATTGTGGCTTGTCACGTGTCACTGAGTAGCTGGTTGTGAAAGACACTGTTTAAACAAACTGTTGTGTACATTTCCATGTCAGTACCTGTCTGTCCAGATTCTTAATTTCAAAATGCAGCTCTTAAGCATATTTGAATGAGTCATTATTTTTGGCCAGCATTGACAGTAACTGGAAAATCGAAACATTATTGCACTGTACATCCCCTGCACTCCATAGATTGCACAGGAGTTTTTTATAGGGCTTGCATCCTATTTCTGCTCTTCCCACACCCCTTTCTCTCTATTTGCATGTGAGAGCATTCTTGTTTTGCTGGATAGGGCCTTCCTGCTGGATACATACTTTCCTCCCCTTGATGCAAAAACACTTTTGTAGTGTTTCTCTATGAGCAATTGGTGACTACTTAGCACTGCCAATTTGGTTCTGTTAATTTTATACATCAGTGTTTGAAATGGCAATGCAGCTTTTGCATCCAGGAGTGAGTCCTCTCCTAGGGCTGAAGCCGACAAAAGGGCCCACAAAAATCCTTCATATCCATGTCTTATTTATGTTTGACTGTAATAGGGTAAGTGTACAACATGGCATTCAATCATTTACAGAGTATTGTAAGAATATTACAGCAGTGGTTGAAGCCTCTAGTTAGCATGTCCTACACTTCCAACAGCAGTTGGAACAGCCCACCTCTGAGAAAATAAGTTGATTAAATCATTGAGAATATATCAGATCTTCTCTGTTTAAGTCCAAAGTGTTTAAATAAGTCTGTGAAAGAGAAGGTGAGAAGGATGAAAGAGAGGAGACTCAAGGTGACCATTGTGAAGGAAGAGGAAACAAGGGACACTGAACCACTTGAGGAAGGGAAAATGTACCCAGATGCAGGTGGAATAGAAGCCTGGAATGAGTGAGGGAGGGCTTGAAGACAATGAACAGAGAGACAAGAAGGGAGTCACACAGTCATCCTGTGGTAAAGAGAAAGGCAGGAATGCAGAAGTATCTGGGATGTGCCAGGCTTTTGATCTTGAGGTAACCATAAGGTGTATAGCTTGGTACTTCCATGCTTTGACTTTGGCAGAATAAAAGCCAGGTAATTATCATCTCTCTTGATACCACAGAAAAAGACCAGCTCCCCCTTCCTGGAAAATTACCCTTGCCAATTCTCTCCCTTTCCTTCTTAATCAGCTCTCTGTAAGTCAGCAGCTGAAACAATCTTTTCCATCCAACAATGAACTACTCTTCATATTTTCAATTTCAGTGTAAAAAGAAGCATGAAGTCTGCACATCATTCACACTGTAGAGCATGAGCTTTGAAAGGTCCCAGCAGCTTCACTGTGACTTGCAGTGAGAAATCATCTTTCATATAAGCAGCAATTAAATAATAATCTTTCAAATAAGCAGCAGTTTGCAATGATGGAATGGAAAAAGGCCTGCAATTACACGCTAGATGATAACAACTTTACTGTTACAATTCCCTCCATTTCAAGAAAAAAATTATGATTCAGAAACAACACCTTTTAACACTCATTATTTGGGCAGCCTGGCAAATATATAAGCAACAAGTGGGTGACTATGCAACACAAAAATGTGGACTTCTGACAGGAATTTCTTGCTCTTGAGAGGAAGCAGCCTAATGCTGCCACTAATTACCAGGACACCAGAAACAAGGGGTTGTTAATGGAACTTAAAATTCCCATGTAAATTGGAAGGTGGTACCTTTACAAAGGAGGTTTTAAATATTGCCTAGGAAGAATTGACTATGAAGTCTAGGCTGACAGAAATAAAGTAAAAATTAATAACCCATGGTGACAGATCATGGATTTCAGGACTAAAACAAATTTCAGGTCTCAGCCAGGGAGGTAATGAAGTCTACATCACAGGGAGGGAGGAAGGAAATACAGTACAGATTTCAGGCTTGTTTAAAATAAACATAATGGCAAACTATTTCAGACAGGGTACTTTTGATTGACAGAGAAGTGGGGAAGCTATCAATGACATTTAGGAGACTTCACCTGGAATACTGGTCATCTGTGTTCAAGAAAGAAGAGTTGCCATGGGAACCAGCACAGAGAAAAACTTCAGGACTGGTCAGGAAATGAAAAACAACAGATTTATGCCGCCCAACTTCAGGCACTTCACAAAGACACATAAAATAGGAGCACAGTCACCAGGGTCTCCTGTAGCCAATGGAAGGAAATGGGCATCTCCAGTCATTCAGACTACTTATGTTATGACTTGGCTTCTAAATTAGATGATTTATTTAAATACCCTAACTGCGAAGGAAGCATAATGCTCAAGGGAATTTGCATGGCACCCTGAAAAACAGAGGGTCAGAAAGAAACCAGCTGCTCCCAGAAGTGTAAACACCACAGAAGAGGTCAAGGTGAGGTTTAGCAGCAAGACAAACTGATACGTGCCGGGCACAAATAAATTGTTCTGATAAAAAGAAGGCTGATCTTTGGAAACAGCTTTCCATATGCAGACGGGGGAATAAGAAACTTGCCTAGAATTAAATTGCAGCTGAATGAGTTCATTTAAGAGGTTATGTAATGAACATACCTGAAAGAGCAAACATTTAGACTGGCAGATACAAAAGGTCCTTTCTCATCTGTTTTCCTATGCTGTTTTATTTGGATTTTTTGTCACTGAATATAAACAGGACGAATTCTTTATACTGGCATCAAAGGGACTTCTTGTAAAACCACATGTGTTTTGAAAAAGGATTATTGGAAGGTGCCGCTGCCCTGTCATTCTCCATCTGCATCAAGGGGAAAGACTAAAAGTCTATTTCCTGGGACCAGAATTGCTCAAGACCAAAACCAAGAACAGCTACAGCTGAGCAACTGACCTGCAAAATGAGCAAAATGCTTGCTGCCCAAGACAAGGGAGGCCAGCTTTCCTAAGTGATGGGCAAATGCATGGCATGGTGCTGTTCAGAAGGAACAGAAATGCTCTCAGCATGTTCCCAGTTGTCACTGGCACAGGTATGTGCAGTAGGGTGTACAACTGATGGCAAGTTAGGCCAAGTTAGCATCTTTCTACTGTGGCTGTTGCAGCAATGGAAAATCATTGTCCATGGACCAGCCCCCCGAAGTGTTTGAGCAATGCAGTTAAAAGTGTCCCAGCAAATACAAACACGGACTATTGATCGCAGCTGTGTATTGCCAAAAGGGTGGAAGAGCACAGCCAAGGGCCTGGCAAACAGAGAGAAGGGGACATGGGAATGTAAGCACAGAAGGATTTTGGCAGGAGCATTGTCAGAAATGAGACTGGAGCATTGTCTCCTGCTATTTAATCCTTCTTAATTTTCAATGGAATTAGCTTCTATACACATTGCCAAAAAATAATGTGGCAGAAACAGAGAAATATCAGATTCTCCTACACTGATATTGGCTAACTAGTGGGGTCAACAGCATTCTAATGCAACAGTGATGTGTGCTAAGAGAAACAAGATGTATACTCCTGATTATTGTATTGCATCCTGGGGAATGGCTGTGTCACAGTCCCCTAATTCTATGCAACCCTGGTATTTTGAAAATAATTTGGAAGGATGTGAGTAATTTTGAATTTTATGTTTAACCTTGCACCTGTGTCTAAAATTTTATACATATTTCCTTTCAGAATAGCAGAAAGTAATTAATTTTCCTGGGTAATACATAGCATGAACTTAGTGGTTGATATTAGGAAACACCAAATTTTGCAAAAGACAGAGAACCAAATGAAGCAAGACACAAACTGACAACATATAAGGCCTTAAGAGGCACAAAACACATGATTTTACAATACAGTTTTACATTCATTATTCAAAGTCATTTGTTTGCTAAAGCTTGCCCAATGAGAAACAATAAACTAGAGACAAATATAGAGTCATGTACATTTTTTGTTTAAAAAACCCCAAAAAACCTTATTCCAACCAAATCTTACTAGCTATTGCAAAATATTTGCAAGGGCTTTATGTCTGACAGAGTCTTATCTTTCTTTTTCCATGGGGTCACAGTTGCTTTGTAATACTGTTACTGTTAAGGATAATGTTTGTGGTCAGTTGCTATTGGCAGTGACAAAGTTCAGGCAACCAAATTTAGACATGAAATTAATAATGGCATATGTACTAGAGAGCTTAAGTATGCATTGTTTCTTCATGACTTACCAGGAAAAATTCTTACTGAGGTCTAAGAAAGCTTGGCATGAATAAATCGTATATATGGAGTAAAGGCTCTGCCTCAGAAAAAGGAGGTAAGTATCAGTATTATCTGGATAAAATGAGACAAAATATCTGGAGTGTGAATGCAGCTGAAACCCCCTGCTGTGCAAAGCCAGGGTAGTGTGCCACTGAGAATGTGCTCAGCTGCATAAATACACAGTGTTTAATAAAGTACACACATACTCTACTGCAGAAATTGTTAATTTAAAAAGGATTGTAAATTTGAATGCAATATATGCCTCTAGTACAGTACATATAACATAAACAGCACCAGGGCTGTGGAAAGGATTTATCTGTGACCACTAAGCGCTTACCTGATTTGCACAGTCATGCCTCTGTCTCAGCAGGAAGGCTTGCTAAATCCATCTGCTCACCATAAATAATTGAACTTCTTTCCTGACTGCTTTCTTTTCCCTTCAAATTGTCCTCTGTGTGTCCATACACATGGGGCTGGTGAAATTAGGGAAAAAAGTATGAGCTGGTTTTGTGTCACCTTACAGCTCTGGACTTCAGCCACCTATAGACACCATTAGCTTACCTCAGTGTCTGAAGTTAATCCTTCAGCTAAGACCAAAACTCCCTCAGGAACTAATAATAGTGATTCCAGTAGTGAGCCTGCCATCACATTTATTTTATTCTGGACTTGGGGTTCTTGGACATGTTCAGACCACAACTGGTCAGGCTTCCAAAACATAAACGAGAAGACAAGAGGTAAATAGTGTAAGAAATCTGAAAGGACCTCCAACATGGATGCTGTGTATTTTTTGCTGCAGCGTAATACTCGTGAAATATTATAGCAGGAACTGCTTAGACAGTGTGTGTTCCAGCATTCAAAGGGAAAAAAGCTGCAGCTTTTGGCTACTGCTGTCCATTAAAAATTCATGTCACTTGGAATTGCTATCTCAGAAATAAGAGGAGTTCTGTGAGAACTGATCAGATATGTCTTGCTTGTATACCTGGAAGTACATGCCTTCATCTGAGCACCTTCCCAATGGAGACCTGACATGAGCTTTCCCTTCTAAGTTTTAGTTTTTCTCCCAAGACACAAGACCGGGTGCCCTACGTATGCAAAAGAAAAGGAATGAGTTCCTTTTGCCTGCAGAGTCAAGAAAGACCACAAGCAAGCTTTCCACTGTAGCAATTGTAGCCAGAATTGAGGGGGCTGTGCCTGTAATTTATCATAGGCAATTTATTTTGGGCAGTGTGACTACATGTCAGTGCTGACAGCATTTGTAGCATTAAGTGTTCCAGAGTGAGGACCATGGCACTGCCAGCAGGCTCACATTCTGAAGGCCCGTCAGTCCTGGTAGGTCACTAAAAACATGGGCACTTTGCGTGTTTGTTCAGGGAATGCCTTACCATAGCTCATTTTCCAGGTTTGGATGAGCCTGGGATCCTCTACTGGGTTCAAAAACAGTCATGTCCTAAGGACTGGCAAAAAGGAAAAAGAAAATCCAAAGAATTTTGTCTGCAAAGATAACAGGAGCATTGTGTCAAAAGTGGAGGAAAACACACCCATATGAATCAAGGATCCATATGATTCTCTCAATTATGACTTCTTTACAGCATTTAATAGTGTACAGAGAATATATCTGGCCATGCCTCCAGTTGTTCATAAATTACGATAGTTTACATGTCTTTAAAATGAACTCTGGCACACAAATAATACTAAGCCACATAAACTGAGTCAGTCACATACGTATGTCCCTCAGCTGGGGTGAAGCTCTTAATTAGACCTTTTCTTGGGGCCTTAGTCAGCATTAAGCTGTCTGTGCTCAAAGGCAGCTCTGCCCTGGTACAACTGAGTGACCTTGGATTAGACTGCTGCATGAGAAAGAGCTATAAGAAGTGAGGGGCACTTACTTTGCTCGAGAGCTGTACCTACATTGAAGCACTCTCCCTCACTCCTTTGCCTGAACTATGTTATGGTCATGACTGTGCCTGGCCACACACACTGACCCAGACCCTTCCCTTCACTGTGGGCTTTTCTGATGATGACCAGACTGGTGGCTGGTTGGCTCTGGTTATTGTTACTGAACCTGATTCTGACCCTGACTCACTGACTTGGCTCTTCTGGCTTGACCTCAGATCTCCCTGTCACTACCTTCACTGGGATTGTCACTGGTGATCTGTACTCTTGGCTGAACTTCTAGCCACTGCCAGAACTGCTTTGCTATTCTTGTTTGCATGCTGTGGGAATGCTCCTGCTTGCTAGTGAAGCCATTGTCATGCCAGCCTCGCTATCACCCTTCACTCCCAGCTTGTCTTGCTACTTCATAAAACACTTTTCTCCAAAGGATGCCACCTCTCACCTACCACCGGTATTGTTGGTGCCAGTGGGACTGTGACACCCCTGACACCAGTAGTTCCAGCACAAGCCAGACAACAGGAGCACAGATTGCTGACACCATGTGACTCTCCTTTTAGCCCAAGATTTTTGTTAGAAAGCTGTCTTGAGCCAGCCTACTGGCGCCAGGCATTCCTGCCAACAGGATAAAGCAGGAGAGTGGGCAAGAAGTCAGCAATCAAGACAAAGAGTCTGTTCTGTCACAGACAGATGGCAAAACTAAGCAGCAATACTCAACTCTTGCTTGAACTGTTGGTCAGATAACCAGAGAATCTCAGTAACCTGGAGACATCTTATTTCAGAAAGCCAAGATGCAAAGTGGTAACAAGACCAAAGTAGTCACAAGTTCTTTGGTTTTGTCACCTTTTGTAATTTATTTGTCTAAGTCTGGCAACAGTGTTTCATACTTTAGTTGTTGATTTTCCCACCTCATCTGCAGCATTCTCTCTTCTCCCACTCCAGGGCACTCCCTCCACCTGTCCTGGCGAGACCACCTTCAAGCATACAAGGGCTACAACACTTAATTCTTCCAGCTCCACCATGAGGTACCACTGGTGTTGCACCTGGGCTGCCACACACACATGCACAGTTTGCTACCTTATTCAGACTATCACACTTGCAAGGATTTCAGCATTAAACCAAATCCTTGTTGGCAGCCTCAGATAGCAGTTGTGAGACAGGGCTATGAGAAGGCAGCAATTTCAATTCAGTCCACACCAGTCAGCGTGCACCCCCTGAGATCAATCTATATATTAAGAGGGTGAACATGCAGGAAATTGTCAGGACATGGCTGGCCTCACTCCAATGGTGTTGGCATCTGGCAGCTCAAATACTCGAGTTTGCTTGGCTGCTATGGGGTGTTGTGGCCTGTCCAGTGCTGCTCCCTTGTTCTAATATTGTCTTGTGTACCCAAGGGTAGTTATGCCTTCTGCATTTAATTAGCACTCCTCTGCCAACTTACCTGGAAGGCTGTCCTTTGCTCTAACATTTCATCCTGAAGGAGAAAAACTAGTGCCCTTGAGACATTCCTGTGTTGTCCTGTATACATGCAGTACATACTGACTTCTGTCACTTCTCTGCTCCTCTTGAACAGGATGCTAAAAGATCTGGCTAAGCCTTTTCAGAAATTTGAACCTCCTGTGCCGAAGGAATTGTTCACCAGGAGTCTCATGCTGCACAGCAATGCAAAGCATCAGGCTCAGGTAGAGCCAGCTACCATTTTCTAGAAATGGACACTTCTAGCATTTCCTGACCCAGCATGCATAAACAGGTCACTAAATCCTTTGTTTCTCATGTAGCATATAGAAACAATTGTTATGGAAGTTTACCTTTCTGGAAGTCAGCGTAAATACATTTTGTACACAACAGAATTCAAACAGTGTAATCGCTGTTGTGTCTTATGTAACCTTTCAGCACATTCTGCAAAACTGCCTTCCCTTCCTCAAACACTGCAGTTCTGATATGGTCTATCAGTGAGCACTCACAAACATTCACAGCTCAGAAACATAAACCAATCTCTGTTTGGTGGACAGGAAAGCTATTGTATTTTTATTTAGTTAGTTATTTGATGTTTAGCAGAGAACATGAATCAATTTTGGATTAAAAGACGTAAAATACAAATCTCTAAATTGGAAGATACAATTGACAAACCCCATTTCTGCATGTGGAAGAAAATCTGCTATGAAGGAGTAAGGCACCTATCCTGCTATAGCAAGAGGTACACGGTCGTTCTGGGCTCCTATGTACAAGAAAGACAAAAGAGCTAATGGAGAGGGTCCAGTGGAGGCCCACAACGATCACTTGGGGTCTGGAGCATCTCTTTTATGAGGGGAGACTGTGGAAGCTGGGCCTGTTTAGTTTAGAGAAGACTTGAGAGGGGATCACATTAAAGCATAAGATGCAAAGGTGGGTACCAAGAGGATGGTGCCAGACCCTTTCCAGTGGTGACCAGTGACAGGATGAGGAGCAATGGCCAGACACCAAAACGTAAGAAGTTCCTCCTTAATACGAGGAAGAACTTTACAGTGGCAGAGCACTGGAACACGCTGCACACGGATGTCACGGAATGCCCCTCTCTGGAGATATTCAAATCCCAGCTGGACGCCTTCCTGTGCCACCTGCTCCATGTGACCCAGCCTTAGCGGGGGGGCGGACAGGATAATCACCAGAAGTCCCTTCCAAACCAAACCGTTGTGTGACTGTGAGCCCTTCCGGCATTCTCCGCCTACGCGGCGAACAGCGCCGGCGACGGCCCCGCACCCTCGGAACTCCACACGGCCCAGCCAAGCTCACCCTTCCCATTGCCAGCGGCGCACAGGGCGCCGGGCCGGACACGGAGCCCACCGGCAGGGAGTGACCCGCCCGGCACGGAGCGG
>VZRL01002171.1:2173107-2298798 GCA_013397895.1 Origma solitaria
CGCGGAGCCGGTGAGTGCGGCCGGGCCGGCGGTGGGGGCGCGGGGTGCAGACGGCGTTTCCCGTGGCCGTGGGAGGGCCGCCCTGTCCGGCGGTGCCCCGCTTCCCTGCGGGCGGTGGGGGAGCAGCAGGGCGGGCGCGGCCGCGGGGTCTGGCTGGACGGGCCGGGGCCGGNGGCGGCGAGCGGAGCGCCCCAGGGTAGCGGCGGCTCGGGCGCCCGTGTGGCTCTGTGTCCCCGTCATGTGCCCCGAAAGGCTGCTGTGTCTTTAAAAAAAACCACTTTATTCTTGGCCTAAAATAGTGTGTTATAAAATAAACAGTCTTACAGATGCAGAATGTGTGTGTCCGAGGTGCTGATGCTTAGGCAGAACGGCTGTTTTGTGGAGTGATCAGAAATTTCACTTCAGGCTAGCATAGCTGTGAGCAGCATCGGTTTCTAATCTCGATGTTTCAGGAAGTGAGCAATTTAAAGGGTGTTTCTGCAACTGCTCTTATTTTAGTTTGTGAAGGGCTTGCTGTCGTTCTTGCCACTTCTGTTGAACTTCCCTCTTTGATATTAGCAGAAGCAAGAAGGTGGCCATGTCAGAGCTCTGAGCTTCCAAGTTTTCCAAGTTTCTTTGTTCATGCATTGGCTGGGTTTTTTGGGGGTTTTTTGGGTTATGGTTAGTGATACAAGTGGATACAGCTAAAACCAGCAAAACTTGCGGAGTGTAACTAACTTAATTGGAAAGCACTTGGACACTGATAAAACTGAAGGTTGATTCTGCCTTGATAAAAATAGATTTTTGAGGTCTTGGTAGTCAGGAAGCCTGCCTGAAGCTTGTAAGCTCTGTGTGCAGCCTTCTAAATAATTTAGAATCACTTGTGCCACAAAAAAGAGCTGAAAGAACAGAATTTAGGCTTCTGAAAATGATTTTTGGGAACTGTTGGAGAAATAAAAGATATGAAAAGAGAGGTGAATATTGGTAAAAATAGTACTACTTTCTTCAAGAAGTCTGAAGCTGCTGCACCAAGGTCTTCTTGGTCCTGAGAGGGAAAACTTTTATCTCCTGTTGAAGCATTTAATGTTCTGGCTTGTACTTGTAATTCAGTATTAAAAGAGTTGGACATTGCTGATGCTGCACATACTAGACGTAATCCTGTAAATCCTACATTGAACTGGGTAATAATATGTTTGCCTAAAGGTTTAACTTACACAGTCTTGAAGTTCCTCAAAATTAAAAAATATAGATTGTATGGCAGTTTTTTTAGGTAGCTCATTTTAACAGTTAAATTAACACAGACGTATTTTTAATGCACAGTCAGAGAAAACTGCGTTAGCATGAAGTCAATTGTAGAAAGATCCTGAATTTACAATAGGAATTCAACCAATATCTAGAGTAGGAATTGGATGAATTCTAGGTGGGCCCTTCCTCACTGTTCACAAACGATCCTCCAGAACAGGGCCAAGTGAATCTTCAGAATAGGTGGGAGTAAAGGAACCCTCATAGGATGGAAATGTTCTTTCTGTGGTTGTGGTCAGGGAGAGTGAATCTGCTGGGAGGGTTCAGTTCTGGTTTTGGTGCTCAGATCCCCGTTTTCCATGTGCAAAATGACCAAACTGTTGTATTCATCTTTCCTTAAGGTGGTCAGCCCAGAAACGTGCAGCCTTTTAGTGATGAAGATGCTTCAATTGAAACTATGAGCCACTGCAGTGGCTTCAGTGATCCTGCTAGCTTCACTGAGGATGGTAAATTCTTTCATTTATATCCCTTCATCTTTTTAAAAGCATGAAATCTGAGCTGATTTATTAATTTTAAGTAGTAGACTGTAAGTAGCAATAGCAAAATAATGACATTACATTAACACGATGTGATTGTTAATCCAGTGGCTGTTTTTGTTTGGTAAGAATGTACTCCAGGTTTCATGAGCCTTGTGAAACTATGAGACACTTTTCTATTAGAATTGTGCTGTGCTGATACGGAGACAATAAGAATTTTAAGATGCATTGTAAGATACTGATTTTCATAACAGGTAGCTGAAGCAGTAGGACCTGCAGAAGAGTTTAAGATAAGAGTCACATTTGCCTGTTTCAAGCTAGATTTGTGCTTTGTCTCCTGTACCCATCTTTGTAACCTGGAGTGCTCTAATGTCATTTTGTTGGGAGGGGAGGACCTGAAAGCCTGCTTACAGGCGGATGAGGCGGGGAGCCATCTCTGGATATGTGCCATTCTTAATTGATGCCATAAAGGACAGGCTGGTTTGACTCACTGTATCAGCTGTGAGCACTTCGCTGTACTCCAGGGGTAGACATAGTGGACTGGATGAAAATGTGTTGTTGACAGGATTGGCTGATGGTCGTCAGATGGAGAAAATTTATGTAAGGCCTGATTCGCTCCCTTATTCCTTCTTGGCACGTACAAGAAGCGGATCTAGAATCAGCACAGATATATCAATAGGCCAGTTTTTATAAAAGTATTTTCAGGGGCAGTCTGATGTAGTAGGTGTAACACGGTTACACTGCTGTAATACTGAACAATTCTGTAGCTGTTGTCTATGTTAAACCGCTTTCTTATTAGTGTTAAAAAACATTGTGTTGGAACTACTGTGTCTGCTAATGAAACGTGTATCAGTAGGACTAAATGATTTCTTCTGGATTAGGGCCTGAAGTTGATGAAGAAGCTACTCAAGAAGACTTAGAATACAAGTTGAAGGGATTTATTGATCTTACATTGGATAAGAGGTATAGTCTGCTTTGAAGAAACACATTCATACATTGTTCTCTTGCTTTCTCTGATTTAATAATGAACATCAAATCTTTTTATATATTTACTGAGATTTTCATGCTGGGGAGGACTTCTGGATCTGAAAAGACCTTTTTCCTTCCACTGAATTTTTTTTTTTTTTCCTTTTTTTGATGGGTTAGGCTTTCCCCGTATATCAAAGTAGAGTGACTTTCTTTCTAGCTTGCAGTAGTACTGCGAACTCTTATCTCCAAACAAAATTTTGCTGTCCTTGAAGGAGGCAATTCAGAGCATTTCATTTCTTCATGATACTTCTGTGGGTTACTCTGTTATTGGGTGCAGTCAAATACAAACTACCATAAAGAAAAGGGCGAAGTTTAACTGATGTGTACTGATTTCAGGAGGTCTTCCTTCTCTCTTCTAACAGTGCAAAGACAAGACAAGCAGCCCTTGAAAGTCTGAAAAGTGCGTTTTCTTCTAAAATACTATATGAATTTATCATGGAAAGGAGAATGACTCTAACTGATAGCATTGAGCGCTGCATAAAGAAAGGTAATTAACATGCATTCTATTAGAAAGCAATAATCCCTATGAAATAGCACATTGTTTTAAAGAAACTAAGATTGTGACTGTTCTCTAGTACTTTACAGAGTGCTTAATAATTTAGGTAACATTCCTTTTTTAATTTTAGGTGTCACATTTTAACTGTCCCAGAAGATTAACTGAAATTATCTTGTATCTGTTGGTTTCTGAATTTCCACTTACATGCTTTCAGACTGTTATCTTTGAAGATTAAAGCAAGGAAGCAATGCAAAAGGTGATTACTCATCACAGTGTGTTAATCCTTAGGTAAGAGTGATGAACAGTGTGCAGCTGCTGGACTGGCATGTCTTCTGTGTGTGCAGATGGGGTCAGGAATTGAAAGTGAGGAGGTTTTTAAGACCCTTGGTCCAGTTCTGAAGAAGATTGTCTGCGATGGAACAGCCAGTATCCAAGCCAGACAGGCTGTAAGTATGAAATGTTTATTTGCCAGGCAGGGACAGAGGGCTGCTTTTGACCAGCTCACTATTGTGTAATCCAGAGCTAAAGGTTACCACATTAATATGTACTCACAATGTTGACATACGCTCTGAATGATGCATAGCAGTTTTC
This sequence comes from Origma solitaria, assembly GCA_013397895.1. NCBI lineage: Eukaryota > Metazoa > Chordata > Aves > Passeriformes > Acanthizidae > Origma > Origma solitaria. Next base: position 2,176,981 of record VZRL01002171.1, read on the forward strand.
ACTGGCTTAAAAAGTTCCACCTGAAGGTTGGACATGATTCTATTCTTCAGCCTAGGGGCCCTCCTTAAAGAGCTGTTCCATGTAGTACTTTGAGTGTCTGAACTCACGGTGGTGCAGTCTCCTTACTGCAGTTCTGGCGGCTGATGTTGAGGTCCTAGAAGAGTTTTCCCACTGAGTGTTATATCCTTCCTGTGTTAAATTTTTTATTCTTGATATTTAATTTTATTCTTAAACAGCACAAGAATGTTACTGAAGCATTTGCATTTATTTACGATAAAATCAATACAGCACGTCTGGAACTACATAAACAATACAGTCATACTACCAAAAGTGTTTTTAAGTTAATTTTGCCCAGTCATCTCATCTATACTAGTCAGTCTGTGGTACAATAGATACTGTCAGCTGTAAAAGGAGCTAGTATTAGTTCAACAGCAGTTATTTCTACAAACAAACAAAAGCTATTAAAGTTTGTCCTGTTTAAATGTAGTTTAGAGTCCTGTGTGGTTAGTGGAAGCACACTTTCAAATATTTTTTTCCTTACTCTTCATAGGGGAAATTGGAGTAGAATATAGGGCATAGGGAAAAGTTGAAAAGTTCCAGGAAAGGCTTTTGAAGTGCAAGAGTTTTCATGCCATTTGATTGTAATAGTAGTCAGAAAGGGAAAATGTTTCCCACAGCTATGAATAAGTACTATATGTTCATTACTGTTTATCAGCATAAGTACTGCTAGTACTTATCCTAGTGAGATTTAAAATTATTGGGTGAAAAGAGTGCTATGTATAGCTTTTCACAGACTTTGTAAGCTATATTATATAATAATAATTGAAAAGTGAAGGCTTGTGAGTACCATATGCTGTAATATCATCCTGAGAGTAGATGAGAATTGGGAGCTAAGTATTACAAAGAAGGTTAATTAAACAGGGTTGGAGACTTTTAGACTCTGCTGAGGTCTAATCTCAAGTTTTTGTTTCTCCAGATGTAAAATTTCAAAGGTCTGAGTTTGAAAGTTTTGTCAACTGTAACATTATTGTCAGATACTGACGCTTTTCTTTTTCTTTTATGTCTAGTGTGCAACCTGCTTAGGGATTAGCTGTTTCATTGTCACTGATGACATTACGGTAAGGATGATTAATAAGTTTTAGATGTAATAAACTGACAAGATGAAAATTTGACTCTTAAGCAACTTCCATTATATTTTTCCCTCGTTCAGGAACTGTACTCTACTATGGAATGCCTGGAAAACATCTTCACGAAGGCCTATCAGCGAGATAGAGACACTAATGGTGTATCAAGTACCCATAATACCGTGCTTCATGTCAGTGCTCTCTTAGCATGGACACTGTTGTTGACCATTTGTCCAATGAACGAAGTGAAGAAGAAAATTGAAATGTGAGTATCTTTCTTGGAAAGCAGAATTCATAATGACTGTTTATATGCAATGAAACAGTGCAAACCAAGTTTAGATCTTAATGGAATATGACTTACTCCTTAGGCACTTGCATAAACTTCCAAGTCTGCTGTCTTGTGATGATCTCAACATGAGAATAGCTGCTGGAGAAACACTAGCCCTTCTGTTTGAACTGGCACGTGAAACAGATACTGTAAGTAGATGTCAGCAGCTAAACCTACTTTCATTGGGACAATGACGAGACAAATTACTTAAACTGTGTTGCATAGCACCCTAGATCTCAACAAGTAGCAAATAATTCCATGGTTTATGCTCTTTTTAGTGAGTCTGCCCCAGTCTAGGTGGGTATAGCAGTAATTCCCAGCTGTCATTTTTTACACTTAATTTCTGTATTGCAAAATAGGACCAATATAACAAAATGTGTCAAAATACTATTGAATAGCAACTAAAAATATGGAATGCAAGATTTAAAATCTAAATCCAACGCCAGCTTTTATATATAAATAAAAGAAGCCTCTAGAGAGATTCCAGGATAAAGCAGTATTGTTTACTGTAGTGGGAACACCCATCAGATGCTATGCAGACAACTTTGAGTAATTCACAACGTGCACAATTCTGCACTCACAGCCAAAAATCTATCATTAGGTGGAAAACATGTTGACTAAGTATTGTTGTTTTAGTATTCTTTCTTAGGTAACTTTAGAAGTATAATTCATATTGTATGATGGTTTCACAGCATTTGTGACTAATCAGTTAAGGACTAGGTAGTCATTTTAAGGGGGAGATTTTTGAAGAATTTGCACAAATTTTGCACCAATACCAGTAATACTACAATTGGTGAGATTTCTTGGAGTTTGCTTTTGAGTTGGATTAGGTGCAGGGTGCTCAATGTTAGCTCATACACAGCTAAACTTGCCTTTACATTCTTCAGTATGCCTTACTAATTTTCAGACTGTTTTCTTGATGGCCCTAAAGGAAACAGCCTCTCTTTACTACTCATGGCACAGTTTGGGACAGTTGTCTGAAAGGCTCCTAACTTCATCAAGGCTGCTGTGCTTTGCCAGTACACTGTCTAAAGTGAAAAGATAACTCTGTTGAGTCAGGAATCCTTGCGCACTAGCACTGCATAAAGTGAAACAATGTGTTAAGGCTTCTGTATAAATGCAAGAAGTGGCGATTTGAGCCTCTTGGCTATGGGAGTCAACTTTGAAAGGAAAAAAGTAAATGGAGACCACAACTTGATCCTTTATTTGGTCAAGCTGACTGCAAGTAATTAGTCTTAAAATGTGTTAACAAATGAGACTGTATTCACTACAAAATCTCTTCAGTTCCATTGAGGAAATGCCCCTTTAATCATTACAAACTAATCTTATTGGATCCTTAACAATCAGTGCAGATTGAAAGTACTGTATTTGCCTTTGACCAGTTCCTTTCAGAAAGCATGCAGTACGCTCACTTCAGTTGATATGACAACGTTCAGATTAAAAAACCCCACAAACCACAAAAACTTGCTTTTACATAAGTTTGCATATGTTTTTACTAGTCCAGGTAAACTACTGCCAAATTACTAAATGCAGTGGAGAAAATATTTCTTTATATGTATGTGAAGCACATATTAATGAATATAATGAATAACACTAAGTTGTTTATTACTTAAAGTGTTTACATAAAGTGTTTTGTTAAACATTTATAAAAAACCCCTGCTTTCTAATTTCCCATTCCATACAAGACTTATAGCTAAATATTCCATACTGTCAATCTAATGCTATCTCACAGTCTACCTCCAGCACCGTGAATTCTGTGCTAACATTAAAGTGCCCTTGGCTCATTGACAGGAGTGGTTCAGCAGATCTGTTAGACAGTTTGAGTCCCGGAATTATGGAGCAGAACAGATTGGCAGGTGTATGTGCACGCTGATGGAGCTGTATGGTTCACATGGCTGACTGCCAAAATAGACTTTGTTAGTGCCCTTCCTGGTAAACTGGGTGCTGTGACGTGGTTCTTATTGGCCTCAATGCTGCAAATGGAACTGCAGGACTGCTCTCTGTCCTTTTTAGTAAAGTCAGAGGTTGTTGAGATCTACATGCCCAAAATTTAAACAGATTCATTTTCTTATTTACAGGAAAAGAGGTTAAGGCCAGAAAATAAAAAAATAAGTTGTCTTTTTTTTTTTTAACCTAGGATTTCTTTTATGAAGATATGGACATTCTAACAGAGAAACTAAGAGCTTTGGCTACTGATGGAAACAAGCACCGGGCTAAAGTGGATAAAAGAAAGCAGCGATCCGTCTTCAGAGATGTTCTGCGGGCTGTTGAGGTAGTTCTTTTGTCTTGGTTACAATCCGGACCTTCAAAATATGTAGTGTACAAGTTAATGAAAACTATTTTATTATTAAACAGAATTACTGTTTCAGTGAAAGAAATGGGAAAAAAGTACTTTAAGTGAGCTTTTAAAGTCTGATCACTTGAGTGAAATAGAACTGGTTTTTTTAGGAACGTGGAACAAAGCAAGTCAAATGCTCTTTATTATACTCCAACCTTGACTTCCGTATTGAGAGGTTTTCTTTTCTTTTACAGAAGGCTAAGCATTGTGCTGTAAACCCTAAATGCTTTTGTGAAAGGTTTATTGTGAAATCTTACTGAACTGCACAATAGACAAAAAGCAACTTAGTAATGTACTTCACAAATGACTGCTTTGTCAGGAGCCATTGAAGTGTTTATGTGTGGGGGGGAGCTGTCCAAAGTGTTGTACCATAATCTTCTGGGTTTCCGTATCTAGATGAAGAGAACAATACACAAAAGCAGGACGATAAAAATACTTTGATTAGTGACATAACTTCTGAGTAAAGCCTCTAAGACAAATGTAAAACTTCTCTTATTTTAATGGTTTATTTGTTATTTTAAACCTCTAAAACTAGAATTTTTTTTCTGCTTGTCAGATAATGACTTTTTGCATTGCTGTATTGGTAAGGCCAGCTAAATGTAATTTATACTTGGAATAATTAAACATCTTGGAAGCTGAGGAGAAGGCTTAGCATGATTTGAAGTCACCTCTAAGATTCTGCCTGTAGAAGGATCGGAGTCACCTATTAGCACTTGTTACATTCCATCCTCCGAAATGTAGCTACTCGTAAGGCAGAGACTAAATGAGGCTTACAGGCTGACTTAAGGGTGACTTTTGCACTCAGAACTGATTTTTCTGGAGATAAGTCCAACTCTGAAAGTAGTTTTGAAGATGAAAGTTCAGCATTTGTTTTTTCAAAAGCTTTCTAACTATGAAGAATACCAGCTTCAAGTTCTAAATGAGATTTGACTGTAAGTGTGCATCTGCTTTATGAACCAATACAGTCTTTAGTATATTAATACTATATTATTTGGAAGGTTTTGGTGTGCCAAATTTGTCAGTGAAAATCAAGTTCACTGGGATATAAAATGCTTAGTACAAAAGGCTGTCTAAATTAAAATACATGTTGTTTCCTTTGATTTTTGGATAGGAGCGTGACTTTCCTACAGAGATGGTGAAGTTTGGACCGGAGCGCATGTATATTGACTGCTGGGTTAAGAAACAAACTTATGAGACGTTCAAGGAGATTCTGGGGTCGGGGATGCAATATCATTTGCAGGTGAGCTGCTCTTTGACACTTGCTCAGACTGTTGCTTCATGTTTGGCTTCTTTGATATAATTCAGTCTGAATTACAAAATCTTGAAGAGAACTTAGTGAAATGATGAGCTTTGCATTTGAAGTGTTAAAAGACAGCACTTAAAAAATTAATCAGAGTGATCTACAATGGTCTGGGCTTCAAGCTGCTTCTGAGTTGTAGTCTGGGTGTGCTGGCTTAGTAATTGACTTCTGCAAGAAGTAAGAAATTTAAGCTGAATATCTTTCTAGCTTCAGAGTTTTTCCTGAATCCATATGCTTTCTTTCAGGAGAGAGGTGTAGTAAAGTTGCATGCCTCCACCCTTCCTGTGTAAGCCTGTAAAAAGGGAGGCAAAGTTTTAGTCATAAATAAATGAACACAACCTATAACCCAAAGATGACAGCATTCCAGAAGAGAAGGCATAAGTCCTTATCTCTCTTCTGGGAACTGCTTGTTTACTAGTTATCTGTTTACATATGTAGCAGAAGCAGGAACTATAGTTTAGAAATATATGCTTCCAAATTGCTGTGATAATCATGGGGTTAAAATCTTCAGTCCTGTGTTAATTGAATTTCTGCGTGACTGAAGGAGCTCAGGCATGTAGCAGGTTTTTCAGTTTCTTCAAGTACTGCTTTCACAGATGCGTATTTTAGAACTGGTGTGTTGTGAAACCATACAAGTCTGTGTTCAGCTGCTGATCTTGTAGAGCAGTACAGTGGCTCATTTGCTGGGACAAGAATATCAAAGGAGGCAGAAGGAGCTGTCTGTCTTCTCAAAGGGGCAGTTTTTGCCTTCAGCCTTCTTCTGGTTAAAGGAGGAAGTGATCTTAATTGCAAAAGATAGCAGTTTGACGCAAATCTTAGTATTTTGTACTGGAATACTTGATACTTAACAGTAGCCAACTTAGAGGCTTGATAATTAGAGGGGAAACTGATCATTTGATGTGCTTCTTGTTTAGTCAAATGACTTTCTTCGGAATGTGTTTGAGCTTGGTCCACCAGTAATGCTGGATGCTGCGACTCTTAAAACAATGAAGATATCCCGTTTTGAAAGGGTAAGTTGTTGCACCTTAATGAATTTTCTTGACTTCATACACTAATTCATTTCTCCTCCACTTCAGAAGCTGTCACTGTTACACTTGTCACTGTAGTTTCATATTGTCCTGAATGAAACCCAACTTTACGTGTGTGCATCTGTGAGCTCTTGGATTTTCCACTGAGCATGTGTCTGCTACTGTGTTTTTTCCAAGGGGTCTGAAGGTTGATGTGGTTGCTGATGGGTACCAGATTTATGTTCCACACATGTGAAACTTGGCTGTCTTTTGAGAATACATGTTTTTGGGGAGGGACCTACAGGAAACCATGGAAACTTGAGTCTTTATAAAGCCAGTATCCCAAACTCTGCAGTGTGAAATGGGCACTAGGAGGTTGACTTTGTTCTCTTGGTTGTGAATGCATTCATCCTGCATATAATTTGGGGAATGGTGCTACCAGGTTTAATCCAGGGATAAATGTAACCTTACATGGTTTCTGCTTGATGTTCAAGACTGACCAGCTTCCAGAACTGCTCATAGTTCAGCCTTTTTTATACAGGCCAAGTTTCTTTTAAATATATGTATCTGTCCATACGTATATATATGCTAAAATGAAATCAGCCTTTGGTACAAAGATAGCATACTATAAATTTCAGAAGGCCTACCAGTTTATTTCAAAGATTAATAAAAAGATAATTTCATTTATTTTGTAACATGAAAAATCTCTGAAGGGTATAAACCTTATGACAATATGTAATTAATATTTCTTTTTTATTTTGTAGCACTTGTACAACTCTGCAGCATTCAAGGCTCGGACAAAGGCTAGAAGTAAATGTCGTGATAAAAGAGCAGATGTGGGGGAATTTTTTTAGATTCCCTTTTCAATGACGTTCAATTTTCATAATTCAAATAAATTTGTAACATTTAAATGAATTTTTTTAACTTCTGTAATGGTAGTTTGCAGTTGTGCACAGGTTTGTTACATAGTCTGTAAATACAATGCATGTTGTTGCTTAGTTGCCTATACACTGTATATAGATTGATGTAACATTTGGTGCAGGGATACACTATAACACTCACATTAGCTCCTCCCCACTTGCTCCAGAGGTTGGTTATGTTGTAACTGATACATTAAATGGGGTGGATAGCTGTAGTCAAATGCTGTGTGTCAGATTGGATTCTTTGTACAAAGGTAAAGTAATTAATTGACCATGTGTTTTGGTGAGAATGTGCTAATATGAAAAGATGACCATGTTTGTGTGAAATTATTTTAGTAACATTTTAAAACTCTCCAGTGGTAGACAGACAAAGAAATTCCCATGTTGACATGGACTATAAAATTCAGAAACTTACACTGACAGTCAAGTAGTGAATGACAAATACTTGCATCTATGTAAAATAAAAGCAAGATTCCTGTGTTCTAAAATGGAATATTTAATTTTTGGAATAAAGATGTTTCTCACTGCCTACTCTCTGTGTGAAAGTAATTACTTCATGAATGAAAAGCTGTAACACTGGCAAAACCTAAAGGCTGAACAGGATTGGTTTGTTTATTTGCTGGTTCAGACACGTGCTTGGGGTAGTCTCAGTGCTTTAGTAGATGCTACATGCAAGTCTACCTTGCTGTGTTTCATACTTGCATGTGGTCTACACAACAGCTTCTTGATTTTGCCATTGCTTCTCTAATGGTCAAATGCTTTCTAGTTCTGGTGCTGCAAAACATGTCCTTTATCTTACACGAACCATTCCACCTGCCCTGTGTTCATGTTGAAAACTACTCTTCAGTTTCTGGCTCTATAGGACTGAAGTGTGCCAGTAACTAAGAACTGTCTTAGGAATAGTGTGGGGGTGCTTATGTGATAAAGACACTAAAACCTAGCTAGCTGGATGGAGCTTCAGTACATGAAGATCTATAGAAGTGCTTGTTGGAATAACCATTCTGAAAATGTTTATCACCAGAGGAAGTAAACATTGCACTGAAAATGAAACGCTGCCCACTGAAAGCCGTTGCTGGTGCTGATAAGAGAGAGTTTGGTTTGGGGTGGAGTGTTTTTTTTGGGGTGGCCTTTCCACCCGCCCGCCCCCCCCCCGCAGTTTCTGGTTACAGCAGAACCTATTCCGGAATGTCCATACATACTAGGGAGTTGTACCTTCTAAGTTACCATCTTTTATTTTTCCCTGAAATAATCCACTATGTAAGAACTTGTTTGGTTTACAAAACTGATTACTTGGACTGCACAAAGGCCTTCAGCTGAAATCTGAGATGAACATGTGTTGTCAGTGTTATACAAGTGGAGAAAAAGCTTCTGATCCTTTAACGAGGTGAAGCTGTGTCCCTGGACTGGCCTGGCCCAAGACAGTTCCCTTTGAGCTAAACTGTTCCTTCAAGGCTGCTTAGTCAACTTTGGTGTCCTTTGCCGGGGCACTTTTGATAGCTTCTTGTTCAGCGTTTCTACAGCCCCTGCAGACATCCCATGGTTTTGCAGGCATTTTCAAGCTTAGAACTGGAAAGGCCTGGTTTCACACTGATTTTTTTTTTTTTTTTTTCTGGCTTGCACACTGTTATTTGGAGAGAGGACTTCTGGGCAGCAGAACTTGTCAGTGTACGGTGGGAAATATGAGTCAGTTGATTTATTCTCTGTTGTTTCCTGGAAGAGAAGTATGTTTAATTGGCAGTTTAAAGGGATTCAGAATTTTAGATAGGATGGCTTCGGAAATGATTTGTTGTTTTGCACTGCAGTCTCTCAGTGCGTCAGCTGCCTGTCAGTACAGTGTGCTGTAACATTGCCTTCTGCAATGTCAGCAAGGAAAAAAGTGGTCAGAAGAACTGTCAGCAAAGGAGCAATTACACTACTCACCACTAGTTCATCAGAATTTAATCTTTGAACAGCCACGGATGCCAGACAAATTAGTCCACCCCATAACACTGTCCCAACTGAATTAGTGAAGTGTATGGGAGAAGCGGGAAAGACCCTGGTTTTTCTAGTCTGTGACTTTAAAATACTCATGGCTGCAATACTGTAGATATGACTCTTCTGCATAGCAAACTGGTTACTCATAGCTACAGTGTTGTAGATATGACTTCAGCATAGCAAATGCATTTTAGACAAGCACTAAACCTCTAAAACGTTTGGCACTAACCAAAGGTTAGTGAAATATTGATCATCAGTAACAATCCTCATTCTCCATGACAGGATATTATCATGATTCCAATATAGTAAAACAGAGCTGTGTATGGGCTGATTTCTTTTTTAGCAGATCAATACTGTGAAGTCAGTATACTTAGCCAAGTTGAACTCTAAATATAGACTGAAAGGGGCAGTCTGTTTCGTAGCTATCTTTATGGGTACTGCCGGACTCAACAGGTTCCTATGGGACTAAAAGTAGAGAGAGGAACTGCAGAACAAGTTTGCTTCACATGATTTTCACTGGCAGATTTCTTCCAAACTGGCACATTACCTGAATATAATTATGTTGTAAGTAATGTTTCATTTTCCTGTTTTTTAACATTCTAGATTTTATTTCTTTTTTTTTCTGTGAAGAATTTTCAGTGTGTTCTAAATTTTTATTTTACCACAACAGCTTAGGAAATTTAAAAGTTGCATTAGGGAAAAAAGTCTTTAGGCAAGGTTAAATTATAAGATAAAGTGAATCCAAAACTCCCAGTGTTTAGATTGGTTTGTTGGGAAAATAATGCTTTTGTCCAGTGACACTGATGTTTGTATCCATTCTCCTTTGGCATGTCAATGGAATAAAAAAAAGGTAATATAAACTTTTTTGAATTAATAATGGTAATCACTGTATTTACATGTGCAAATAATTAAATAATTAGTAGGAAATGCAGAAACATAATCCATAATACTAATGAATCAAAGGTACTTACATTTACTACAGCTGAAGTTGTTACAAAGAGTCTTCCCTGAAGCTGCCAGGAGGTATTAATCAAAATACCCAGATACCAAAATACCCAGATTATCAAAATACTTCAGAATCTAAAAATAACCAAAAGGCTTTGTGCACGAAGTGGTAACTTTTAGCACGCCGTTCAAACACAGGGCTCCATAATAATTGTGGTTGGCTGCAGATGTGCATGTGGGGAGACAGCAGAGCAGAGCCAGCACTGGTGGGGACGTGGCTCACAGACTGTGCTGCCTGGTGCCATGTGATGTTCTAGAGAAGGACAGTGGGCACAGCCATCTGTCCCCAAGTCACTGCTGCACACCAAAAATCATACGCTAGGTAAGGCTAACCCCCCACTGTGCCAGCTTTTCTACCTTTTCTTTGTACTTTGAAACAATAGTTCCGAACAGAGAAAAAAAAAAAAGCTGTAATATTTTCTTAGATGCTGTTAAAAAAAGTATCCATATAGTCCCATCAATCTTTACTAGCAGGAGAAAAAGCCCCATTGTCAGGATTGATTTCAGTGCTTAGTCTTCAGACTTGCTGAGGCTCATTGAATGTCTACTGTGCTATGTGCTCAGATTTGGGGAGTTACAACAATCTTCTGCATTTGATTTGATGAGGAAAGGAGTGAGTATTTTCTGCCACCAATCAGGGCTATATTCCTCAAATTTTAGGTTTTTAATTTAAGTGTTGTATTAGGTATCTGGTCACACTGTGTTCTCAATTCCTTGGAGAGGAAGAGAAGGCTCAGAAGCACATCAAGAGGACAGTTCAACTCATCTAGGATTCAGAAATAACCCTTAGGTGCTTAACATGTGTCATCAAGGGAGGTTTGCATCCCATGAAGCACTGATTTATGTTGGCAGGTAAAATTGAACTTGGGAGCGTTATAAAATACTAAATGGGTAAGATGCATTCCAGTCCAAATTTAAACTAATCTGTGTGAGCTCCCTCCTTACATCCACTAGCAAGGAAAAGGGACTTTTAGGCTGTGATTCTAAGGTAAGAAACACATATCTTAAAATAAGAGAGATATTACCTGGAGAAATGTATTTTTCTTCAATAATTACAGAAAGAGTTTTCATTGACAAGTATAGACAAATGTGCCTACTTAGAGTGTCTGCATCTCCTTAAGGCTAGAAGTGTAGTTTGTTTCTAGAATACATTTTTGGAATCAGAGTAGTGTAAAGAAAAGCAAAAGACTGATAGGGAGTAACATGCAATACATAGAAGCAGCCTCCTTAGGTATTGCTTATTTTCTATAGATAATCTTCCTTCAAAACTGTATTTATATTAAGAATCATTCACTGAGTTCATGCACCCAGACTCTACAGTGAAATTGTTTTTACTGATTGGGCCTCATCCAGTGCCTTTTTTAAAACAAGGGATATTAGTCTGAAGAAAAGGCTTTTTTAGTTTGTCCAAAACTCTGTGGAGTAGAACCACATTAGAAGACTTCATTTTTTGTTCGATTTTTCATGAATAATAGCTTCACAGTGATATTCTAAGGTGTATAAACAGACATATTCTTGTTGCTTATCTCCTACATTTGTACCTGCTTTCTCTGTCTTATCTCTGAATTATTTGATGCTGAAAGAAGAGGACCTGGGTGACATCCTTTCTGGCAGTGTCAGCAAAGGTTTAGCTTTCACTACGGTCAGGATCTCACACCATCTCTTACAAGGTACTCACCAAATCAAAGGGTAATATACTAAATAGGTACCATTCCAATCAATGCTGGAGCCAGTCAAATTGTTTTTTCTCTTTCTCTCTTTCCCCATGCACATACATACGCAAACATGTGCACAGCAATGCAGAGATAAAATATTTTAATCATCAAAGATTTCCAAGAATAAACATGTGCTATGTACTGAGTTATCCCTGCTTTCACAATCTAGTAAGTGTGCTGGTCCTTCAAGTCCGTATATTTTAAGGATTGTTTAGGCTGCTCAGTATTTCATTACAACAGGACATCAACTGTCAAAAGATATTTCCCATATCCATGTGTGAATTAACCTTTTAAATTATTATTTCTCTTAGATACAATGGAGAGGCCTTCCTTGGAAGTTAACCTGCCTGATACTCATGAAGAAGGGAAACTTTATGTAGTTGATTCCCTAAACAATCTAAACAAGTTAAATGTTTGTCTGGACGAATCCCAGCGTTCACTAGGTATGTATGGTAGGTGATCTGTGGATTTCTATACATACAATCCATATTGTACATCACTGATGTCAACAGCCTAATAGGTCAATATGTATGCCAAGCACTGTACTGAAAAACACAAGAAAAAAATTGAAAATGGCATAATTTAGACAGATCAAACAATGATTTATCTACCCCTGCTCAGTATTTCAGCTTTAGGTTCTTGAAAATCCTTGCATTTAGCTAGGGATTTATTGTCAAACATGAACTTATCTTCCATTTCAATCGGGATTTATGAGGTGATCCCTTGCAGGATAATGTCTCCAGTAATGCCCAATATACACCGACTACATGAATAGCATCATAACTCCTCCCAAGCACTAAAATTCATATGTGGCACTGGAAGCACCTGAGAATTTCTGTTCATTCCTTTAAGACACATATCCTAAGAACTCAAACCAGTTACCTGAAATATCCTATGAAACTTTTAAGCAGTTTACTTTCCAGACTTTCTTTACTTGCAGTTTCAGATATGGCTCTCGCACTTCTACTGGTTTGATAAGGCTTTTCCCTTTGATTTCTCCCAGCAATAAGAATATTTTTACCCAGTGATAGCTACAATGTATTTCTGTTCTTTATGACCTGAAAATAAAAACCTGGAGCTCTTCAGCAGCATTCCACATAACGATATTTTAATCTGCTTTTATTTCCCTTACTGTAATGGCAAATTTGAGTGAAGAAATTTATAGATCCACAGCTATGTTGAAATGTGTTTCAAATGGCCATAACTTAATCATGCTCCTATTTCTGGGTCTTAAATGTTTTCTCATTACTTCTGTTTCCAAGTCCTCTAACTTTTCCTAATGCAACTAACTAGAGTGGTGCTGGTTTCTGCATTTAACACAAGTGTTAGACATATAGTACTAAATTCTCATATGCAGATTATCTTGGTATCATCCCTTCTATATGTAGAAAATGAGACAGTGGCATACATCAATTAAATGTCAAAGAAACTCCTTTCAGTGTGACTGTTTTGCTTTCTTTTGCAATTTTTATTGGACAGAATTATTTACTTTTCAGATAAATACACAAGGTTCTGTGGAAACATGTGGTTCTCTGGAATAATGATATGTATGCTCCTCCCTACATTTCAGCCGTAAATTATGGTAGCTTAGTAAGTATTTTATTCATAAATTTGTAAAGTGCTTTTCTTCCTTCTAGGATTATTCTTTTAATGTAGTTTTTAAGCTTAGAGAGTCTATAGATATCCCATCAGCTACCTTACTCAGCAGTGTAAAACTCTGGTTCTCCTGCCAGAAAATCAGACAGGTCAAAAGCTATTTAAAATGTATATACATTTTGGTGGATTCAGTAGGAGCCATGCAGTAATTTCTTTATGTTTTAGATGAGAAAATGTTCCCACTGTTTGCAGTTTGACAAGAATGTGTGTTCACCAATTCCTCACAACACTACAGTCTGGCATGTTTAGCCTGATGAAATAGTAAGAAGCATTCATTAGGCAGAACAAGCTCAGACCACTTTTGAGACTGCCCTTGATAGCTTAGGATGCTTGGCAGGCAGCAGTAGCAGGCCCTGCCCAGCCCTATTACTCTGATTAAAAAGCAATATTGGTGCAGACACTTAGTATATGGCGTATTCATTATGAATGCTAAGGGAATAACAATAGAACCTCAAAACACAAATATGAAAATATTTTAGCTTAATCATGGACAGGAGTGTGTTAAACATAAACAGAGATATTCCCAGAGATCTACCAGCTCAGTGAATTGCTCAGCCTCAGGTAGGGTCATTATTAAAATGCTGTATGCCATATGCAGCCTTTCCTGAGGTTTATCACTAGAGGCTCAATTGCGAAGACCTCAGACATTTCCACTAGCTAAAACAAGAACATGAGCTAGAAATACATTTTTCACAGATGCACACGCTACTCTCCCTTTCAGAATGTCAAGACAGCAATTACAGAAGGAAAAATTACAGTAATTTGCATGTAATTTTAGTATATGTAAGACTGGCACCAAAATGAAATTACATTAGCTTCCTCCTCCCTCCAAAACATAAAACAAACCCAAATCTTTGTAAGTTATTACAGTAGTACACAAATTTAGGATTAAACAAATCTGGCTCAAGTATAAATTTTTTACATTCACATGAATTTCCTCATGGTGTTCACTTGACTTGTTATCTTTGGGGCTTATTGCCATGTCACATTGATTGCAACTGTTCCTATGAGAGTAACTACTAAATTTCCCTATATATGCAACACATCCTTTAAAAAGAAATAAAATGGCTTGTTGAGCTGATTCAAGGTCAGCATTGCAAGTGCCTTTCCTTTTCCCCCTCATTCTTCCCATGCTTAGAGGACAACATCTGGAGTCCATATGAGAGTCTGTTCCATTCTTGACAAGTGGGAGCATAGGTAGCTCTATTTTTACTGGAATGAAACCAACAAACCCTAAAGATGAAGAACAATATTGAAAACTTTTGTTTTAAGATAAAACCGTCAAGACCTACATTCATTCTATCGAACATCAGGAGCTTAACTGAGGTGTTTACTTCAGGAAATTAATTATCCCAGGGATATTTCTCATTAAATAGAAAAAGAAGCATATCTAGAGGATGACTGTTTATGATGAATCTGTACCTTGGTTTTCAATACGAATTTTTCTCTCTTCTCTTTTGAAAAGGTTAAGTGCGTTCAAGCCCTTACAAAACTGACTGACAAAAACTTCATTGCAACCTTTGTACATGTAAAACAGCTGCAAAACTCTGAACCGTAAAACAGGTCAAATTCAACAAAACACCATATTTCAACAACAGAAACATTTTTGTTGCATGTGTTCTAACAGCTATAACAGATGTATTATTTTTTTAGACTTCCAAATTCAAGCTGAGTTCATAAAGTTGATTTCTTCCCTTTTCTTTCAGTATCACAGGAAATAAAATCTGCTGGCCAAATATATGATGTCTTCTGCATCATTTCATGAAGCCACAAGCATTTTGTCATGCTTATCCTAACCAGCCTTAACAAACTTTATCACCAAATGATTTATCATCTCTTAACAGATGAGGAAGAGAACACTGGTGGTGCTGGAGAAAGCATGGCAGGGAGCAACACAAGAAACCAGTATTTGTTCTTCGTCACCTTTATTTTTACTTTGATCATCAGCTTGGCACTTATCTCCTTTGTAATATTCTTAATATGTAAGTAATCCAAGAGGTTCTTAAAAATGTAGGGCCAGCTGGAAAAAGAACTTTGCTGAAATGTGTCATGCTACCTTGTAACACGCTGCTGCTGTATTTGCAGGGTCAAAGGCTTTGGCTGGTTCTGGGGGCAGAAGCACAGGATCCTGGGGGCAGAATCACAATAGATATCGATATAGAGAGGGCTAAAAGGCACAATTTTATTCTTAGTGCTAAGGATTTGTGAGCTTCAACAGCTGTGAAGAATTTATCTCAGCAGTGTTATACTGTGTTGCTAAAAATGCTGACTAGAAATGAAAGTAAAATTTAAAGACAACCATACGGCAGTGAGATATTTTGGCAATGTGCCTTCCATTCCTTTCTAGATAAAACTCAGTATTGGGGTCATTCCCCTGAAACTGGAATTACACCCAGGCTGACACTTAAATCAGGCTACCTGAAGGAAGACCTGAGGGTAGTCATCAAAGTACTGAGTGGAAATTGGTTTGGAAGTACGAAAATCTCAATCATAATTAAAAAAAAAAAATAGGTAACATATATCAAGATTTGCATGAGGCATTGAGTCTGCAAACATAATTACTGTTCCAGTTTTTCAGGACTGATTGAGCAGGTTTAGCTAAACATACGGCTGGTTAATGGAACCCTTGCCATCTTGTGGTTTTCTGGGCTAATAATATTTAACAGAATATGAGGTGCATTATTTCAATTTACAAGACTATTTTGAAAGAATTAGAACCCATGTGAAATCAAGATTTCTTATATCCTGTAGTAGGGAATTTGCTGGAACACAGCAAAAATCCTCATTTTCCTTTTTGACCAGGAAATTCTAATCCTTGACTAAATTTTCTTACAGGCACTCAAAGAAAGAAATATCAGACAAGTAAAGAACAAAAAGTAGATTTTAAGTGACATGACTGTAAAATCCTAGTTGAGATACCTCATTCTTGAATTTCATATTTATTTAACAAGGAGCTGCAAAAAGTAGAGGCTTGGTATAGAAAAATGAGTATTGTGTTGCGCTAGCAGAAAAATGATAAACTAAAGTGAAAAGCCTTCTTACAAGAATTAAAGCAGTTTGCTTGGGCTCAGGTTGGTGGAGGCTTGTGGTTTTTGAAACTGATTTCCAGTGGTGTTTCAGTTTATGTTACAATGTTCTCTTAGATAGATATAAATATAGATGCAGATACTATATATAGATATATAGATAGATATAGATATCGATATAGAGATATAGATAGATGTGTGTGTTATGTTATATAATCTGAGATGTTTGCAAACCACATGCATAGATTCATTTTGCATTGGCACTATTACACTTAAGCTTCAAAACCCATGGGTAAATTTTTTAACTTCAGAAGGCTGAAATAAAAATGGCTCCAAAAGTGCATATAGGTGAGCCAGAGGAGGCTGGCCTCAAAATGCCTGAATTTGCAAGAATTTTCCTTTAATTTAAATGATTAAGAAATCCAGTGATATGGCTGTAGTCTGCTGTGGGATTTTTTACTGCTGTACTACAATTAGTGTAGCAATTCTACTTTTAGAAAAATACATGCACATACTGACCACAAATTGGATCTTGAAGCCCCTAAATAAGACATTTCCCTGGGGACACTAACGGAATGGATACACTCCTGACAGCTGCAAAAATTATCTGAGCCATATTTGATTTTATTACTCTGCACGAAACTGAAAAAAAAAAAAATCCAGAAAAATAAGCAAAAAAAAAAAAAAAAAAAAAAGGTAGTGAGCAGGTAAACCCACCAAATGTATAACTTCTTACCGTTAGGTTCTGTAGTTGTTTTTCTGTTTAATATTTTTAGTCATCATAATTTCTTACAAATTGTCACAGGAATGCAAGGGAGGGTAGGGATGCTCTTGAGTTAAATGTTGCAAATTTAATGTGGTAAATTTTCCTTTTCAAGTTCAAACTAGAAATGAGATGGACCAAATATCAAGCAGACTACTATCTGAAAAGAGGAAGATAGAAGAGCTGAAGAAAATTAACAGTATTATATTAAAGCATCTAAATCAATCAGGAATTAAGGAAAAACCTTCTGATCTTCATGATTACCTCTTTACCCATGCTGAGATCAAAGTCCCTGGAGAATAGATCTTTGGAATGAAATTCAGCATATTCATGACTCAGATATTTTCACATATGGCACACAGATTGCTTAAACATGCTGGTATGGTCACAGGAGCACTGGAAAAGCCAGCTGAATAAAAAAACATTAGCAAATAATATTTTATCCTGTTTTTTGTGGACATGGATTTGTAATACCAAGCCCGTATGATTCACAATAAACAATGGATTGTCAATTTGGGGCAAGAGTTCCAGATTCCCTGTGCATTGTAAATTGCAGGGGTAAGTGCCTAGTTTTACTTTAAATGTAAGTGAATGATCACAGAAAATCACAAGTTCTATTCACATGATTCCAGCATGACCCTGTTCATTTAATCATTCACCTGTTACCTTTGTACAAGCTTTATGTTTGTTTCTAATATTATTTGTATTTAAGGATATCTTCATATTTCATAAGTTCTAAATAAATCCATTTCTGCCCTAGAGTTTTGTGGTTTTCCTTTCCGTGCATCTAAATATACTGACATACTACTCTTTTTGTGAAAAACCCCAAACCTGAATAACAACAAACCCTTTCATAAGATGCCATAGTCAGCCCAAATTTGTATTGACAGAGTGTCCTATTGTCTTACATGGAAAATGGGTTTAGAGGACTCAGTCTGGTAATTTCATAGCATCATCACAGCCACTCTATCTCCTAGCAATGCCCATACACTGTACTCACAGTTTGTGGGTGAAGGCCAAGTCTTTTTATAAAGTGATTTGGGGAAAATACTGCATACTCTTGTACTGTTCCCTATAGTTGCTGCTGGCCACAATCAGAGAAGAGCCATGTGAAATATGGTTGGAACCCTCACAGTTTTAATGTGGAGCAATACCTCAGAGGCTAAAAGGAGCCACTCTGAATTTGCACAGTTGTGGAGACAGACACCTGAAAGTGTGATCACACTGAGGGACTGCTGGGTAGCTTTGTCATTTTAGTATTCAGAATCTTCTACTGAAATGTACGTTCAGAAGGCACCTCTATAATCAATAAATAAATTGGTTACTCTCATAATGACAGTGAAATGGCAGTTGATGCTATGGAATATGTCCAAAAGCTCTTTTACTTCAAGTTCTCATTCTCATCCAATTCTTTCTTATCTCTTCCGGACAATTTTACAAAAAAAGGAGTCACCAAAGTCAACTGCTTGCATTGCAGTCTTCTTTTCCAGAATGTGTGATAGTCCTTTCTGGGATGACTACTTCATTGTCTACAACAAAGTGAAAAACTAAGTCCAGGAGAATTTCTTGGTATCACTCTACTTGGATTTGCCCACCAATTCTCTTCCTGCTGTTAGGAGTGCTTTGCTTTACTCCGTATGATGTTTTACATAATTTTCTTTCTATTTCCTGTTTTTTTTCCTTGATGTGTTACTGTCAAATTATTCACATGAAAATGTTGAAGACTGGTTTCAAGAGTTTATTACTCCTGCTGTTAATTCCCTGCTGCAATTTTAATTATCTCCTCTGGACATCATAAGTATTTTTTACAAAGGTGACTCCAATACAACTATCAGGCAATGATAAAAAGAAGTATAGAAAACTTTTGAGGAAAGGAACCCTAAAAGTCTAACCCAAATATCTTTCTGTAAATGCTAGAAGAAATGGTAAAAGAAATGATAAAAGAAAAAGTATCTTAAGCCTAAAATCATGACACTGTTGCCTAAAAGACAGGCTACCTGAAACAGAGGCTAAGACAAATTCGGAGTATAAAAGCAGACAATTTATTCAAGGCCTGCAAAGGCCTTGAAGGTACATTCAGGCAAGCAAAGCCCCCCGTCGGGGACGACACCCAAAATCGACCCCGAGTCACGAGCCCTTCACCTTTTATAAGTTCTGTCCCATTAGCATATTGGCCCTTAATTCTCCAATCGCACCTTCAGGCGATGATGTTAACCACTCCAGTCCTGCTCCCCCCATCTCGCCGTTGTTTACACATATTCGGGCCCTAAGGCAGTGAACATGTCCTTGAATCTGTATTCAGAGAGCCTTGTTTTGGCTAAAGGTGCTGGGAACAGAGGACTTTTAGCACTTAGTAAGAAGCACAGAACTACAGCAAGTTACAGATACATGAAGAGTAAAAACTAGAAATACCTGAAGGCATCATTACTTGCAATGTTGCTTCTCTGTTCTTATCTGAGCTGTCACCTGTCATCTCTCCCATTCCCACTGTAGCTACTGCACTGCTCCCAAGCTCCTGCCTTGCCCTGACACACATCCATACTTGTAAGCCAGGGAGAAACGCTAGAATTTGGCACTCAGCGTATCTCAAACATGTGGCTTTGTGACATCCCTCATTGCAATTGCAGTTATCAGAGTAGTCTATGGTCTACTAGAAACTGATACCAAGAGCCAATATATATATTTTTTCAGGCAGGAAACTTTCAAAAAATATGTGCTAGAGCAACAGTCCTCAAAAAAATGAGTTACCTTGTCTCTCTGATGCTGTCCTCAATTACTCCTAATCTGGTTGTCCAATCAGTACTCATAATAAATCCACTCTTTCTGTCTCTGTTACTGATTAGAAGTGTTGTTGTTTCATTCCATGGTTTCATCCTGCAAGATGTTGAGTGACCTCAACTGCCCCCGACTCATGGCCAGCTGAGGTATAACAATGTACAGGCGTGCTCAGTATCATACAGGACTGAGGCCTCAAATCATCCTTTTCATATTTAATTGCTTCTCCACTGATCAGTGATTAAGATCAGTGACTGTAAAAGTGCAAAGGTCCAAGGCTGATCCTACTAGTGCTGCCGAAACACATCTGTTGTTGGAGATGCAGACACGGAAGATGTGGGGCAGCACTGCTTATGGCTGCCTTTGGCTTCTCAGCTCAAGTCAACAGTAGTTAGCAATGTCCATTTACTGTCAGAACTGCTTCGAGATCAGATCAGAGCAAGGGCTGAGAGCAGAGTGCCACGACCCCCTCATCAACAGTTTCTGGAGGACCCCCTACAAGTAGAGGTTCCTTAAAGCGAACATTTCTGTCTAATCTACTGACAGTGAAGTAGTCCCAAACAAATCAATACTTGACTCTTAAAATCTCCTACAAACTTGACCCTGAAATGAATTTCAGCACATAGTTAATAGGTCCACAATGCTCATTTTGAATAAACAGCTAAGTAAACTCCAAGGTCCAACGGCATATGATGTAACCACTGTGCTGTGTATGGATGTTACAATGTCTTCTGCAGACCTGGGTAAGATCTCTGTTTCTGTACAGCTGCACATCTCAAGATCCTTTGCAATGTCTGGTATTACAACAATGAAAAGGAGAAAGATGATCTGACAGCTTCATCTTACAGTAGTCACAGCTGTTCTCCTTGGTAGTACTGCTTCTTTCCTTTTCCTCCTGTTTGCAGGCCATAAAGGTATCTTCCCAAAATATTTCCCCTTTCAGTAATTCTCTGAGCCCAGTGTGAATGAAAAGGGTGGCACAGACGGTTCAGACAGATTTCACAACATGCCACTGACACTCATCTCCTGCAAGTACTATCATTGTTGAAATGATGACATGGCTTCAGAAAATTTTCAGCTGAATAAACTTGGAAAATACTAGAAAAATGCAAAGAGGAACGTGTGGAAGATTTAACCAATAAATTACCTCCACCTTATATCAAAGGCATTATCATGCCAATCCCTGAAGTGTTGGCTGAATCTTTAGGTTGTTAGGTGATATCAAAAGACAAAATACTTTCTTGCCTTGGTTAGCTTGCTGAGACATTCACTTCTTTGTTCCAGATATCCACAACAGCCCATGTTCTTGTTAACCTCAAACCATCAGACAGTATCTGACTAGAGAACAGCATCTGATGGGATCTGTGGGGAGAATATACAGTACTCAACAGTAGAGAGTGAGCTGGGGCAGGCATTTGCTTGCCTTCCTTGGGGTCATGTTACTTTGAGAATACCAGCTTGTACTTGGCCTTATGCTGCTCTAGAATGGAACAGCTCACACCCAATACCTGCAAACAGCATGAAAGAACTGAGGGCAAAACGCAGACACCTGTCCGTGTCAAAGGTTACATAAATCCGAACAGTGGGCAGCTTCAACTGAAAATGAGGCACAGACAATAAAGAGGGATTTTGAGAGATCATCAAATCCATCCCTCTGCCTGGCAGCAGCATTCAATTCACTCAAACCATTCCTGACTGAGGCCTGTCTAATCACATTGTAAAATATTCAAATAATGGACCATCCATGGCCCTCCTCTTCTAGTGTTCAACTAAACAAATGCTTAAATTTATTTTTCCTGAAGTCTAATTGAAATTCTCCCTAATGAAGTTTAAGCCCATTATCAACTGAACATTTCCTTGTGAACATGAAAAATAGTTTGTACCTTCCATTTTTTAATTTATTTGATATCATACTAACTGCAAGGCAATTTTAACCTTGAAAAAGCTTTTTTGCCCTCTGAGATACTTAGAATTTTGTTCCAACATTTATTCTTAAAGTCTAGTATGAGTTCAGTTCTGCTTTGTTCACTGGTAACAATACAAAGCTGAACATGGGTAAAAAAAACAATAACAGTGATGTGCAAACTCTGAATCTGGAAAAAGAGAAGAGAAAATACCAGGAGTAGCAAAAGGATTGTCACAAGTTTTGTTAGACCACATGCTCTTGAAGGTGATGTGTTGTGTGAGGCACACAATCCAAACTGTTCAGGAACACTAAACATGGTCAAGGTATTTGCATATGCAAAATGAGCAGAGCGGAATAATGTGGAACCAAGACAAGAACTATTGTCAGAACTAAAAATATATGAAAAACAAAATCCTGCTTCATAGGGTTTTGAAGTATTTGAAGACCAAATATTTATTTTTGTTTTATTAAAGCATAGTCTTGTAAAATGACGCAAGAATGCCTGCAAATATGAATTTTCAGACCCAAAATTCCAGGTTTTCTTATTAATTTCATCCTGTCTGTCTGGAGTTTCACTTCTTGAGATAGAAAACCTACCCCATTGAAAATGGCAGCAAAGCAGTGTGCTCCATGAAAGCTTTCTTGTTTTAAAAATATCTATTTTGACAGATAAAATTGCAACTAGTTTTAATTAGAACTCTGATTAAGCAAAACCTAGATAAAACAAAAAATGCCAGATAGCAACTAAAAAATAGATTTATATTTTGACCAGTGACTGAAAATCATTTGTCTGAGAAGATGTTTAACTTGATCTTCTTATAGGCTGCTCGTATAATTATCTTGGAGATGTTGGCGAATAATGAAAGTTGGATGAAAACCTTAGATTTCAGCCCAGTGCTACTGGGATTAAGGGGATTGTTCTTTTCAATTAATGAAAAAAAAGCACATTCAGTCCATTACATGTTACTGTTCTTATTTTCCTGACAGATTAACAAGAATGTTAAGATTTAGAGAGAGGGATGGAGCGGGTGGATGTACTGTCACTTCCTCTGGGATACATAAGAAATAGTAACACTGAGGCCAAAGAACTCAGTCCTATTCAAGAATCCAATCAATCTTAGAATTCAAGAACAGGCTTTTAAAGACTCTGTTTCTGATCCTTTCTCTGGTTTCTGGGCCACGTTAATGCAATCAAAATGCTGTCCACGATTCACTGATGAGCCAGCAAAACCCCTGAATGGTAATGAGAACCTTCCAGTAGAAACAGTCACAGCACAGTGCTGCTGCTAATTTATCACTGTGAGGCAAACCGCATTACACACAAGGGTGAAAGGACAATTTAAAAATCGATTGCCTGCCAATTTAAATATCTATTAATAATTATGGGTTTGCTTTTGAGTTCTGCACTGCTCATTTAATCTTAATATCTTCTTCATCACATAACTGACTTTGGAAAACAGTGTCTGTCTACAAGGTGACACAAAATGTTGAAACTCCCAGACACCCTTTACTCCTCAGCAAAAGCTCATGGGTAATTCATTAACTTCCCATTTTTACGGTGGTTTTTTTCTGGGTTTTTGTTTGTTTGTTTGTTTTGTTTGGTTGTTTGGGTTTTTTTTTAAAGCTTTAGTTTTTTTCTTAAAGCAACACTGAAATATTTTCTCCAGAAGAAGTCTCCCTGAGTACTCAAAATTATATGGGTGGATATTCACCAGGAAATAAAGTGATAGGACAAGGAGTAATGGGTTCAAACTGAAGAGCAGAATTTTAGATTAGATATATAGAAGAAATTCTTTACTGTGAGGGTGGTGAGACACTGAAACAGGTTGCCCAGGAAAGCTGTGGATGCCCCATCCCTGGCAGAGTTTAAGGCCATGCTGGATGGGGCATTGAGCAACATGGTCAAGTGGAAGATGTTTCTGTCCACGGCAGGGGGTTGGAACTAGATGATCTGTAAAATCCCTTCCAACCCAAACCATGCTATGATTCTATGAGTCTATATGTAGGTGATAGCAACAATATTTTTACTGATTTTTTAACAGAAGTGATTATATAGATTCTATTTTTTTTTTTTTTTTGCATTCAGATTGGTGTGTCTGAGCTGCTATTTTGATCTGAAATAGCTTTTAGGTTGTACTTCTTGCTTGACATGGATATGATGAAGCAATGCTTTATCTCCGCGGGGTCCTAGTGTTTAGGAGCTGGTCAGCTTCATAGAAAAACCTGCAGTAGGAGGATTGCCAGCTATGGACAGTGAGTCAGTGCACGGCAGTGAATGAAATCCAGGGAACTGATTCAGCGCCTGTAAATAAACACTTCTGGACTCATTAAGGCCGCCTCCTCGAGGAAGGGTGGTACTGCCAAGACGTCAAGATAAGCTGATAAAAGAGGAAACAGCCTCCTGAGCTTGAAAGCTCTTCCTTAACGCCATTCACGTTTTTTGTGCCTTCCACAGCAAGCAGCCTGCTTGTCGAGTCATGTACTCACCAGGCTTGCAGACGGAGATAGAGCAAGAAGGCTCAGCAAAAGTGTAGCTGGTCAAAAACATTATCTTGAAAAGAGAAATATGATCTAGTACACGTGTAAATATGCACCATAAACATGTCCTAGTGTCAGTCTGTCTTTTAGTATTTGCAATCCAATCACTGCTGACTCCATTACCCCAGGTTGGTGAAGCTACTCTGCAGTGGACTGCAACAGTGCACCCAGGGGGTCATGATCAAATCAAATCTAAAAAGGAATTAAACAATACAAGTGAACTTTAAAATGTGTCCAAGCCTTTCAGCATTCCCTTTCACAGGGAGGGAGGGAGGGAGGGAAGGAGGAAGGAAGGAAGGAAAGGAAGGAAAGGAAGGAAGGAAAGGAAGGAAGGAAGGAAGGAAGGAAGCAGGTAGATGAGGCCTGCATTGGAAGATGAAGATAGACAGAGGGATCATGTCTGACAGTCCTGGAAAACATGGACCTCTCAAATAGATGCTTTGGCAATGTATGGGGCACAGCTGGGGTAGGGACTGTCATAGGAGGAACCTCATTCCATCTTGGGGGTGGGGAATGGGTATTTTTGGGGCAGTGAAGTCTGTTGTGTGCATGACGAAGGTCTGGGGGTGGGAGCTGCGAGAAGGTCTGTGGTGGCCCCTATGGATATGTGAAATGCAGCCCTGCCTGGGGGCAAATGAGGCAGGAGAGCTGTGCTCAGCATGTGACATTGGCCAGGCCTGGGAGTTGGGTACTGTTTTCTGAGAGGTGGTTAGCTTGAATCTGGGCCAGTCTATTCAGCGTCACTTTTTCTTTCTTTAGATCTGTGATAAAATGACATTTTGCTAGTGACTAGAATGGCCATCCACATGCTGATGGAGAGTGCAGTGCTAAGCCTATTGGACAATCATAGGCTCACACTTTGGCATATACATTGATTTGAGGGAGATGTAGGCCCTCTGGAAAATTATTATAATACAAGGGGCAGTTCTATATTCATGATCTGTCCGCTCATTTTGAGATGCAGAATTTCTTATGCCACTTAAAGAACCCTTCCCCGTACACTACATCCAATTCTTCCAATAAGTGTGCTTCATTATGCTTTACAGACCCTTCCTACATTTCCCTTTCTGTAAGAATCTGGGATCTGTAGTTTGAATTTCTATTATCCTACTGAAAAAGCTACACTAATCTCAATATGATATTATTATGCAATACCTGCCATCCCAAAGTAGCCAACAAACTGCCTCTTTCTGCTCTTGAAAGGAGAAGTTAAACACTACAGAATGAGCTGGGTCTGTTCAAAATGGGCCAGTCCTCTCATCACTGAGAGACTACAGTCTCCTCTGTTTTCAGATTTCCTCCTAGGGGACCTCTGGTCTGGGCTCAGTCCTCACTGGATCGCTGCCATCTGACTGATTTCTTTGTTCTGAGCAATTGCTACAACTTAAAATATTTCAAGGCAAACTCTTGTTTGTCTCCTTAAAGCTGTCATCCTAGTATATAAGGAATTTTAACTAGTATTTATAGTCAATTCAGCTATCCATCTTGGCAGGAAGTAAAGCATCTTATTTGTAAGGGATATCATGATGATTCTGTGCATCTCAGTGCAGAGTTCTGTTTCCATTTAAAGGACAAAGGTCTTCACATTTTTGCAACCACAAAAGTATTACATAGTGTAATTGTAAGGGAAACTTACCCTTCCCAAGCTGTTGATATAGTCTCCTATCATTTACTTAGGAATAGCAAGTACTAATACCGTTACTTGGCATGCAATAACTGGAAAACTTTCCATCCAGGTTCTCCTTGCCAGCTCCAGGTGTCCTTGACAAGTAAAAAGTCTTTATGGTAGTTTCCAACAATTTATGTTGCATAGCTTAGTTCTAGTTCTGTGCTAGATATCTAAAAAAGCAATGGGGTTTCTCATTTCTAATTAAGTTGCTTCTTCCTGGGGAATTCTTTTATGAATACCACAGACTGTACTTCTCACCTGCTGTTAATTTCTTGCCAGCGACTCATGCACTTTATTTTCTTGTTCCTCCTGCAAAAACATCAGCCTCATAGGAAAATCACAGAATGGGTCAGATTGGAAGGGACCACAGAGGGTCATCTAGTCCAACTTCTCTGCTCAGTTAGGTTCACCCCAGAGCACATTGTGCATTGTGTCCAGATGGCTCTTGAATATCTCCAGTCAGGGAGAATCCACAGCCTTTTTGGGCAACCTGTTCCAGTGCTCAGTCAGCCACACAGTAAAGAAGTTTTTCCTCATATTCAGGTGAAACTTTCTGTGCATCAGCTTCTGCCTATTGCTTCTTGTCCCATTGCCTGGCACCACTGAGCAGAGCCAGGTCCATCCTCTTGACACTCTCCCTTTGGATGCTGATAGACATTGATGAGATCCGCTCTCAGTTGTATCTCCTCAACTCTGAGCAGGCCCAGCTCCCCTAGCTCTCCTTTTAAGAGCAATGCTTCAGTCCCTACACATCTCCGTAGCCCTCCACTGGACCTGCTCCAGGAGCTCCATGGTCTCTTGTCCTGAGGAGTGCAGAACTGGGCAGAGCACTCCAGGTGAGGTCTCCTTAGGGCTGAGTAGATGAGTAGGATCACCCCCCTTGACCTGCTGGCAGTGCTTTTCCTGATGCTTCCCAGGATCCCACTGGCCTTCTTGGCCTCCAAGGCTCACTGCTGGCTCAGGCACAGCTTGTTGTCCACTGGGACCCCCAGGTCCTACTCCACAGAGCTGCTTTCCAGCAGGTCAGCCCTCAGCCTGTGCTGTGCCTGGAGTTACTCTTCCCCAGGTGCAGTCCTAACTGCTGACCCTTTCACTTGAAACATTTTCTTGCTCAAATGTATTTTTTCCGTGTAAATGTACAACTTTAACAGGTGTCACAGAGAGCTACATTTAAATGCCCTGTAATTTAAAAGCTGTAGCCTTCGCCTAGGAAATAGGAAGCAATATTTGAAATATCCTTATGTCTACCACAAGATAGCTGAGCAGCCTCTCGTTGAGCTAGTGGACAAAGTGGGCGAGGGAACAAAAACACTACCACTGCCTTTCTTGTCCTATTCAGACCATGATTCATTAGAAGTGCTCTAAATGCCTGAGCAGATTGGGTACTGCAGGACAGAGTGTTGTGCAAACAGCTCATTTCTGAATCCTGGCAGACCTTAATTGTGAACTAAATGCTACATGACCACTAATGCCATGAGAGGCTATTTAGGTGCTCTGGAAAATTTTCTGCTGTGAGGATGTGTTTGCATACTTTCAAAGTTACATGACAAATTAGCTGGAGTTTTGACGATCTCAGTTTTGAACACAGATGAATGAAATGACAGCTGGAAATAAGGTGCTGGCATGGTGGTAACATTCTAAGAATCATTATGAGGATAAGCTAAATACTGAGGCATCTAGTGGTAAAAACCAGATAATGGCATCTTTTGTTTGTGGTTTGGGATTTTTTCTTTTTCCTTGTTTGCATTTGTTGTTTTGGGTTTTTCCCCCCTCCAGGAAAACAATAAGAAGAATCCTACTAAGATCAGTGAGCACAGGATTTTTCTGAGTCATTATTCTGTCTGGATGATGTAAAAGGAAAAGAACATCTTAACCCTATTGCTCTTCCTGCTGATCAAAGCTGGATCTGAAAACTATTTTTTTCTCTTCTGAGGCCAAAGGAAACATCTTGCTCACTTTGGAACAGGTGGGAAGGAAGTGGATGCTCCATAGGTGTGCAAGACTTCCCTGGAAGCAAATAGGAAGAGGTGATAATAGCAATTGCATTTTCTTTTCTTTAACCCTCTCCTTTCTGTAAGTTTCCCCTGCCTTGATTTGGCATTTCAGTCTTGGCACCCAAAACACAGAGCATCCTGACACAGAAGGTTGCCTGAAAGAATACAGTGGGTTTTGGCACAGTTTGCACTTGAGGATGTACCCGAGTGGGGATGAGGGATCCCTGCGAAGCAGAGGAAGGGAAGCAATGACATTCGTTAGAAAATCTTCCTCAATTTTTTTAAGCTTTACAGTTTCCCTTTAACATTACAAATCACTGAATTGAAAACACAGGCATACAATTCCTCTATATTGAGACGTATTTTTTGTGGAGTATATATTGTCTGACACCTTCAAGGAGAGTTTTGTACAGCTTGGCACATTCACCAGTTCGTGAAAAAGAAAGAAAAAGACTTTAGTAATAAGTGCTGGTAAAAGGGGCGTGCAATGGGAAGGTTTAAAACAGGCACTAAGGAGAAATCTGAGCAAAGCTTTTTAGGAGACAGTACATGCTTTTTCCACTAGGTGGTGGAAATCTACCACCATCCAGAGCTTTAAAAAACAGGAAAATACCCACATAATTATGAAGGGCAGGCTGAATTAAGATAGAAAATAGCTGTAATAACAGCTTATGATGTATCGATTAAAATGAGTTCTCTGCCTGTCGAAGAGACAATCATAGAAAATTATTCTTAATGTTATCACCAACACAAAGGCAAAAATGTCAGTTAGGGAGGTTTTCTGATGCTTTAGGAAAGGAAATGAAAGGGTAATTCAATCTAAATGAATTTTCTCACCCTCTACAGAAGGACTGTCATCTGTAATTTCAGACCGTAAGAACTCAGGAAACAAATCTCTCATGCATTTATTTATCTTCAACTGCCAAAATATATTTTTTAAATTAGTAATTTTAATTAACAAACATCACAGATCTCTCGCAGCCCAGGACCTGCTGCCATGTAAGCATTGTTTCTAAAGCTGTCCTCATGGTGGCAGTAAAACAATCAATTGTATAACAACAGATTTGAAAATTATGGTTTTGTGTTGTTCTTGGTAAGATGCATGGCTGGAACATCAGAGATAAAGCACGTGGTGGTAACATCATGCTCTGGTGCTAACATCACAGAAGAGCAACACTTTGGAAATTCTAGTACAGCACCAACAGTGCCCATTGCTGACTTTATTGCACACATTTTCCTTCAAAGCTACTCCCAGTCCACACTTGTCATATGATCCATGTTTTAAGATCAAAGCAACTTTCATGGACACAGTTTTCAAAGCCATTGTGGACCTACTGATTTCACTGAAATTCATGGCTTTTATCTCAGCAACACATCCCAGAGGTGAAGTCATCAACATGCCACACTGGAAAAAAAAAAGATGATGAAATACCTTCAGCTACTGAGAGGCAGCTAATTAGTGCTCCTTTTGTCCTGTCAATGAGGGTCATCCAGATCTACTCCTTCATACCATTGCCAGGGAACTTGATTTTGCCATTTGATCTCTGTCCTTGGCCTGCCTGTCTGATCTCTGAGCAGCCTCCACGTTGTATGGGTACCACTGATCCGTGCAATAGCTGTGTTTCCTGCCCTTACCGCTGAAGAGGTCTTGCATTCCTAAGTATGAGCAACACCACTCCCTGCCATCTTCTGAAACACCTGTCTCTGCACTGCTCTTCCGTGCTGCTCTGCTTTACTCCTGGAGCCAGACAGTGATTTCTGACTGTGGTTTATGCAGTGACGTATCAAGCAGGGAGGCTGGGCAGAGCTAGATGAGCTTCATACTCACTAACCTTGTAGCCGAAGAGTGACAGCCCTTCCGTCCACACTTTGGTGTGCCAGGATACCTGGCCACACTTCCAACCTGATTGCCAGAAATTAATGGAGCAGGCAGTGGGTATTCAAAAAATAGTGTAACATACTCTTCCATGAGTTAACCATTCATGGACTTGGGTGGCTACTAAAGCTGATACACTTTTGCTGGGAGGTTTTTTTTTGAGATAAATATTTTGTTGATGCTCAGCTGAGATCTAACCAAACAAGTATGCTGGCTACATATACACTAAAATGGCACACCCAGGTCAGAACTGAAATGCAGTGCTACAGTGATGAGTGACAGAAAATATCCAGTTAACTATCAAAGCTTAGACAGGTGTAATCATAACTAGGTTACTTTTCTCCTATTTATTAAAAGTTGGGTATTTTTTGCAGGGTGTTTTTTAAGGACCACTGATTACCTCAGAAAATAATATTATGTTGAAAATGCTAAGAAAGCTAAAAAGGCAGATGGATAGTCCCTTTTTATTTGATTTCTGGTGTGTCATTTGAAAAGTTACATTATTTGAAGAACTCGACGGCCTCTTTTTCTGTTCTGCCTAAATTTAAGGAGCTGAATTTCTGCATTCCACAGATAGTTTCTAATAGTTTCCAGAAATCTATTATTCATTAAATGTTGCAGCTAATTTTTGATCTCTCATTTTGCAATGTTATCCTTCACCCTCAAAAATGTAGTATCACTTACATAAAGGTTATTTTAGAAACGTCTATTACACAGGATCACATTAGCAATCCAAACGATTTCTCCTCTATGTGGAGACTTCCAGCCAGGACAATATTATTAAAATGCAGGAGTTACATTACTTTTCTTCAACTTTATTTGCCTTTTAACAGCCCTGGTAAAATACCGCTTCATTTGCAAATGCTTCTTATCATGAAAATGGAATATATCAACACTAAATTGCCTTAACTCAGTTGGCTAGGATACACTTGAAGCAACATCTCTCTCAGATCTTTGTGCTCACCTGAGACTTAGTAACATGTACTGTAACATCGACATTGCTCTGAAGAGCCACATAAGTTATTTTTAAGTCAGAGTTCACACGGCTTTATGAATCAGGCATTTGTCTGCAGAACAGACAAGTTTAGGAGTCTATGATAGCAATTGCCACAGGCTTTTGGTGTCATAGCACTCAGGGTTTAGGGCAATCTCAGTTTCAAGTAATGGTATTAAACCTACACAGTTTATAGTTTCTTTTCTAAATCAGTGAGCATATGTGAAAACATTTGCAACTTTTATTAGATAACTTCTCTGTATAACTTCTCAGCACTTGTTGGACCACATTTAGATACCACATCCAATGTTGCCCCCCCGCCCATCACCTCCAATACAGGGATCCTGATGAAAGGAACTCCACTGGTGTGGAGGAGAGATGGCTTTGGGGGCACCCAAGAGCATCCTGCCAGTGTCTGTGGGGAATGGGCCAAGGGACCAGGCCAGAAAGCAGTGCATGGCAGGACAATGACAGGCAAGGAGCATAAACTGAAATGAGAGAGGTTCTGGCTGGATACAGGGTGCGTTTATTTTGTGAGGATAGTTAGGCACTGGTACAGCTTCTTAGAAAGGTTGCACTATTGCAGCCTTGGATTTTTTTAAGAATTGACTAGATAAATCCTTAAGGAACTTGATCTGAGCTCACAGGGTACCCTGCTTTGAGAAAAAGGGGGCCTCCTGACCTCCTGAGACCTCTTCCAATCCTAGTTATCCTATGATTTTGCTTGTTCACATTTGTTGACATTATTAATTCCTACATGTACCACAAGACAGGTGTTCAATGAAGTATTATCTTCAGTTTGATCCACCACTGAGAGGCAGCACCACTGCCCAAGTGGTGCTCTCTGCTGGCCCAGGGTCATTTTGCCAAGATTAAAGATTCCAAAAGCATTTTGGATCACTGAATTCAACATTGCATCAGGTGATTTGTTGGAAAGTCTTCTTAGGGATTTCTCCAGCACACAGCATTGTAACTCTGAAGAGAGAGAAGCACAACAGCAATCTGAAGAAATTGGGTTTTTTATCCATTCTTGCATGTCTGATGTGATTAAATAGCTCCCAACATAAAGTAGTTGCTCAAACTATTGACTCCCAAGTGGTACATATGTTCCCTTTTCCTGTTTCTATATTTAGTGTAAGGTCTTTGCAGTAGATGTTAGGTTTTTTGTCTTGTATTTTGACTGGAACAAAGAAAATTCAAATTGAGATGGTCTTAGGTATCATAATAAACAAAATGAATTATATTGAAGTCAGGAACATGTACAACACATCCATGCATCAGTGGTAATTGGAAAATGTTGCAATTCCCTTAGTGCAAGATGGAGAAAGAGAGCAAGGTAAGCAAGATGCCTGGAGGACAGAGCACTTCATATATTAGAGTAGTATAAAGCCAATCAGCCTGGCTGGCTGCTTCAGAGCTGTGATTTTTGTAATACTTACCACTATGGCAAAAGACGAATTTCATCTCTGAGCTGTGAACTGGGGAGACAACCAAAGGACAGGTAGAAAGTGAGAAGGAAACTTGATGGAGGGATAATTGTACTTTCCTAATGCCTATATTCTAAATGGCTGTCCATGTGTGAAACACAAAATGGTAATACCTGTTTAAATAAGAGCATGACTATGGAATGGAAAAGTGTGAAATGAGTCAATAATAATAATAATGATAGAATCATGTCATTTGTGTGCATGCATGTCTTTTCTGAGAGGCTGACGAGTTGGTTTATGCATGAGTGGTTCTATCAGAAATCTGTGTGTGTCTGTGCAGAGCATTGTGATGCGTTGGGAGATACAGAAATAACATTTAAAAAGTGAAAAACTATCTATTAGTACTCTCACTTCTGGATAAGGGAGCTCAT
This sequence comes from Origma solitaria, assembly GCA_013397895.1. NCBI lineage: Eukaryota > Metazoa > Chordata > Aves > Passeriformes > Acanthizidae > Origma > Origma solitaria. The sequence continues at coordinate 2,209,747 of VZRL01002171.1, forward strand.
GCTGGTGCACAGACAGCTTCCCTTCTAGCATTTTCTGATTTCTGAATGCCTGAAATAGGAACCTGAATATTCTTTTGCTCTAAGTTTTTTATATTACACACAGACACATGCATGTGTATGGACATGCCCAAATGCACACATGCAAACTATATTAAATTCACATACAATTAAGCACATAAAATAGAGAATTTTTAAAAGGTTATTGGTCCTCTAAAATACCTTTGCTCTTACAAATACAGTTGGAAAAACAGATTAAAAAATCCACAAGTGCAGGGTCTTGCAGATGTAACATTTCATATTAACATGTACTTTTTTAGGAAAAGTGATCACATTTAATCTTAATTTAAAAAATGCATCTATCCATTGGGGCAAATTTTATGCTAATCTGAAAGATTGCTTGGTAAGCATGAGACAAATTCCAAGTGTTAAGTGTTATGTCTGACACTGAAATGATGGGAAATTGCAGACTGAAAATGTTATAGGAGCAATTTTCTTATATTTCAAGGGTCAGAATCACATAAATCCCGTATCAAGCTCCCTAAATTTATGATTAAAAGAAACGTTTTCACCTGCTCTTGTACTTAAAATAGCTCCTCTTCCAATTCCTACCATATTTCTTTCCACCATGAAGCCGATTTGAAGAATTTTTTTTCAATTTAATAGTAATCCTGATTTTAACTTCACCATGCAAATGAAGAGAAACACCTCTACCTACAGACAGCAAGGCTACTTTAAACTATTCAGAGGTAACCCAATGGATTTTCTGTCATGTTCTATGAATTCTCAACAAATACTAACAATAATTTGAACTTCTTTGTGTAGATTGTTGTCATGTGTAAGATCACAGCCACCAGCCATTACACAAAGCTAGAATGGACATGGCTACTGATATCAGTTGCTTAAATAATGAGTGCAAGGTTGTATTGAGCCTTCTGGAGATTTATGTGGTGATGGTAACTAATTTTTTTTCTTCATTACCTCTGAGTCAGTAAAAACTTCTACTCATCTGAGTACGCAGTTTCCTTCATGTAATATTTTTCTCATATGGATACAAATGGGAGTCTTGTCACTGCCTTCAGGAATTTTCACCCCATTATGTCTAGAACAAGGTGCAGATATATGCACGGAAGCTCTTGAAAATTGCCGTGTGACTGGAGCTGTACCTATCGCCCTGCGGCTCCTGGGAATGTACTGTAATACTGCCTGAAATACTGTATTCCCTAAATGATATGGGAAAATGTCACCTGAGGCAGTGTACATCAAAACTCCTCAACTCCTTGTTGAGGAGTATGGACTAAGAGCTGCATCTTCCATATCCTGTTAGCAATGCTCTAGGTTGCTGATTGTATATACTTTTTCCAGTCTTGTATTCTGAATTTGTATCGGAGTAATGAAATATTCACTCTTGGAATGAAGTGTAAAAAAAGGCAGAGAATATTCCTTTGTGCAGAGTACTTGCAGCCCTGTAGAGACAGCACTCAGCTGTGTGTGGGTTCCTGACACGATGAAGCCAAAGAGCTGAATTGGGATTTGCACGCCCTGAGGAGTGCAGAGGCACAGGGGCAGTGCTGCTGCCTCGGGGAGGGGCTGCAGGGTGGGTGGGCACAGTGCCACAGCTCCCCTGGCACCTGGAGGGGCTGCAGGGTGGGTGGGCACAGTGCCACAGCTCCCCTGGCACCTGGAGTGGTAGCAGGGACAGAGCTTTCAGGGATTACCCCATAAAACTCTGGCCTCAGAGTTGCCGAACGAAAGTGTGAATCCTATTCTGGATCGCTGTCCTTGGCCGACATTCACGGTTTCTTAAGATGGCCCACGGCATGAGAACTGTGAAAAAAGAGCAGTGTTAGAGGGAAAGAAAGAAAACAGGTCCAACAGCAAGGTGAAATCAAGAATATTGCTGTATTTCTGGGCCACACGTGAAACAGAGGAGCAGAGCAATTTCAGTGCAGTCCAAACTGTTCTATGCACTGTCCGCTCTCATATGGGATATTAACATCATTCACTCTTTAGAAGAAACCAGGAATAAGCAGGAGGTTTCGTCGTGAGCAGACTTAACCAAACTTTACAGTGCTTTCTCAATGCACCCACTCATTTGTTAAAAACATTTTGCAAGAGCTTCAAGTTCTGGAAGACCTCCAGTCACTTTTGGTGTAATTTTTGGGGAAGTTTTAATAATAAGAAATATTTTGATTGTATAAATAAAATAATTCTTCAGATCTGAAGCTTGAACCTTTGCCCTTTTTCTGCTATTTTGAAATCCAGAGACTCTTAGAAATATATATTGAAATGATCATTGCTGAAGGGAATATTTTAGCATTCTGAAACCTCACTTGGGACTGTAGTATCAGGCTTCCATTTTATTGATATCTTGCCAGAAATTACTTCATAAAGATTTTTAAAGGTTTGGAATATCCAGCTTTATATATGAATGTGAATGAATTATATATTGAAAGTCCTGGAAATTATATCAAGTACTGTTAGTCAAATATAAAAAAAAGAAATCAAGGCAGGGTGAGATTGATTCTACTTTTTCAAATCTGCTTTTAAAAAGATGGTATTTTGATATTATGGGATTTTTATCCAAAACTGCATTATACCTTACTGGCTAAAAATGATAAAGTGTAGTTATATTAGAATGGGGCGTTGAGTCAGTCTCAGTATGTGAACTGTTACAAAAGATAGAAAATGAGTACATGAAGGACAATTTAGCTGCAGGTTATTGCTTCACAGTGTTTTACCATCTATGACTTTTTATGTAGAAATAACTAAGGAGCTCAATCACTGTAAGCCTAGGAATGCCTTTTGAATTTTAAACAACAAACAAATGAAAGGAGCTGATTCACTTTTATATTTTTATTATTTCTCCATGCCAACTATTTCTAATCTGGCATTTTGAAGGATTTAAAAATATCTTGCATAATAAACACCCTGAGCAACCTCAGGGTGGGTACAAATGGCACAGTTCAATTGAAATTCCATTTTTAGTATCACTTCCTTCTTCCTTACCAATGTGAGGAAAAGGCTGTCCTTACATACCAAAGCTTCTTCCTTTTTGATGTATCCTCTGATTTCAGTGACAATTAGGTGGCAACTGTCCAGGCCAAAGTTGTTCCTCAAATACTTCCACTGGGTGCAGTTTGCAGAGCAGCCACAGAGATGCCTGTGGAGTTCCCAGGGGTATTGCTGGTTGAAAGATGTTACATCCATGGAAACTCACACTTGGAGGAGACAAAACAGACATCAACTACCAAATGAGCAGGGCTCCCTGATGATGTGTCAAATAATTGGCTCTATTCACTTTGCAGTGAATAGAGTGTAATCTAAACAACATCCAGTGTAATTCCACTTCTATGTGCAGAATTACTGGAGTTGCACTGAAACAAAAGAAAGAGGTGTGAACTGGGCTTTGTGGTTTTACTGCGTCTGTGAAAAGACTAGATTTGAGCAGAGAGGCTACAGCCAAAGGAGATCACTGTCTATTAAGGAGAAGTGTTGTGTTTGTTTTTACTGCAGAAAATTTGGGAAGGGCATAATTGTATGTAGTACAAAATAAAGCCTTTTCTTCACTGTCCTGCGTAAGCTGTCGTCATTTGGCCAGTACAAATGGATGTTGACTGCTACCACTTTATGCTCACAGCATGCAGGGCACCTTGGGAAATGCTGAGGTGGAAAGGGTAATGTGAGTAATATAAAGTATGTATGAGCTAGGTAGAATGGCATGTCCTGTAACAGGGGAAATATCTCCATATTACAATACATGAGTTTGAGGTTCAGTTGTGCCATTCTTTGCCAGGAAAGCATTGACTTAATCCCATTTTTGTAAGCAAGGAGAATAGAACCCAACACTTCATATTCTTTTCTGGTTTTTATTGGACACTTAATCTGAAATTTTAGGAGCCAATCCCTGGTCATTTCCCAATGTCCTTTATATATCTCTCTTCAAAGAACAAGGATATTCAGGAAAGAAAATACAAATCTGATATTTTTCTGGTAGAGGTATTCAGTGTTCAATCACATTAGGAAATCCATTAAAATACATGGCCATCTTAGCATATGCATAGATAACAGCTGCTGTCCCTCACACCTCTCTGATCTGTGTGAGAAAAATCTATTAAATAGCAATTAATGGTTATCATGCTGATGCTTTTTCTATTTGAAATTACATTCTGTTCCAAATAAAATCTTCCAAAGGCTGCAGAATTAGAAACTCTTACTCCAACTTGTATGTAAACATTAATTTTCTGTAGTTAGATTTAGTATGATGTGTGAATTTTAGTAATGATAAAGTTGTAGGAATGCTTGAGAAATTGGTTCTCTTTTAATTTTCTTTCTGTTACTTATTTTCATACATGAAAAACAAGTGTGGCTTTAAAGTATATCCATAAATCAGGTTAAACATTCCTGTGTTTGTAGTTCTAGAGAACGAAGCAGTCACTAGTTTGTCTGTGATGAACAAATCTGCATGGGGGTTAGAAGGAAACAGTTTTCAGTGAAAACCCCAAACTTTTTAATGGGGAAAAAGGAGGTGTCAGTATACTGAATTAATTTACTGATATTTTTAACTCTGATTATAGTATTAAGTTCATATTACTTTTTCTTTCTTTCCTCTGAATGTCAGCCTAGAGACATCAAGTTACAGTCTGAAAACGATACAGGTCTAAATATTAGACAAGCATACATGCACTACATGAATAAGCAAGTACTAGTCAGAGAGAATCAGCATCAAGTGATGTCCAGGGCATGTCCCAAGAAGGTTTTATTCCCTCAACTCCATGGCTTTTAAGGGCTGCATTAGATCAGCCCACCCTCAGCCTGAGCACCTGAGCAGATGCAGCAGACCAAAGGTGGATAGCAGAGCACTGTAGCCTTCTTAGCCACAACCCTCAAATGTTCAATGACATGTCTCTGGCATGTCATTGAACACAGGAAAACAGAAGATTCTGGCAACATTATCTTAGAGCAGTGCCTCAAGAATATTTCCTCTTTTTCTCTGTCAGTTTTGCTGTGAAAGAAGTACCTACAATGCTGGAAAGGATTCGTTCCAGTTGTCCCGGCTCAGTGTCCCAGGATGGTGTAGTGAAATAAAGCTGAATCCCCTGTTTGGTCTGCTGCAGCAGTTTTGGAAATTCCTTTGTTTGCTGGGCTTTTTTGGATACTGATCTGAATCATTCAGAAATATCTTTTTAGTCCCCTGCTTAAGACAAAAGTTATTCATCTGTTTGGTACTTGGCAGATTGCCCCTTAACCAAAGAATATGTCGGACAGTCTTCTACTCACTGAAATGCTTTTTGAGTTTGATTTTACCTGGCTTTGTCTGAGCTGCTTGTGTCCTTCTGAACACTGATATAAGGAAGGAGAATGGAGGGGTGATGGCTTATGGTTAGAGCTTCAGTACAAAGCATGTGTCAAAGTGGGATGCTTCTGGTCCTCATCCAGAAGATGAGGATCCATACACACCTGGGTAGTTTAGAAAGCAGCGTTAGAAAGAAGCATTCATCTTCAGATATCAGAAGAGGCTACAGAAAGATATTGCTATCAGAGGAGCAATCTAATATTGAGGGAAGGTTTGTAAGGCCAGGTGCTCCAGCACTGAAAACCAATCAATATCAGAATGAAAAGCTGCAGGTTATCTTAGCTTTTCTGTCCTATTTTGTACATGCTTGTTTTGGTTTATCTGCACAAAGCAAAATTAGATTTCAATAGCAGTAGCAGCAGTTGCAGTTGCAATCCCTGTAAATTTTCCCTATTGCCCCTTGAATAGGATAAGCACTGCCCTCTAAAAGGCAACTGAAAAGAAAGCATATAATTAATGCTTAATACTTCCAGTTGCTAGTGCTTTCATTTTTCCCCTTCGCTGCCTGTGCTTTGATAAAGAGAACAAAAGATTTTTAATGGTAGTCGACAGTAAGAAGGCTTCAGCGGCAGAACTGACAGATTATAAGCAACTATTGAATTTCATATTGTGACAGAGCTGTGTTAACAGTTTTAATTCTCAAAGTCTGTTCACTGCATCAAAATGAATCCAACAGCTTTGAAGGGAAATTCTATTCACTTCCATTACTGAACAGAATTTTGGTCTGTGGCCATCAGTAATATTCTGACTGTATCTATCTGACTATCACCAAACTTTTTAAGTGCTTTGCCACCTAACAGGCTCTGTGGGCTTGTGCTTTTATGCTCCCCACCCACCCCACCACAACAGTAGCACTGTCACAGCCAGGAAGCACAGGCATGTAAGGTAGGCAAGGCTTGCAGGGAAAGGTGACATCTTTTATCAACAGACTGGATACACCTGGAATACCTGAGAGTGCCACAGCTTCATCTGGAAAAGTCTGAGTGCTGATCTGAGGAAACTTCACCTGACAGACGTGACTTAACCTTCAAGAAAAACTGAGTATCCACCAATAGGCTTTAGAGTGAAGCCCTCCTACACTTTTAACCTACACAGAGAAGAACTTCATCCTGGAGCTATGCAATGACATTCTTTTTGTGATATGGAGAAGAAGCCTAGTAGGTGTTCTACACCCCCTGGGTGTGTCTAACCCACTGAAGTATTCAATCTTCTGCCTTGTGTTGATTTGGCAATTGTGGTCAAAAGTGATCCCAAGTGATCCCATGAACAGCATAGAAGAAATGCCTGTCTCTAGGTCCTGAAAAGGTGGGAGCTTCTGACCTCTATCAAAATTAAGACAAATCTCAGTCTGCCCAGAAACAGGCATTGAAATATGCAGGAGACATCATTGTAGAAAACCTTGCACTTAAAATCCTGTGTCTACTATGGCAACTTGGCAGCAACATTGAGAAAAGAAGTCATCTCATGTCCTCCTGATCTTGAACTTCAACCACAGGGCAGTTTTTCTGTTTTTAGATATCTCTGCAAAATATTGAAATAAATAGAGAACAGTATTGTTCAAAGATTAATTTGCTGCTGAGATTGTTTGTACAAACTATATCTTCTGTTGAGTAGTTTAATGTTTTAGTGAGTCATATTGCAATTACATGTTTCCCCTTAGTTAGATGACAGTAATTAGCTATGCTACAGGAAATTGCCTAAATGGAAAATTTTATGTAAGCTTCCTACAAATTTATGGAATATATAATGAAAATTGTTTTCCTATGCAGCTGAAAGATATAAGTCTTCTCTTTCATCCCAATTTTACACTGTTTTAAACCTATTGATTTCAGGAGAGTTATGCATGGTTTACCCAAAAATGGCTTTTATCTCCAAATGAGAATAGAATCAGGTTTCTGCTTCTGTATCAGAATTGGTAATGAGGCAACATGGCTCCTTTCTTGCACTTGTAAAAAAATGTTAACACAGTTACCTGTGTCTCAGTAGAGTAAAAGTATTAGCAAACAAGAGTCTGACCTACCATCTCTACCTGGAATCTCATCTGTTTAGTCCATGGAGGATTATCTTGTGTGTTTGCTTCTCCTAGACTTTTAGATATAGCTCTTAAAGTATCTTGCAACATCTTCATTTTCATTTGTGTACAAACATACCAATATACATACATGCATTTCTATCCACATCCTTGAAGGGACAAGAAAAAATTCACACATACAGTTCAGTAATGGTAGAGCTGTGCAATTTATCTTGATTTGGAACACACAAACATTTTAAAAAAATTTCATAACATATTGTTATTTAATTTTTCAGCTAAGGTCTAGTCACAAGATTTGTTAATTCTAATTATGTAAAATTTGTGTCTTTGTTATACTCTGTTTAATGCAACATAAAAACAGTCTTAAAAAATTCAGATTTAATTATCTTTTAGTCAGGAAGAAACTCACGGATTTATTTCTAAATCCTTAAAGCATTGAAACTGTGGAAAAAAAATAAGGGCTACAGCTTTAGGGAGTAAGTGTTGCATCTTATTTGTTTCAAGAAAGGAAATGGTTGAATTTCAGTTTTGTGAAAAAGAAACCTGTTAAGTATGGTGACCAGTGCAAAGAGAGTACAAACTCTGGTGCCACCAGTATAATTGCTGGATGCAGAAAGGCTGAAGTACTCAGTCTGATACCTAATTGAAACTTCTGCAAAGGGAGTTCAAAAGTAGACACGGTTACAGAAAGTACAGGGTAATGACTAAAACATCAGGTCAAAACCAAAAGAAGTCATGTCCTTTTTGCACGAATACTGCTGTGGACTCTGGGGAGGTCAGTGAAGAGAAAGCTAAAATACCCTGATATGGGCTGTGTTTATCTGTTAACTCTGCTACTTCTTTCTTGTTCCTAATGCCTATCCATGCTACAGAGAATGCAAGGGAGAAATTCCCCTTGTTTTCTGTCTAATAATTTTTTAGAATGTCCCATGGAAAGTATATTTTGAATCTCATCTCAGCATTACCTCGGTGCTTCCTGTGCTGCAATCTGGCCCTGTGTTTGTATGCAATTAATACACTCATTTTAAAGCTACTGCATTTTATATCTTAGGTCAAAATTCTCACATTCTATTAAAAAAAAGTTAGAAGAATATGGACTTATGATAGTAGCAATCGCATTTTAGCACCAGAAAATTTCCATTATCTGAAGTGGTAAAAGGTCCCAAATGTTCAGAATAGTGAGATTGCACTGTATATGATCATTTAAAGACACTAACTGTGATTTAATTTTTATGAAAGTTAAGTATTGTTGTTCTTATTTTAATAAAGACCTAAAGCTGGTAATTGTCTAATGCAAAATCTAAATTTGACTCTAATAGAGTAGAAGGTATTTTCTGTATGATGTATCTGTCAAAAAGGATACCAGCATAACTTACTGGTTTCTGAGGAAGAAATGACAACATGAAAATAATACAATCAATGAAGTCACCATTTTTATGGTACCCAAATGGGCTTTGAGCCTTTTTTTAGTATATCTAACCTTACTAATTGCATTCCTTCTGCGAAGCTTGTTATATAAATGTTTTTCTATGTTCAGTCCAAGGCCACAGGTTTGATAAAGCTAATGCAATTGTGAGAGCGCTATTTCTATTTAGTTCTTAGCACAGTGACTTTTTGCAGATCGCCATACAATTCATTACAATGTTGCTGTTTCTTGTTCTGGAATAATTAAACTTGTTCAGTGAGAGATAGCTCTAAATTCTGCTTGGAAAGCAGAATGACATATGGCCAGAGAGTCTTTTTAAGTGCAAATACCAGACCCTATCTGTGAGGAGACGCACAGCCCACCTAGCATTTTGATAACTTCTTATCGGCCCCATAAATACATATTTATAAAGAAACTCTATGTACTGCTTAAAATTGTTTCCCAGGATAGTTTTGTTTATGCACAATGACATCTGTGGATCTGCCTGTGTTTTAAGTAATTTTGAGGGACTAACAGTATTAAACTTTGTTCATTTAAAAGCAGGAAGTCTAAAAGGAGAAAAATAGCATTTTTAAGGTTATGAAATTGTGTGTTGACTACTCTTGAAAGAACATACAGACTTCTAAATGTCTGGTTTATTGGCTGCATCTATTCTGACTATCCAGCCTTTTCTCTGTTCTTTAGCTCCAGTGTGATATAGCAGCTTGGCAAGAGATTAAATGATTTATTAGAAGAAAATGATTCAGTGAAAACAAACCTATAAACATAGCCCCACTGATGAAAACAATAGTGATAATGATCAGTGAATTGCAGCAGAAATTAATATAGAGTGCTTTTTTTCTCTTGGGAGAATGGGTTTCTTAAAACAACACTGACTATTCCAATGGAGAATAGCAGGTGCAAAATTGCCTTGGTTAGGTCTCAGCTAGGCCTGAGTGTTTCCAATCTCATATTGCACAATGCTGTAGTAATGGGAGGCAGAGATTATGTGGGAGGGAGACTTTTCCCCTAGTAAGTGACATCTACTTGAACCAATCATGATTTTTGAATACTATAATTAACACCAATGGAAAGCCTGATGCACCAGATTAAGCAGGGTGCCAGTGAATATGACTATATGACACTTTCAAGAATAAGATCCAAACTTTCTTTGCTGTAATTTTGCCAAACTTTAAATGCAATGCTGAAAGTTTTCCTGCTGGCTGCCTGATCCACACAAGTTTTTGCCTTTCACTTGTGTCACCCCCTGTTTTTTTAAAAAAGTTTCTGAGAAGGAGTCAAAAGGAAAAGTTGTTGTTCCACTAAGTTAAAAAGAATTTTGGTGAACTTTTCTCTGATCAAGTCTTCCATCAGTGTTGAGTAGGGCTTGGAATTGGAGAGAAGGTAGTATTTGTGGCCAGAATGCCCCTCCAGACTGCAAGGCCCCTCCAGTGAAATACCCCAACAGATTGATCATATTTCTGAAATGCCTGAGTTTGAACATTGCTGTGGTATGGATTGTCTGTTGCATCTGTCTCTTCCTGTGTTCAGTTCTAATTCCTTTTTACTCATGTAAGTTCTAAATGTAAGAAGCTAATTTGATGTAATTTTTTTGTGTTTGGTTGTGTCTTTGTACTTTGGTGAAATTTCCATTTGTTTCTTTCATTTGTACACTCATTTGCTCAGCTTTTCATTCATATTTCCACTGCAAAGATAGCTCCATGTGACGAGTATAGACATAGTCATCTCTTTTTATAATAATTGTTAAACTGTAAACGCCTATTGCCATTGGCTTTTCTGGCCAATGCCTCCTGGGATACAGGTGCTCCTCCTTTCCTTGGTGCTTAGGCTACCAGAGGTTAGCAGGGGGAAGTTTCTTTACTTCGTGGTTTTCTAGAATGAACATGTCTGTGGATACAAATATTTCTGATTTAACATCTATCATTAAATTGTGGCTGATTTCTTGCAGTTTTCTAATCCTGAAATTCTTGTAGACTAACAATATGTGTGTGAGAGAGAGACTAGCATTGCATGTTACTTGTGTCTAGAACTAGAATTGCTTAGCCCTAACCATGACACTCTGGGGCTTTATAGGAGGTTTGCTGTGAAAGGTAGAGGCCCAGAGCTTGGGCTGCCCTTCAGAAGGTTGCAAAAATAGAGATTAAACTGGTGTTTTCCGAGGAGAAAAAAAAAAATGGAATTAACTTAGAGAATTTGGGGTCATTCCTGTTCAACATTTAAACATTTAGAAAATAGGTTTATACACAGTGAAGGACAACAATTATATTTGGTAATTACAAAGATGTAATTACAGAAGTAACACTCTATTTGGTTTTCTGGTGGTTCATCTGAAATTGGAACTCATTGATAAAAATTAAAACTGTACCAAACCAGACTGTTGGTGAAAACAGTGTTTTAGATTATAAATGCTTAAGAATTAGATATTAAAATGCTGAATATTTATTGCTACTTCTGCTCGTGGCTGAATGCTTAGTTTTCTTTTTGTGTGCCAGAAAAAAACACAACCGCCTCCAAGGAATGCGTTTTCTCCTGTGATTTACACCTCCAGGGATTAAAACTGCACTGTGATCCTGGTTCCCAAGTGGACAGACTGATCTTCTATAGAAGCATATGATTGGCTTTCTGCCCTTTTCACAGCATTACCTCCATAAGATAAGACTTGTGCATTGATCTTTTTACTTACATAGCTCTTTTTCAGAACTGATGGGTGCAATAAACCAGCAGCATGTTGAAATTGAAATTAACTTGCTTCTTTATGCTCGTCAACACTGAATTGAGAATTATGGCTTGACTAACTCTCACATTTGTTTTGTAGTGTTTTATTTTGATTCACTAACCTTCTGAATGATAGGTTGCTCTTAAGGAATGGAAGCCTTTCATCTTCAAAATTTTAATGAGGAGAGGAGAGGAGAGGAGAGGAGTGGAGAGGAGTGGAGAGGAGAGGAGAGTGGAACATAGGGGCAATCAAGGAACTTAAAAGAAAAATGCTGTGCATTATGGCAGAATTTCCTCTCAGAGGCTAAATGCTTTCTGAGAAAGTCTGTTAGAGTTGGTCTTCCTTCGGCAGCAGACATTACATCTTCAAGAAGCCTTCTGAATACCTAAATTTCTGAGAGGCATCTTTTCAGTCTGAGCCTTGTTAATCTAGGTGACAATACAGACCAAAAATTACCAAGCAGGGGTTCTCAGAATTTCGAGGTGAGGATTGGTTTGAAGTGAGATGATCGTGTGATGCAATGTCTCTGGGAAAATCCTAGCAGTGTCATGAAGAAAGAATGTTGTATATGACTAAATATTTACCTGGAGATGGTACCTGGATCAAGGAAGAATAAGAATTTAGGACTCTGAGTGCACTCATGAGCTCATGGCTGATAAAAGTTTGAAATTTTTCTGTAGTACCTTGAGATGATTGCAGAAATGGCAGATAACCAAGCTCATAAAACATTACACTTGATCTGAATTTTAATTATTTAATGCTTTGGAATCTAATCTAGAAGTAATCTAATCTGATCCACACCTGATTAGATACGAATGCTTTGGAGAGATGAGGGGTTTCTACAATGTAGCACTATGAAATTCAGTTTGAAATTTAGCATTTGGTTTTCCAATCTTACACGCTTCAAGAAGAAAAAAATATCTCCAGTATTAGAAACTGACCTGAAAGGAAGGAGGCATAGTGGGAGTTAACTGTTCTCGTGAGGTTTCTTAATCACTTTTTAACTGGAATGCAATGCCAATAGGTGTATTTCCTTCCTAGCTGTCTAAGCAATAGCATTTACATGTTCTGCTAGTTTCATCAGCTAATTGTGCTGAACTATTTTCACCCTCTAATAGCCACTGCAGAAAGTGTGGCTGAAACAGTTAATCTTCCATTTTTGATTAGAGAAGGTAGCCATCACTGGAGGTGGGTTGTTACTATTTTCTTCAGAAGGCATTAAATAGTATTATAATAATGGTGCTGTTCCCCACTTTACCTGTGATGAGGTTTTGATCAGGATAGAGCTGGGAAGCAGATGGATGCAATTCTGTACTCTAGACTGAGGCACTGGTATGAAGTTGAGGAGACCTGCTGGAAAGTATGGAAAACAATACATCTGCATTCTAAAGTCATGTGATTGACAGCTGTGATTAGAGTTCTAATTTATGGAAAATTACATATTGCTTGCTGCTCTTAGCTAGGCATGGCAGGTGTTATGCAGGATTTTTCTGCTTCTGCTGCCCAGTAAGCTATGAATATTTGTTTTGGAGGAGGACCTTGGTGCCTAACTCCTATGCTTGTGATATATTTCTTACTGTTCTGTCTTGAAAAAGAAAATGACGCTGTGGAGAAATGAGCAGCCTAATTATTTTCCAAAAGCATATAACTAAAGTACTTCATGATGAGGAATGTCTGTTTGTTTTCCCAGGTCGTTTGAGGCATTGGATTTGATCTGAAAAACTCCTGAGTCAGTTTGGGACTTTTCTCTGTGTCCTTATGCACCGTAACTCCTGGAATGGCTGGGACAATGAGACCATTAACGATGTAACATTGCTTGTTTAAAAACACAAAGAGCTGCCAGCTGAAAGTTCTCTGCAAAGGGCTCTCAGATTTGCGACCTGGTTCTTTCTCTCATTAACAGGGAAGCAAAGTACCAGCATCCACTGATAATTAATGCTGGCAAGAAAGGTTTATTAGTTCAGCACTAGGCTTTTGCTGCTTGGTAATGGGATTAGGTATAAATATATCCCGTTATGTGATTCGTTTGCTATAAGACAAGGAAGCCTAGAACCTACAACTGTACCTCTAATGTCCTCTAATTCTGATTAGCAAAGTTTGTTTGGAGCAGCTGTATGGGAACACGAGATCTCTGCACAGATGGCTTCTGCCTCTGACAGCATTTCCAAGATCTATGTGGATAACAGAAATCGAAAACCTGCAATTTTAAATTTTGTTTTTGGCACAGAAAATGAAAGAATTAAGTTTATTGTTGGATGTTAAGTGTATTGTTGGATGAAAGCCATGGTGGCATTTTCCCTGCTCTTGCATTTATGTTTCGTAGAGAAAATAGGCTAAACATCATGTTCACCACACTCCAGACTAGACTTCCATAAATTAATAGAACATGCTATACAAATCTATTTTGAAAACTGACAAGGGGTGGAAGGTATTTATATTTTTAAAGTAAAAGCATATAATGCTTAATATTGGATTGCACAGTACAGCATCTCTCAAAATGATGTAGGTACTATTTTTCAGGTTTTTAAATTAGCCATTACTCTCTCTACTATGAGTTGTAATCTTTTAGTCCATTTTATATGACAGAAGCAGTGTCCAATGTATTAAGATTTGATAGAAAAACATACTGATTCACAGAGAGGAACACAAGGCTATATTACACTGTTTTTCAGGTAGAATATGAATGAGCTTTTCTTTTTCTGGCAGATTCTGTGTTCTCTGGATTCGATGTCAAAGGTCTGATTGTCTTAATTTTTCCTGGAGAGGAAGAGGGAGGATGTTGCATACAGCCAATTAGAGATGCTCAAAATTTAGCTGAACTGTGGGATCCACTGTCAGACTTTAAAGATTTGAATTTGCAAGTAAAAATGTTCTGTAATTTTTATAATGATTTTTTAAATTTTAGAGAACAACTTATGTAATAATTCTTGGTTTTATAAAAATATGCTTGGCTTTTGTGGTAATATTGTTAATAATCATATATCTTTGTAGCACAACAATTTCCTAGATCAGAGAGAGGGATTAGGGGCTGGAAGTAAGGCTCAGTAAGAGTTTAGGCACCTAAGCCTAAGCTTGAGTTTCTTACAGAGGATGCCTGCATTGGGGCATGCTGAGAGATGTGGTCAGAACCATGCAGGCATTGCAGCTCCTTGCAGGACTCCAGCCTCAGACCAACCAGCATCTGGAAACTGAGCTCTCCCCACCTCCATTCCCCAGGGTGGCTGAATTCAGAAGGCTGTGTAATACAGCTCTCAGTGCATATGAAGCTGAGGGTGGCTGTATTTTGAAGCACAGGTAATATCTGTTTAGCAGCTGAGACCTACTCCATGTCTCCCTCCAACCTGAGGCATGACAGATATTAAAGCTTTATGTCCCATCTCAAAAAAAAAAAAAAAAAAAAAAAAAAGAAANAAGAAAAGAGAAAAGAAAAGAAAAAGAAAAAGTGCATTGCCTGCAGGTTACTGCATGTGGCTCTGTTTTATTCATTGAAATTGCAGTCATCTAGGTAAAAATACAAACTCCCTGAGACGTCACTTAAGTGCAACCATATGAAAGTCTCAGAAGTTAAGAGAATTTCTCCTGACAGATGATGCTTCAAATTCTTTGTCTCTGCACCTAGGATTCTTTGCTTATATCTAATGATGAGATATAAAATACAGACAATATAAATAGGAGCTTCAGTTGCAATGGGTAGAGCCATAAGCTTTCTTTCCAAAATGGCTTTGCTAACCATCAGTTGGAGACTCATGCTCATCCCATCTCCTCCAGTGGTGGTTTCATGAATTTGTTGCAATTTACACTGGTTCAAGAGCAGTGATGGATGGTGAAATGAGCACCTCTGCCACTGCCCTTGTTGCTTAGTGATACACAGACTTTAGTGTCCATACTCTCTTTCTGGATTTCCCTGAAATCTCACCAGATGATTTTTATTAAAAATATACTTACAGTTTCATCAGCTGTCAGCAATTTAGAATTGGAACAATCAAAATTGTCTCCTTGTATATAAGGTAGCTGATTTTTTTTCCGCTAAACTTCTGTTCTTGGAATATATGCCTAATGTTGCTCCTCTTTTGCTTGGAAATGAGAATTTAAGCCACATCTTTACTTAAGTACTGGGAGCATCGATCACAGAGAGCATAGAATGTTTACTTGCTTGTTTCCCTTTGTTCTCTGTGGGAACAGTATGAATGGAGTATAGAAAGGATAATTCAACGAACCTATTCAGTAGCCTGAAGTAAAGCTCAGGTCTCAGAGCTTCTGTTATCCATGATGAAACTTTTTTTAAAAAAAACCTAGTGGCCTCTCCCATCACAGGGGCATTAAAATGGGCTGTCATTACTGTCTACCTTTCTTGCTCCACGGCAAATTGCTTCCATGTTTCACAGCAACCTGTTTCTGTGTTCTCAAGATCTACATTACAGTTTGGGGAATGGTGACGGTCCTACAGATCCCATCTTTGGTAAAAGCAAAAACATTTTAATCTTTGAAGGTAGCTGCTGTACACACCTTTTATTAACTCTGTTTGAACTACCTCTTTTGTAGATAATTCTAGTGCCTATGGACAGCAAAATTACAGCTGTGATGGAGGTTATTTTTCATACAATATCATTTTGTTATGAGTTAAGACTTTCATGTATTCTGCAGCCTGAATTTGAAAGGACTTGTATTTTGTCATTTCAGTGGTATGATTCTGAACCTAGATAGGCTAATAGTTTCCAATTGGCTTGTTGTGTGTTATAGCTGCTGCTCTGACCAGCTGAAGAAAATGTAATTTTTATTGTGCTTGTGATAAGGGCCAGCAATTCATTGAGAATTGTGAGGTGTAGATGTTGGTCTACTATTCTGCTCGGAATAGGGCCTGATGGAGAGGGTATTATTTAAGAAAATGGAAGATGTGGTCTGACATTCTTCATGCACAAAAGGAGTTTCCATACTGGTCTTTCACATACTATGATCCCGCTTTCACTAACAAATATAGCTAACTGTGATTTAAAAAAAAAAAANGCAAGCCCTGCTCTGTTCTTGGTAATGGCATTTGTAAGTACCAGCTCTTGGGAGAATGCCTCAGCCTCTGCTGCCTCTGTGGATGAAAGCTGGTTCAGGAACATAAACTCTGCAGAGGTGACAGGATATTGGATTTCCTAATCTGCATTTAATCTTCCTTGTCAGTTTTAGACACTCTGTTGCTTACAGGGTGGTATGGCTAAACTGAGGCAGCTGCTGCAAACCCAGACAGCTCTGTTATTCCACCTCTGCTCCCTTTTTAAATCTGCGTGCTACAGTTGTCTCTTTTGTTGGCACTGGTGTGTGCCTGGCTCTGCAGAGAAATGGTTGCAGCTTGCTGGGGGCTGGCTCCATGTGCTGCCTTACCATGGGGTCAGATAAACGACAGGTTTGTGTCAAGTGGGAGGCTGGACTGCTCAGCCTGGGAAAGGCATGGGACCGCTGCTTCTTTTGGCAGCAGGCAGATATGAGATACTTTCCACATATTCCCAAATTGCCTTTCTGTGCATAGGGGGTTTTGAATTATGTTTCTGCCATGCCAAACTCTAATTTTAACTATCCAGACTAGAGACAAGTGCACCAGTCATGTATTTAATGAAGAAGGGCAGAACCTCTTGCATTATCCAGATAACTTACACAGGATGGGTGGCTGTGAAAACCACTGGCACACCTGGATGCACCACAGTCTCTGCAGCAGCCCAGGATACTGCACATTGGCAGAGATTAAACATGGACCACGGCAAGAGAACCAATGCACTCAGGACTTGTCAGAGCTAATGAATGTGCCAACAATGAACAAACAGCAATAATTTCCCCGGTATGGCTAGTTTTGTCACTTTTTTAATGTGGCAGCTCTTTGTTTGTAGGAGTGTGCAGCTGCACTTGGGAAACCCACGGCAGACTGATGCTTAACCATACAACATGTACGTGATGCAGGAGAAAATAAGTTATAAAATAGGTGAAAAAATGGTATTTCTTTATATCCTTCTAACCTCCTGGCATCCTGACTGTGGAGAGATACTTTTAGAGAGGCATTTTAAAAATAAAGAGAATAATTTTGAGGAGCTTATGATCAAGTAATTGTAATCCACTGTAGCAATCTAAAACTTTTAATTACACTCTCTGTCCTCTAAATTATTCAGACATTCAAATTATCTGTTATGGGTCTTCATGCTAAGATGTGGTCTTTATTTTTTGTTTTAAGGAAAGACAGAAGCTAGGAATCACAAAACCATTGGATAACACTGAATAACTCTTTTCTAAGGAATGATGCCATGCTTAAAAGGATTTGACTTTTAAGACTGGTCTGGGAAAAAAAATTAAAACCCTGCTATGAAAAGACTGGGATAAACATCATATCTGTTTAATTCACCTGATTTACCTGGTTTCTTCCTAAGGAAGGTAACGTGGTCATCTGATCAACATGTGCATGACATTCTTTGTATGACCATTATTAGTCTTGTGCTGTGCTTTCATTTTTCTCTAGATAGGGCAGTGCCAAACTGAAACAGGCACAGGTCTTAGTGCTGTTCAGAAGGACACCTTTTTTCAAGCCAAATTTTTAACCCAATTTCAGAAGGCAGTTTTGCAGGAGGAAGGAACTCCAATTTCCTCCATTACTGGCTGATACCAACCAACATCCAGTGGATGGGCCATTAATTTGCTTCCCACTTCTGTCTGATCTGCTCTAGTGCCACCCCATTTCTCTCTTACATTAGGTCCAGAATTACCCCTTCAGTGGTCCCTTCTATTGCTGTTCATAATACGTACTTTTTTTACGAGCTTGAAGTAAATAATATTTTTTGTGTGACAGTACAGTGATAAGTTTGCAACATTTTAATGAACTTGTCAGATTTATGAACAATCTCCTTTATTTCTGAAGGTTTTGTAATGTAAAATAATAATTTAGTTCTTACACCAGCAGCAAGTTTCATTGTTCTAGTTAATGAGTGAAAGATTAGATCTTCAGCTGCTGTGAAGCAGCGTATTTCCATTTAATTCTGTAAAGCAGAGTGCTTTACAGAAACCAAGAGTCTGTCCTAAGACAGACACTACCTGGAAGTATCTTAGGGGAGGCATTTGAAGTAGACAGATTCTTGGATATAATGGATGCACAGGAAAAAGATTAAAAGTAGTTTTCATTAGGGTAAAGAAAACTTAAGCAAGATTAAAACTGCAAAAACTAGTTGTGATTCTGATCACTTAGCTGTAGCCTCACAGAAGTGGAATCACCATAAAGAGGCTTTGGATGAACTCACTAAAGCAATAGAAGTTTCATCTATCCTAAAGGTACATCTGCAGTAGGATTTATGATACGTTCATTGCATAGCAGCCTGTTCTTTTGTGGGGAGAAGAATATCCTGGGTTTAGTGAGCTGCTACATTTTCAATCAGTGAGTATATCAGAAAAGTGGTTTTTTAATATTTGCTGCCTTGTTTCAGTTTTGTAGTTTTTTATTACAGTCAATTTATTCTAAAGTGATTGGCAGCTGCATCTTAGAATATAGCTCCAGTACAGCAAAATTAGATCAGTGAATATAATAAACAATACTGCATCTAGAGGCTCAGGTCAGACTGAGCGACAAGTAATCCATCTTCTGAATGTATTAAGTTATCTTACGCTTGCACATTGCATTAAACATATTAAAAATTGACTTGTGAGATTTTTTTTTAAAAGAAAATGAGATATTTCAGTGAGTAATGGAAAAGAGAGACTGAAGTTCCCTGGTTTTCTACCCACATAACCCTTATCATTAGTTTTTATCCTTAAGGGTCAGTTTTTGATATCATGGGTTACTTCTCGATCCCTGCAATGCACTTGGAATTTTTAAAATTATTCATTTATAAGACTATGTCTGCCACTAATGTCAGGCTGATCTTACAAGAGTATGAGAGATCTTAAAAATACTGAGTGTATACTGGGGTACTCACTCCTTTCTGGAATTGAATCTTTTCAGTGAAATGATGGTTTTTCTACTTTTTGTGATCTGTCTACTAATGTCAATAGTACTACACATGTGGAAATGGATTCCTGCTTATGTTTTCATTTCCAGCAGTTATCTATGATGCGTTTACAGTTATTGATTAAATATACTTAAAGCAGTTGCATTGGTTTTGTACTTCTTCTGTAATCTTATTAACTTCTTTTTTTAAATTTTTTTTTCCCTCCAAGGGAGTAAATTGATTTGTATGAGCATGCTGTTAATATTATAACTCCTTGTCTAGCCCCTTGAGTTCTAATGTTTTTTAAACACAGTACAATTATGGAAAACATTATATTGGAATGACAATATAAATCATCCCCATAGGAGTCTGAGCAGCCTGGGGAGTTAATCGTATAGAGCCCTGCTGAGGTAAATAAGAACAGTAATTTGAAATAAATAAAAGACCACTGGTGCTAATGTGGGTGTCTCAAGAATATCATTAAGTTTGTAATGGCATTGTTTACTTGGTGTAATGAGACTCATGTAGTGTAATGCTGCTGCTTAAATCATAACTTTATAGTTCATGATCCTGTCTCTTTTCTGCAGAGAGTGTGTCAGGTTAGCTATGTTTCCACATCTGTCCCCCAGACTCCAGCACCTGCTTGGAAAGCATATGCACACGTGAAATGTGTTTGGATTCTCTAGAACTTTGGTTAAATTTAGTCAACATATGTTGAAGTTCGGGTACAATGGGGATAATTTTTTTCTTTTTCTGTTTCTTACCATAGTCAGAGTTAGAAAAGGCAGAGAACTTGGGTAATGAAAACAGTTTCATTTGCTGGTCATCCATATTCAGCAGAGTGTTGTTTGGGTCCAAAAGGGGCCTTACACTGCTTTGTGCTTGAGCACAGTGTGAATTTGGCAGCTGGGCAGCCTCATGGTCTTCTTCTCTTGTAGTAGCTTCTTCACCACTACTTAATTCCCATCAATACTCTGAGCTATTCTCCCTTCCTTGACGTGCAGGGAAAGGAAAGTATGAGTTTAAAATACAAAATGAAAACAGTTCATCTGAAAAGAAACGACTCTAGGGATTGTTTTCAATCTTTGTTTTTAACATGTACAAGTTACATAGTAGAAAATACTTCAAAAATATATGACTTTTTCATAGCAAATATATTCCCTTTGAATAAATTCAGCAATATAATATGAACAAAATGATAGTAAAACATTTAAACCAATATATTTTTGAGTAGAAATTGATCTTCCACAATTTTTTTTTTTTTTGCAAATGCCAGGGAACTTGCATGTAAAGAAACTTGTGTAATTGAAAGCATGCTCTGTAAAATGTTCATTGCATAAATACAACCAAACCTTTAGAAGATATTGTTTTAAATTTGATGGTTTTAACTTTTTATTAACTTCTGAACAAATTTTGGAGCAAGATTAGACTTGTGCAGTCTATTACACAGATTTATGTGCTGCAAGTGTAATATGGCACTACATTTCAGAGATAGGAGTGCTATCAGTACAAGGTGTAAAAGTTTCTGGGGAAATGCTTCTGACATTGGGGACTTCAGTGCATCTTGGAGTAAAGCAACCTTCAGATTTTTAGAAGAAGGCTTTTAGAAACTATAAAGGAAATGCTTTAAAAATTATTATATTGCATACTCATACTGTATGTATCAAATGCTCTGATGTCATTATGAAAACTTCTGTTCATGAGAAAAATGTCCAGTTTTATTTGTTCCTTTCTGTCACTTATTCTGCATTGGTATTAATAAATTGGAAAGAATTTACATGATGCTAATGAGACTGCATAGTTGGACCCTGCAAATCCTGTGTGTAATCATGGTACAAACACTGTTTCTGAAGATCATGAAAATGTATAGAAATTTCAGTTTGTTTTGCTTCTCATGCTCTGTATAAAAAAAAAGGAATACATAAGGTGAAATTAGGCTTTAGTTTAAGCACTTTCATAACTTTTCTAAGGTACTGTTTATGCTGAATCTAGCATAGTGAGCATGAATTCTGCCTTCCAAAACAATGCCTTTCCAATAGGCTTTGTCCTTGCTCTGGAGACAAAAGATGTAGGAAAACAGATGTAGGAAAACACCCCAAAACAGTTTTTTAGTGGAACTGCTGAGACTCATAGTGCCAGTGCCATATGAAGCCTCCTTGACTAAGTTTGTAAGATTTGCTCAGGCAACTGGCTGGTCTTCATAGATCAAGTGATTCTTGATCAACAGTGACATCAGGTGTATTAAAGTTGGCTGGGTGGACACCTATTTCTTGTTATTAATTCCTCAAGGAATCAGGAGTGATGGTTTTTGGAATCTGGTATCTATAGCTTCTCCCCACGCTCAAGCTTACTCAAGGAATCATCACTATGTTGTTATACCTTTAATCCTGTGTGGTTGGTAATCTAGGTAAAATTTAATTTCTTTGCCCTTAATAGGCCTTTCAACTGTCCAAATAAAAGTCACCAGTTTTTTGATGAGGAGGACTCCTCTAGTTTTAAAATGGCATATTTCTGTGATGTGAGAACACATTTGACTGTATAGACAAGTAAGGAACTTGTCTGAAACGACCAGTCAGAAAAATCTTTGATCTATTTTGGTTTTGCTTTTTGGTCACTAAAAGTTCCCCTACATTCCAGTTCAGAATGTAGGAGATCTGAGTATCAGTCACAAAATACAGATATCAGACAGAGGACCCCAAATTGAACGCTGCGTAAGAGAGATCATTCCCTTGGTATTTGTCAGATGATTCAACCCCACAAGGAAACATGAATTTATTACTGCAAATATTATATAAATAATGGCCAGACTGGTATCATTCAAGAGGTGGAAGGCTGACTTCTGTTCCGCCTTGGAACAGATCCTTGATGATGCTGAAATTCATCTTCTGATTTTTCTTTTTTTCCCTGAAAGTTTTTATACATTTATATGTTTTTTTTTTCCTTTGCCCCTGAAACTCCTAAGGATCCTTTTCTCAGTAATCCTCTACTTGTAGTTTTATCTTTCTTATCTTGCCTGGCTTCACTCTGCAGATCCTCTCACTGCTCTTTCTCACGTTGCAGTTTGCTTAGTGGTTAGAGCTAAGGTTACACACCTGCCTGTGCCTTGGAGCTTTGGTCACAGCAGCTCTGGCTGTGGGGCAGACTTCAGCAGTGCTTAGAGAGAGGCAGAGCTATGCCACTAGAAAATACCATCGACAGTCATTAACCTTTCCCTTACATATCAGTGGGTTAACCTTCTCAACTCTACTGTTGAAGTTTTTTCCCTACACACCATAGTTCTGAACGCATTGAAGATTTTACTACATACTTTTTCAAGGAACATATTCCTGAATCATAAAACTTGCTCTACTAAAATATTCAAATTGTTACATTTTTTTTGAGAAAGCCTGTTTTTTTTCAGTGTAGCATTAAGGAGAAAGCATGCGATTGAATCACTTCCACCTTAAAAAGTGCAGCCTTTTAAGTGTGGTACTCCAACTAGATATCCTGACAACACTGTTGTTCTAAGGAGGCTATCAGGTGTGGAGACAATGAAGGGACTGGATGCAACATCAGAATGTAATAATATATCTGTTTTTATTGACTCAAAATCTATCCCAAGGGCCTATTTCTTTCCCCCTAGAAAGTTCTGTTCTGTTATTTTTATTGAGAAGCATTTCTAGGGAGACAGAAGTACGTAGTGCTTTTATGGAACATAAAGCAGAGCTCCATTTAGTACCTACACAAAGCGTGGGCTGGCATTTTTTTTGGTTGGTGGGTTTTTCATTACTACATGATGAGGATGATGATGATGCTGCTGCTTATTATTGACAATATGGAAAGAATGGACAGGTAGGAAATGAAAGGTTTATAGTTGTGAAGACAAGTAGATTACATTTCCTGATCAATCTGTGAGATAAAATATGTGTAAAACTTTGCAAATAAAATCACTGCAGGCAAATGACCAAGTTATGACTTTTAAAATCTGGCATAGATCCTGGCACCTAAATTAATGCTTATTAGTGATACTTGCCAGAAGTACTGAGTTGCTGATTAGAAGAGGTAGAGTTTTTCTTAAGCTCAATTCCAGAGAAAGATTCTTTTTTCCTTGAATGTGTCAAATTGATTAAACGGAATAAAAACAGTTAAAGAATAGTAACATCTTTTGGTTAGAAGCACGAGGAAGAAGTGTTATAACCACAGGGAAGGTTCAAAGCAGATTTTTTTTTCAAGTAGAGAGTATATTTGCATGTATAGGTCAAAGGATGAAATAACACAGAAAGAAATTTAATTGAAGTGCAAATGTAAACTCATTTCTGGTTGTTGTTTCTCTACAATTTGTTTTGGGTTGTTTGTTTATCTAAGCACTAATGTGGAGGTAAGATGAGATTTTTGTTTTCATGAGGCTAAAATAGCCTCATCAAAATTTGCTATTCCAAAGGAGAAAATAGCAGAGTTGACATAAGCAGCTTTATACAACTCCTTTCCTGATGTTTCCTCTATATTTTACCATCACGAAATATGAAATAAAGTGAGGCTTTGGGCCATATTAAACCATGCAGGTATTTTCAGACTAACATACAGCTCTGTAGATATTAGGGATTCCTCCTGGGAGCCCAGACAAAATTCAAAATAGCTTTAACCTACCTGTGTTGGCATTTTCTTAGTCTCCATTATTGACTTACATTTTCAAAAAGCATGGACACCACCGTTTCTGTAACCCCTTTCAGATACTTCCTGTAGGCTGCAGTTGGTTCCTCTCAGCCTTCCCCTCCTCCTTGTCAAACCAAACAAGACTTTTTCCCTTAACCTCTCCTCGTAGCCCATGTGTTCTCTGCCCCATGAACCCTCTCCTGTACCTTCTTCAGTTATCCCAATTTTCTGGTACAAAGATAGGTACACTATTCCACATGTGCCTCACCAATGCCAAGCACAAGGAGATGTTGCCACTTCTGCAGTTTTGTGTCTGTACTCGTCCCAGTGTATGCATCCTTGGCTTCCTGTGAGTGCACTCCTCTGGTTCGTGTACAGCTCAGAGCCACCACCGTGACCCAGGAGCTTTTCAGCACGGCTGCTCTTCAGCCACTCTGACTCCAGTTGGTCACGATGCCTTTGAGTTCTCTGTCTTGTATGCTGAATGGACATTTCTTTTGGATTGATGCCCAATATCTTGTCAAACTGAGAGTGATATTTTTGAGGAGAGAGTTTTTATTCAGTGTCTGCAATAATGTAGAATTAATCTGCTGTGGTACTAGAAAAGTTTGAAGTACCTTAGCGGCGAACAACTTTGTAGTAAGAGTTTCCAAACAAAATTTTGGCCAGAATTTTCCTCTTTGTTGTAATCATTTTATTGCAGTAGAATTTGGTAAGGTTCCACTTGCAGAAATGGTGTAATATAGTTATGAACAAGACATGCCTTAACTGTAACCTTGTTTTCTCTAATCATGAAGCCACTGTGTTTGAATTAGCCTCTGGTGTAATTTTATA
Organism: Origma solitaria; assembly: GCA_013397895.1. Classification (NCBI taxonomy): domain Eukaryota; kingdom Metazoa; phylum Chordata; class Aves; order Passeriformes; family Acanthizidae; genus Origma; species Origma solitaria. Next base: position 2,234,686 of record VZRL01002171.1, read on the forward strand.
ACAGATATGATGTATGTTAAAAGAAATTTTGAAAAGAGGTGAATTGACTGAAGGGGTCCCAGGGTGAGATACAGATCAATTAATAGTGACAATATTTGCAGGTCTCTGAAGATATTCTATATAAATCAAACGTATATATTCAGATTTGCAAATGAAATCTCTGCTCATTTCACATGTGCTTGACTACTTGGGGAGGAGGAGGGGAGAATAATAGTAATTTTCTCCCTTTTTTGGAAATGTAGCAATGTTGACTGAATTATATCTTTGCTGCTGTGAAATACTGTGTAGCAGATGGTAGGATAGCAAGCCTAAGACTTTGCCTATTGCTCTTTTGTAGCCTGGTTACAACTTCACAAACTCAGAGGCAAACCCACAGCTGTCTAAGCCCACCAAATAAGTGGTTTACAAGAAAAGGCATAATCAGTAGTATCAAGTATTTTGTCAATTATATTAGCAACATAAAAAATAAAATGATGACTATTTGACAAGAGACTGTTTTTACGATACCACATTTGCATAATGCTTGTCTTTTCATAATATAGAAAGCAACAAGACATCACAGAAGAGATATATCCATTATTCATGAATTTAAATAATCTGACTAGCATGTGGAAAATAAGACTGAACTAGATTCTATATTATTAGAGTGATATTTTAAAAAATACAGGCAATTATTGTTTGTTGTTTTTTAACTAATCCTGTTTCTTCAGAGTCTGATTCATTGTATGATCTTGCAGTTAGCATATTAAATACCTTCTGAGTAACTTCAGTATAATTGACACCTTATATGGCTCAGACTGCTGAAAGTAAACAATTCAGGCAGAATTATCCTGTCACATCTGTGAGACTGATCAGATGTAAGCATCAGTCATGACAATATAGGTTTACTGTAGTGCATGTGGCTTCTCCAGATGCCCCTGAACTGTGAGCATGGATGCTGACTGAGACTGCTTATCAGTCTGTATCAGTCTATATATGCTGGTTTCAAAAGGCAAAAGTAATTAGGAAGAGGAGTAATGTTTTTCTATTGCTCCATCTTAGTTTTGTAGGTGAGAATTGTATTTCTCAGCACTTGAATGGTGACAAGGTATCAACCATCAGTGGAAGAGGCGTAAAGAAGACTATTCCTTATCAGTTTACCCTAACAGCATATGGAACAAACACATGACAAAAAAAATACCTGAAATTTGGTTAGCTCAAAATGCTTGGATCTCTGTGGGGATTTTCAGCTTTCCTGAATATTCCAGCTACACTTTCCATGAGCTTTCTACCCATTTCCTGAACATAAACTCTTCTCTCTTTCCAGTGAAAAATTGCCATGAAGCAACTCTGTTGTTCAGTGCAACACCTCTGAAGCTGCAACTTGCATTTCTGAAATGCAAATGAGATTGTGTTTCATCAATTCTAAAGGTCCATCCATTCCCTCTCATAGCTGCCCCCAGTGACATGGGAGAACATCTCTCACTCTATTCAGGTTTTTTATGTCCAAGTTTAAAGCATGATCTCAACTTGACAAAGATCCTTCGTATTTGTGACTCTACAGCTCTATATTCTTTAAAGATAATGGTGTATTTTGCAGAGAGTTATCTAGTCATACTGACAATGTAGCTGATAGTGGTAGTCTGAGATTGTAAGAGAATGAAGGTTTATAGGTATAGGTAACATGTGTTAATTATTTTATTGGTTTGAACTTTCTATAAAGCAATGGAGACTTCTCTGATATTGGTCTGAACAAAATGAGGGATGCTGATACAAGTATTGATTAATACACAGTTAGAGGAGGGAAATGTAATGATAATTAGTATAAATTCATGGAAAAATGACATTGTTAGTTGCAAAACAGATTTTTTCTCACCATTTTAATATTTTTTATATATTACCAAAGATAATATTTAATCTGCTTTCACTGTTAATTAACTTTCTTATTGACTAAGCTCAATTTGAAGTAGGAAAATGCTGAGTTTCTAACCAGTGACATGATCAGGGATCTTTAAGACAATCTGGACAGGACAGAATCCTTTGGAACTAATTTTGGCTTTGTGGTTTGTTACAAAAGGATTAGAGGTCAAGATTTTTATATTTAATCTGATTTAAATGTATATCTTACTGTGGTAGATACTACTATGAGATAACACCATTCCATTATGACTTGAACTGCTCCTGTATGTTCACTAACAGAAGCAAAGTTTTAATTTTTTTCCCCACAAATCTCTAACCTGAGTAGCAGTTTTGTAGCTGCTGTCTGCTGATCTTGTTATCCATGAAGAAAGTTGATAAAGAAAGGTTTTTTTTAACAGAAAGGAAGATGATTCACTATGGATTACACAGCCAAAGCAGATTTCCATTGTAATTTTGTATAGCATTATATTGTATGAGAGGAACAGGACTGCTCCAACATGAGGCATAAGGGCATTTAGAATTCAGCTGAGGTTCCTCATGACTGCTGCAAACCAAAGAAAATTTGATGACAAGCACTTGGGGTATATTACATTGAAATGGAAAGCCTTGCAGATGATATTTTTAAAAAAATTTATGTTATTTCTTGTATTTCTAAGGACAAGTGGGCAGAAACATTCAACTTTCCTCCTTTGTATCATTATTTCTTATCCGTCTATAGTATTTTTATTCTTTGATTCAAATTATTACAGTCCTTTGGTTGTCTTCTCATAGAGATGTCTTTCCCAACTTTGTTTTCCAGTTGTTCTGACTGTCTTTGCATATGTATGCTCTTTGTGTTACTTCACTTAGTGAGTCAAGATTATTATTGTAGGAGACTAGCTCCGTGATAGATAAAAAATGATGAAATACACTCTTCTTTCCTCTCAGCATCTTTATTGCTTCTAAGACTGTTTGAATTGTTATGTGTCACAACACACTGAGCTGCGGTTTTAATCTCAAGATTTGTCTTTGGTGAGATGTAAAGTTGGTTTAGAACTCACCACATTGCTCCTTTCTGCACACATTACCTTGAATTTGCCAATGCTTAGTGCCATCTGTTTGACACACAGACTTACTCGGAGTCTCTCAGATCCTCTGGACCTCCTCCCCTTAACCTGCACTAGCATGAGATTTCATTCTGCATTTCTCAGTTTAGAGGAAAGGGAAGCTGGGGCTCTGACTTTAAAGCAGGTTTAATGTTTTTGTGGGAAGCATGCTTTTCTTTAATTTACTCCGTTTTGAAAAATCAAGTGGTTTTTCCAAGACAATCTACATTTTGGGCACTGATAAATGTTCATAATTTTACGTTTACTTAACAAAGTATTTTTTCCTGAAAGTAAGAAATTTATATACTTGGGAATATTCTTGGAAATGCATCAAGAAAAAATAATATTTTTGAAAATGTCAGATGTTTTAATTCATGTCTCAGGCCGCTCACTTTGGATCTTGGAGAAGTGTTTTAGTTTCTCCCTCTCCCTAAAGAGGATTTGAACTCAAAGGACATAATTCCTGAAGGAATTTTTGCTCGTTGAAGGAGTGTTTGCAATCTCTACTTGAAATTGTTACACTTTAAAATTGAAGACTGAAATATTCTTTGGGCCCTAAGTGGAGAATGTGTTTTTGAGGCAAGACCTTGGGTTTAATGCCCTATGATTGGATTGTTTCAGTGTTTTTTGTCAAGAATTGTGTGTATCTCCTGTACTGGTAGAAATGTGGGGGTCTGTTGTTTTGACTGGCACTGCTGGATTTAAGTACATGTGTTTGATTTAAATTCCACTTTAGACACCTATATTCTTCTGTGAAACTGCAGTTAAATGCTTCCTGACATAGCTGAATGAGTGTATTAGAATTTAAATTTTGGGCCTTGGCGCTGAAGACACATAGTGGGGGCACCTAAATTTTGCTATTGAATACATGTGGGATGTTTTGGGGCTATTTATAAGCTTATATTGTTTTTCAGTTTAGCTCAAGCATGTGATTTGATCAATCAGCATTAGATGTTTTGATTCTTTTACCTAACTTCGAGTTTGAGAAAGCTCTTGTGAATTCATATTCCTTCAGCAAATTACACCTTGTATTTCAGGTTTCCTGTCTTAATTCTATTTAAATCAATGGCTGTAGGAATAGGAATGTTCCCATGTTTTGTTTGAATTATGAGAAATCTGTTTCTCTGATGTTAAAGAAAGAACAAATTCCTTTGAACTCCTTTAAATATTTTGGGGTTTGCTGGCTTTCAAAGCTATTAGAGAACTTGCTTAAAGTTTAATAGATTTACTCTTAGGAAGTATCATCCTCTAACAGGAAGTCTTTGTTATCTCACCATGGAATATGCTTCCTAAAATTCAGGGTTAGGTAATACTCCATTAATCCAAACAAATCTGTGTGTTCATTTAGATCCATTTGGTTACACAAGGAAAGGGGAGAATCTGTTGATGTGTGTGTGTGGTACAGTGTCAGCAGTCAGCTAAAGTAAAATGATCACATAGCATTTTAAAAGAACAAATTCCTGGATTATTGGAATGGATAATTGGGTGAAGATTTTAAGATTTTTTAATATTGTAGAATTGTAGGACTATAAATAATTGCACTTTACTGATTTGAGTGTAGTCACTACCAAGAAAATAGAACAAATTTCCTGCAGTAATATGTATCAGTTTTAGTTCTGGATTGGGATTCTATTGTGCTTACTCACACATCAGTTTTAAATGCAATTTAATTAAACGAATTCCTTAAAAATTTGAGGATTTAGCTTCTGACACATTCATACTCTTGCAAAAGTAATGGTATGACTTATAACTCAAGTAAGGTGGAATATCCAAAGTTCCTCTGAAATTTCTCAGTACTGAATTGTTTTTAAACATTTTCCATTCAAAAAGTGAAGCTGTCTGCTTTCATATTCCTGATCCAACATGAGCTGAATGTCCATTCAGCTGGGGTTTCTGAAGCTCTTACGCCTTGTTCCTGGAGTAGGAAGATCTCTGTTTCACCAGAAAATTATTCCCTGGCTGTGACTGAAGTCAGTGTGACCGTATCTTGTGTGAGGGCTTCACCTGAGGTCTTCCTGTGCGGTGTTCGCAAGATATGCCACATCTTAACTCACACCTGTATCAACATTTGCACCTCTAAAATGAGATTACTACCTGGGAGAACAGACTATTTGGGGTGCTCAAGAGCTGGTGGCAGTCAGCATCCTCTGGGAGGTGCTAGTGCTTTGCAGTATTCCCAGACTCTGTGTTGTGGGACCTGTCCTCCTAAGGAGGCACTGAATGCTCTTTATTCATACAGAACCTGGGGAAGCTGAGCAGTCTTGAAAAACTGGTCTCAAAGGCATTATACTCATGATATTCAAAGCATTAAAACATTATAATTTTCTCCTTTTATTTCAGTTTTGTCTGTGGCACTGTTACAGTATTCAGAATTGCCGCTAATTTAAAAAAAGAAAAGAATGAAAAGAATGTTTGCAAATTTCCCTTTTGGGTAGAAGGTAAAAGACTTTTAACCAAAAACTCCAGAATATTTAACCACATTGAAAATTTCCTGTGACATAGATGTCCATCTGTGATGATACTAATCAAGAAAATAATCCCAGTCACTAACTTTTATCCAAGCCTAGTTGCAAATACTTTATTTTTAACTGGCATAGTTATGACCATAATGCAGCAAAATCTGTGATCCTGTGTTCATTCAGAGAACAAATAATGTAAAGAAAACAGATTTACAAAGGCCATATCAATAAAGTTGTCTTAAAATGTTTCTCGTCAATCTATCACATGCTTAGTGGCTATTTACGTTTGCTAAAAAGAGATATTATTGTAGAATCAGAGTATTTTATTTTACTTTTCTCAGTGTAAATAACTCAGATAACTACTGTAGCTACTCAATGACCACCTTCTGTACTCCCACTGTGCTTGCTCTGGAGAGTTCTCTTACTGTCTGCTCCAGGTGAAATAGTTTTTGAAGCTATGCTTCCATGGCTCTCATCTCAACATTATAAAGCTCCTACTGTGGTTTTTTTTTTTTTCCAGACTAGAAACCAGATTTGTTTATGTGTCAAACCTGTAGTAAATGGAAAAAGAAACAACCAAAGGTTAAATTGGATTTTGGCATAGTTATCTTTTTCATGTTTTTGTAAATACTTATAAAAAGTCAGCAGACCTATTGTATCACCTCAAATAATTTCAAGTATTTAGCTTCTTTTAAAGCAACAGTAAAACTTTACAGTAAAAGGACTTTATCTTAGTATTATTTCTAAGTTTCAGGCTTTAATCTAATTTGTAACATCATAACATTGTGTTTCAAAAATATTCTCAAAAGACATTTTTAGTTTGCAGTGAAGTTCTTTTTAATCTTTTAATGGTATGACATATTAATGCCAAGGGTTAGGGGATTTTTTAAAACTATATTTACCTGAAGAAAAGATACTGAAAATGAGGCCTGATTCTCAACATTGCTTGACATTTCTAGTGCCAAGAAAGCCCAGAACTGCAGTTTGGCTCAGAGCCTAAATTTAACAGATCTATTAGCCTAGGAAGTTTCAAAGTTCTTGAGGTGAAGCTAAGGTCGTTTTTAATGAAAACAAAGCACAGGCATCTCTCGGGCCAACTAGTGTTTGCATGCCAGCTTTCAGCCTGGAATACATAAATAGCAGTGGAAGTAGGAAGAAGCATTTGAGCAGAAGGATGGCTTTGAGCAGTTGCATAACAGCACATCCCTGCAAAGCCAATTGCTCCAGCCCGAGATGCTGTCCTGGCTCTGCAGGTTGTGGTCCCAGCGGTGAGGACACGGCTTCACTCTGTCCCCTCTGCTGGCAGCTTTGCTGCCCCAGCTCAGTGGTTCAGTAGCTCCTGGTGCAGATAAAGCAGAATTGTACCTGTTCAGACCCATCACAAGCCTTGGCTCCCCAGACAAGTTATGAGGGACCTGCATAGAGAGCTTAATTCTTTCTTCAGAGAGACTGGAGGAGATCTCTTGGGTCAATAAAGTGTGGTCTTGTGAAGTTTCCATTTGACAATGACTCTGGTGGTGACATACGGTGGCCACTGAACTGCAACACCATCCGGTTTATGCAGTGTTCTTCCTTGACATTGGCAGAAATAATTCAAAATGCTGAATTTAGAAACGACTGTTGGAGGAAACTCTTTCTTTATAAAGGAAATACCTTATGAAATGATCTGATTTACATGAGTTACAAGTCAGATAGTTGTGAAAAGAAACTAAATGTGAATGTTTGCCATGGGCAGAGACTACAAGATGATAAGCTGGGGAAGAAAAAACTTGGAGTTGCAATGAAGAGAAAGACAAATTATGGGAAAAGGTGAAGTGTGGGACAACTCTGGGGAGAATGACCAGGTGTGTAAAACTGGAGAAATAGGAGGAACTGGATTTGTAGGGGATAGAGGTCTGCTGCCTCTTACTGTGCACCAGGATCTTGGAAGAACCCATCTATCATGAGCCTATGAACCTTCTGCGAGACCTGACATTAGCTTCTCACCTTAAAGAGTAGGAGTGCCACTTACCCTCTGACCACCTCGTCTCCACATCCCAGACTCTGCCTTGAGCAAGCTGAGGAGGGCATTAGACACCATAAAGCAACCTTCAACTTTTGCCAGCCCCTTTTTGTTTTGTCAGTAAAGAATAATGCTGGCAGGCTGCAGCTTCCTGCTTCCTTTGCAGGCGCTCAGCACAGAAGCAGCCAGCTGGGGAGGCAGAGGGCAGGGGATTGCTGCTGAGTTATGAGGGCTGTTCTGGGCTCTCCTGGGCTGGACCTGTGATCCTGCATTACCCACTCTGTCAAAAAGCCCATCTGAGGGTACCTGTTTTGTTTAGGCTAAGTCATTCCACTGCATACCATTAGCTGCCCCGCAAACGTGTCTTGAAGGTTACTTCACAAAACAGCTCAAGAAAGCAGTACGCAGAATGAATGTTTAAAAATAGCCATTGTCCCGTGACACTGCAACATTTTGGATGAGATGACAAATCTGAAACTAAAGATGTGTCTTCGCAAGGGTATTTATTTCACATTAAGCTCAGCTACTGCTCATAAAAGAAGCCGCAGCAAACTAACAATGCAAACCAATTAGAGTGTACTGACTGCCAAGACAGTGTTTGTTCTTTGGTTTATTTTGAAAGTTCTTTCAGTTCACTGCTCATTGATGTAGTGCAGCAAGGATAAGCTTTAATGCATAGCAGCCCTTCTGTTGTGTTTCACAACAGGACCAAGCAGTCCTTTTGCCTTCAGGCCTTATCCAGCTGTGGAGAAAACTGTGGGCATTTTTACCTGCACATCGCTGGCCTCAGCAGCAGCAGAACAGAACAGTGGTACTGCAGCACGGCATTAGCCAGCAAGGGGCAGACCTCTGTGACTTTGGGGAAGAAGGAAAGGTTCCTTGTGGAACCTGTCCTGTGGAAAGGATACTTGTGAAGTATCCCCTGAAGGGGTACCTGGACCAGGAGGCACCTGGGTTTGCCCATTTTACTAACCAGTGAGGTAAAAGAAAATTGCAGAAGATCCAAAGAAGAAAGAGCAGATTTCATGAGTAGTAAAACCAAAAAGAAATCAGTTGCCTGTGGATTTAAATCTCCTAGCTGACCATTCTGATGATTTGATGACACTAGCCATGTTTTACACTGTGGCAACCAGGCATTCAGCATGTATTCACTCCTTTATGTGGCAACCAGCACCTGAAGTGGCTTCAGTCTTTCATCCAAGAGGGCTGCTTTTGGAAGCTCTCCCTCCACCTCCTCTGCATATTTTTGTGAAACCTGTAGGAACCTAACATCTCTAACATGACATGAAACAATTTTTATATTGAATACTGAGGACATATTTGGGCATACACAGAGTTACTAAGTGTCATCTCCATAGGAAGCTGGGCAAACTCCAGATGCCCTGCTGTACTTTTATTGTTATTTGTTTTGACAAACAGGGTGACATTTCATCAGAGAGCAGCCCACAGTGAGCCTGTCTTGGCTGCTGACAAAGCCAGGCCCTCAGAGCTGAGGACTTCTTGTGCACTGGGCTGACAAGAGAGAGGTCCAAGATAATCTCTCTGGCATCAGCAGAAAACCTGTCTACCTTGAGAGTGTTTTTAGTGTGCCACTTACTAGATTTAGGGTTATAAAACCTCACAGTGAAGCAATTCTATGGATCAGTCTAGAAGCAAAGCATCATTTAAAGCAGTTTGATTCATTTATTTCATTAGGTTGTTGAGATGACACTTATGACAGATGACTTAGAATTATGTCACAGTGATAGAGCATTTAATTGCCTAACAAGGCAATTGTACAAGGGAATCCTAGAGGGGTTATTATAACTGGTGAATGAACTTTGTACCTATCTGTAGGATACACTGAAGGTACAGCTGTAACACTGCCAGGAAGCATTCCCTTCTCATCTGCTCCTCTACATCAAGATATACCCTTTCATGCCAGCAGCATTTTGTGAGGGAATCAATCTGCCTGCGTCTCACTGAGCTTCCGTTTGCCTTCTTGAACAAGTACATCTGTGCTTTTCAGCACTAGATAGTCTGCAAGTGGAAACCACAGAACAATTGTTAGCCTGCTTCCTGCAGGCATACAAAGCATGACATTTCTTCCGTGGCCTTCCCAAGCATTTCCCTGCCAACATCCTCTGAAAGCTCTGCTTCCCTTTCCACCCCTGCAGGGATGGGAACTGTTGCTGCTGACAGTCAGCTCTTCTTGATCAATGGCGCACAACAAAAACCACCCACCTGCCCCCACTGGCCATGCACCATGGGAGCACAGAGAGGACTCCTGACCTCCTGGTGGCATACTTGTGGAAAACAAAGTAGGGAAAAAAAATTTGTCTCCAGCCTAAACTTCTCTTAACGGAAGACTGTGGGACACTGCATCTTTCAACCATCCAAATAAGACGTTCATGTTAGTCTGCCTGCTTTTCACAGCAATGCAACATGAGCCATTAGTGCTGTCAAGCATGCTTTCCTCCTTCTTTGCAATTCTGAACAAGGAGAGAAAAATCAAAGGAGGAAGTGCTTGAACAACATGTAGTAGTTGAAGTCCAGAGGGCCATGAAGTTGATAAGGTGACTAGGGCAACTCTCCTATGGAGACAGGCTGAGAAAAGTGGGGCTGTTCAGCCTGGAGAAGAGAAGGTTGCATGGACACCTTGTAGCATCCTTCCGATACCTAAAGGGGACCGACAGGGAAGCCAAAGAAGGACTCTTCATCAGCGACTGCAGTGATTTGACAAGGACTAATGGACTCCCACTGAAAGAGAGGAAATTTAGGTCAGAAATATGTAAAAGAAATTCTTTACTGTGAGGGTACTGAGGTACTGGAACAAGTTGCCCAGAGTAGCTGTGGATGCCCCATCCCTGACAGTGCTCAAGGCCAGGCTGGATGGATCACTGAGCAAGCTGGTCTAGTGAGAGGCACCCCTGTCCACAGCAGAGGGCTTGGAACTAGATGGTCTTTAAGGTCCCCTCCAACTCAAACCACTCCATGATTCTAAGGTGCTGACAGCAAGCGTTTTCAAAGCTATTTTCAGGATCTCGCAAGGTAGGAAAGAGAAGGATGAGGGGTTAGCCATGTTACAACTGAAGAAAATCTCACCATAAACAAAAAGACTTGGAAAAATAAGCTGAGTGGGTATCATTGCTTCATTTTCATAAATGAAGAATTGTTTTTCATCTGCATAATTGAAAAAAGTTCTATAAAAACATAACTTTCATCCAAAGAAGTTCTGCTCTCATATTTAGCAATTTTCATGAAATATCGAAAGTATTTTAAAAAGACTCCTTGATGTTTTCATAAAATATAGATGCCAGTGTATAAAGAAAATAATTAAAATCTCAGTGAAATATGTTCTAAGTTGGGCATACTCCAAGACAACACATGCCCAGTTTTCATGGAATTGTATGTTGCATTTCATGAATAGTTCAGACCCCATATTTTATAATATTCATTAAGTTCCATAGCAATATTCATGACATTAATAGCAATGCGCATACAATATTAAACAGAGCATAAAAAACCCCATCAAAGCCACAAGCTTAATAAATCACAGAAATATAAACACTCTTCCAACCTGCAAGGAAACAGACATCTCCCTTCATTTTTCTTACACTTTTTTAAAGGAAGACAAGAGATATTTCATACAAGATTCACAAAATAGGTCTTAAATTCTCACCAGCTGTTCATAGGCTGGCCTTTCAGAATTACAGAAAGCATGAAGACAACACTGCTGCAGCTTCACTGGAATTTATTTTGAATTATTAATTATTAAAAATAACCCCTTTCCATCATAGCAGGGATCTGACAGCCTTGAACAGAGACAGCATAAAGTTCTTCTGGAGAGATCAACTTTCTGGTCACTCACAGTTTTTACCCTTGTGGCTTCAAGTATATAATCTTAACACTAACATCTGTTAAATGGAAGTCTCCAGCCTTGCATCGTGCCTTTCAGTTTTGTAAATTCATACTTCATCCTTGCCTTGCAGCTAATTAGACATTAGTTCACCAGCCATTCAGGACAAGGCTTTGCTGATCAGGGAAGTGGAGGATAAGGAGGGTCTCCAGGGGGAAGGTCATCAGTTACAGCAATTAGGGTAGCTGAGGGAAGAAGGAGGTGCTTTACAGCACAGGGCATTAATCTATCACTGCACTAAACAATCCTTTGGAGTCAGGGACCCCACTGAAGCACAGACACAAAGTAACTGCAAGGAGGAGTAAATAAGGTTCTTTAATTGCTTCCACCCTGTTCACATCATATCATGTCCTATCTGCACCAGCTGAGCTTTCTTTACATCAGCAGAGCCCAGACCCATCCCCAGCCAGCAAGTGACCTGCTCTGGCCCAAGTCCTGGCTGATGAACAAAGGTAGGGGGTTTCTGGGTGGTGTCAGTGAATGGCTTTTGCCGAGATTAGGAGCCTGGTATTGGCGTGCTGCTTCCCCAGCTTTGCTGGCTTTTTATTGTATCTCTAGAGACATGATCTGTCCCATGAGGAGGTTCTTCAGTTGGGGCAGGTGTGAGGAAACACATCCTCCCTGCATCCAAAGAAATTATTTCTCCCTCCTTGTTTCTCTTTTTTTAATGTTCTGTTATATTCCGCTGTCAATGCCTATGGATGGAAATTTCATACAAAACGTATCAACTAATGTGTGCAACTGCTCGTGAGTAACAATACTCTACCTGTAATGTTAAAACATTGGGACAGTACATTTTGCTACTGCAGGGATGTGTTGTATTTGCTGGACAATAAGGAGAGACATTGGGATTCATCCTGGAGTTTATTCTGTCACTTCTTAGAGAGTTTCTTCTAATGGCAGTTAGTAAGAAAGTAGCTTAGAATTTGGCTCGTTATGACTAAATTAATAGAGAGAGTGTTTTGGTTTAATTTTTTGGTTCCTCCTTAGAGGAAAATATTTATTTGTCAAGAGAGGCCTTAAAGTATTCTCCTGTTCACACTCAGTTCCTACTTGACCAGTAAGTGACACCTTCAGCTTTTTCACAGGCAAAGAGCATTTGGGCAAAGTCTTCAGGATACATCATGTAAACACCCAAAGCACTTGAATCCCACACAAATTTGTCTCCTGTCTGTGTATGAATGAGAAGGTGTTATGTTGGCATTTGTGATTCAGACTCCAACACTGACCACTTTCTCTATCAGCCACAGAACCGCTTCAATGCATAAATACTTAATAGTAATGTTTAATATTTCCAGACGTGACAAAGCTGAAGCACAATATACTGAAGTGACCTGATTTTTCAGTGTGTGTAGTGGCTGAGAGAGGAAATTCACATGCTTACTACTTGGGAGAAGGGTAGAACAAACTGACAACCACACACAGGAAAAAAAAGAGTTGGCATACGGTGCCAGTAATGCCTGGAAAACACAAAACACTGCTGACAGTAGGATGTTCCTGCGAAGCCATTTGGTGCCAGCTCATTAGAGTGCTTTGGCAAGGATATTTGGCATAAAATAGATCTTATTTAGAATTAGGGATTCTGCTGCCTTTCTCTTGGCATGAAATGAACTTGTAAATTAAGCTGTCTTGTAATATAATGACATTGCCTGGTATTATGAATCATTTTAGAATTAGAAACATTGATCTGAATAAGAAATTAAGGCTTGCTAAGAAGTGGAGGCACACGTAGAGCTGACATTGAGGGCTGGTAGGCACAGGCCTGTGAAGGATGTGCTGCACACCTCCCCAGCACTGCAAAGTGTGCTGCTGCTTCTAAGCTTGTGGTCAGCACCTGGGTCCTGCTTTGCAAAGGTTTTCAGTTACTCCAGGGGTTCCTTCAGCAATTATCTTTTCCTCAGATTCAATTTCTTTAAAAACTCTTCTTCTTCACTGGACGTCTCAGGTGGGTTAATATTAAAATTTTATACTTGCCAGGGGCTTACTTTTCAATTAGAAGAAGTTTGAAAAGTCTGGGTTAGGGTGGAAGAAAGTTTTAAATACAGGGAGAAGGTGGCTGGGCATGTGATGCCTCTCTAAATGTTTGATGAAGCACAGGGCTCTGTTCTTGTTTCCCATATTCTGTATGGGGCAAAAACCCCATGGGGATGGTTGTGCATTTTTGGAGCAACTCTCTAAGTATAAATTTGGCTCATTTCCTAAAGCAAATTCAATATTTAAAAACCACCCCCAACAAAAACCATGAAAAAGAAGCCTAAAACTGTCTTTGGGATTGCTGTCCTTATAAGGAATGGATACATTCTCAGTCTGATCAGCTCATTTCCCTCAACTTACCTCAAACTCACAAAATTACAAGTGGAGAGAGCTTTCTTGGTGTTTCCCAGAAAATATTTCTCTCTAAGATCAAAGACACCACCCAGTCCTCTGAAGAAAGCTAAGTTAGGGAGCACTACAGCTATTTTCCTCCAGCCTGAGCATATGGGAATGCAACATGTTTTTGTGCATGTGTTGTGTTTGAGCATTCATGAGTATCTGCATGAAGGCAAGTTTTGAGTCACATGCTGTGTCACACTACAGGAGAGAAGAATAACAATTATACAGCATACTTAATCATGAGAGGAAATGGATTTGACTAACTGAATGTGGAAATGCTAATTCAAAAGAAAATTATGAGCTCTTCCTGATGTGCAAAATGCTAATGGTGAAAAACATTTTAATGTATTAGTGCTGGACTTCAGGATAGTGTGGTTTATGAAGGGAAAAGAGAAAAATGTAATTTAATTTGTTCTTGTGCTTTTATTATTCTTGAAGCTGTTGGTATTTTTCTAGTTTGGAAAAGCATAGCTGATACAAAGCTTTTAAAGCATATTTTGACATTTAAAATGCAGCTTCCTGTACTTTCATTCATGCATGGTTTCCTGAGATGAAGGGAGGTAAGTAAATACTCACTGCTAGTTTTCCTGTGAACTCCATGAGGCTGCACAGGACGGGATTTTGTTGTACACAAGGACAAGCTGCTTCTGGAACCTTACATCCTCTTGCCGTACTAAATCAACAGCTGTTTGGCAAGGAGACAGGAATTTTCTTATTTACCCAAAACTTGGTATTTACAGCTGAATCCCCATGGTGTGGGTGGTCACAGTTCACTTCCTGTGGCTGCTCAGTGAGAGCAGCACCTCCCACCTGCTGTTAGAGCAGTCTCTGGTGGAGCATTTTCCCAGTCCTCATCACAGGAGGGTTTCACTTCACGGTGCGGTGGGCTGGCTCACAGGAAGGTGACGTGCTCTACTCAGGAGTATCACACTCCTGCGTGGGGAAACCTAATGCCAAGTATCTTAAAGTACTGTTTAATTTAGCTGAGTGCTGGCAATCAAGGCCAGTTTCCAATGCCCTCAGCGAGTACTGGAACCTGTCATTGAGTTAAATAGCAAAGTCTCCTTCCCCTCTTACTAGCTCTTGTATAGAGCACGTGTCTGGAGGTCTTGCCTAATCATGCCCACAAGCTCAAGCTTTACAAGGAGATTGTGTCCAGCTGACTCTGGCTGGAGGCCGAGTGCCCACCAAAAGCCACTCTATCACTCCCTTCCTTGCCTGGATGTGGGAGAGAAAATAGAACAAAAAAAGGGTTGGGATTACGGATGGGGAGAGACCACTAACCCATTACTGTCATGGGCAAAACAGACTCAGGAAAAATTATTGCAAATCAAATCAGAATAGGACAATGAAAAATAAACCCAAAACTTAAAAGCACGTTCCCCCCACTACTCCCTTCTCCCACAGAGTTCAGATGGGGCCCTGGGAAGATGAGGTATAAGCAATGAAATCACCTCAATCATCTGAACCTTGCACCTGTTCACTGTAAACTGCTCTAACCTTATTGACAACCAACAGCCTTACTCCCAGTAGCGCCAGCTGGGCTTCTTGCTGCCCTCATCTTCTCTTTCCCTCAGTTTGGTTTTAAATACCATTTTATGGACAAAGAGGACTCCAAAAATCAACTTGAATGTTTATCTTGAGAACTAACTACTTCCCAGTTCCTAGTCCCAAGCTGCTCACTCATCTGTGGCTGGGCTTTCAGCTGGTGCTCTTCCGAGTTCCTCAATCTTGTCCTGCCTTGCTGGAGGCCTTGGAGATCTGCTTGCACACCTTGCCTCCTTGAAACCCTGAGTGTGGGCAGCACTGCACCTTCACACCATGCGCTGATTGTAGGTGGAGGCTCTGGGGCAGGTCCCCCCTGCTCCTGGAGGGGTTGGAATGGCCAGCAGGGTTTCTCCAGAGGACAGCTCTTCTCTAGCCCTGCACACACCTGAAGGTGCAGCCTTGCTGTGCAGTGCATGTGAGGCTGTACGCAGGTCAGGTGAAGGAGCAGGATGTTCCTGTACACCAAGGAAACCCAAATGGAGAGCGGAGGGCTGAGTTGAATTTATTTTGGTGGCAGAATAACATTTGATGGAAAAGTGCTAGCTGGGTTTTACTGTGTACCCCACAAAATCAGGAGATTTTGAGGTATGTTATGTCTCCTTTTGACTTGTCAGTAAATAAACCAATGGTTTTTAGGCTGTACAACCTGTAGGCAGAAGCATTGATGTGGGTGTCCAGAGCTTTACAGACACAGGATGTTCCATGAGAGCGCTGGGCTGCTCTGCTCAGCTGCTTGCAAGCTGAGTGGTGACTCAGGTGGTGCCATTGTCATTATGGTTTTGTCTGTGTGGGGTTTGGGGTAAATCAGTGGTAGCTTGAATAGGAGCTGTATCTAAGCCATGCACTCAGACTCAGGATTTCTGCTGTGGGATATACTACCACATAAATAAATGAGAAGTGAAAGATGGATGAGCTGGAATGAGCTGTGAACTGACAGCTTTGTGACTGGTTTTGACTTACTTTCTTTTTGTGGTCTAAAGCTGAGTGCCTCATAAATTCTGAAGACATCAAAACTGTAAGTAACACAACTAAAATGATTCTAGGATCACTGGAAATATAAAGAGCAGTGACTAACCAGAAGACAAGAGACAGTGAGAAAGGAATGAGTTCTCAATATGCCGGTTTTGGGTATTGACTTCAGTTTTGACATCACAGATCAAACCAGAACACAGACAAATTTGGGGTATTTGGGGTCACACAGTGACTGTCCTACAATCTAATATGGACCTAGAGATGAACATATTTTACTGATTGATCTTAAAGACCCTGGGATTCCTAAATAGATACCTGCTAGTGCACCTCAGCTGTGAAGATGACACATTGTAGACACCATTTGGCAACCACCGAGCAGTGTGTTGGTCTTGGGGGCTGTTTCACACTTTGCTTGCTGGGTAGACAGGAGGGCAGCAGGCTTTCTGGGGGCGAGGAGGATGTAAAATGAGAGCTGCTGCATTGGATCTGGTCAGAGCCCCATCCAGTCCAGCACCGTATTTCTTAGAGTGGCCAAAAATGGTTCAAACAGTCCTGATCTTGGGTTACTAGCTTTGTGTCTCAGAGCCCACAGTGCAGCTTTCTCCCATGAATCTGTCCCTCATCTCTCAAATCAGTACCAGCATCTGCACCACCCTCTGGCAGGACTCATAGTTTAACTCTCTATTAAAGTTATTTAGTGAAGAGCTAGGTAAAAAAAATGGAAAATGCACTACGGTAACGATAATCCAGCTGCCACTTAATATCCAGCATCATGCAATGACCAACAAAACTTCTCTCAAGGGTGTGAACAAGCGAGAGCTGTTTACTGTGGCAAAAGTTCACTGGGCAGTTGTGACTAGCAACTTCCCAGCTGCCATCAGTTTGTTTCCTCAAAAGAGCCACAGGGCACCTGACACACAGCAATGAATTGCAGAAAAGTACTGTTTTTTTCAGATGGTTGGGTTCTGGTGTTTTTTGCCCCCTTCACAGAAATTGTCTCTAAATAACACAATTTTGTAATAGGCAATAGAAGCTTTGGAGCAGATATTCAGGAACCCCACACTTACTAGGCTCAAGTCTGGCATCCCCAGCAGGACAAATTGCTTGCCCCAAAGTGAAGACTCTGCATCTATTACAAGTCTTCAACAGCTAATTCTGATGTTTCCATGTACGTACTTTTCATACGTACATATTTTTTATGTACGTACATTTTATGTACATATTTTTGTGAATCAAGAGCAGGCTGGACCAAAATCTTACTTCCTCTTGTCTGTGGGTGGCACCAGTCTGTTCTGGCTTGCTCAGATAAGGACAAACTTCCGAGTGCTGGCCCTGGCCCATTGTGCCCTTTAATATTTGTAGCTGAGGTAGGCTGCAGGTCCGTCACCTGAATCCTTCCTGGTACTTATCTTAGCTTTATACACCTTCATCTCTTTTTACACACCTATGCCAAACAAGCAGGAATTACAGAAGACCCAACTCCCTGCCCTAAATCAAGCAGTCTTGTGGCATGTCTGGATACAAGCAAGATAAGCAGGATTGGTTCCTTTACAGGGCTCTCTTTCCAGCCCCACTTTCTGTCCTTCTCCAGTTCCTGTACCTCATCCATGTATGCCAGCACTGTATTCTATCTACACTCAAATTTCTTACCAGAACACGCTCGATCTTTTAACAATTTAGTTCACTGAGCAATTTTTGATATTAGAAACCTGGTAAAAATTCAGGCTGGATGGTACCATGTTTCCTCATCCAGAGGAGCACCTGGAGACTCATCTGAGAGTAAAAATGTAACAGGCAGAAACCTGGCTTAGGTGGTCTGAGCTACCTTCCTCACCAGCCATGGCAGAAGATGGAACTTTCTTCAATGCCGCAGCAGATGTTTCATGCACGACCACTGTGGGAACGTGCCTGAGGGTAGGTAACATCCACTATTGCCTAGTACTATGAAAGCCCCACTGCTCAGCCAGCTGTAGCTGTGCAGCATTTCCTGGTTTCAGGCACTGTATTCAACATATAATCATCGTATTTTTCAGAAGCCATCTTTAGAATGTTAAATGGTGGCAGGACAGAAGCCCAGAATGGAAACTTGCCTGTCTATCAGTTTGTTTGGATGGGCCACAGCATACTTCTGGTGTGAGGTTACATACAGGTTGCCTCCACAAGAAACAAAACTGTCAGTTCTGAAGCCTTTCTCTAGTTCTAAGTCTGTGATTCCCATTTTTCTGGCCACAGCACTGAATATGACCCATCCGATGATACTACTTTTTCTCTTGGCTTTTTTTCCCCTCTTCATTCTTTTCTTCCTTTTCTTCTGCCCCTTCCTTCCTAGAAAAGAAGTAACCTTTGTCTAAGGATAAAAATCTTTATACTCTTTTGCAAGGCAGAAGAAATCTTTAGGGCTTTCAGATATAAAACCTAATTTGTCAGTTTTTTCCCCCCTCCCCATGTCTCTTAATGGATCTCTTATGCATTTATAATGTAGTCAGTACCATGGTACCTAGGGACCTTATAAAGAATTTATAGAGCAAACATTTTTTTTGCATAAGTTTCTACTTCTCTTCTGGCTATTGCCAATCTCTGAATCAGACTGTTCTCTTTGATTTGCAGAGGAAGCCAAGTTGCCTGTTTCATACTCCTGACACAGACTGTCTTACAGTATCCTGGCTTTGCATTTGGGACAGTAAAACCAGTTCACTGGGATTTATTTTAGCAGTTTTTAACTACAGAACTGTCTGAATTATGTTGTGTTTCTCCATCAGCATCAGCACTGGCAGTTCCTTAGCTCTGTGCAGAGTGGTATCTGAGGTAAGAGCCCAGAATGTTTCACTACACCTTGAAGTGACTACATAATTACTATGTAGAGAAAATAATTCCATGCTGGCGAGGAGTGAAATTTCGTATTCCCGTGTCACTAGCAGTAAGTAGCTGGATGCTGCAGGCACCTCTAGGGAATAGCTTCCTCCTCAGTATCCCAAAGATTCTGACTGCTGCCTGCAGGGTGACCAACCCCTCACAAACACCTAAGGTGTGTTCATATGATCGTGTGAGGAAGTTACACTCTTTCTAGGCCTGAGTCTGTAAAGGTGAGCTCTGTAATACTGAGGGCCTTTACTGGACCCAGCTTTCCAGTCTCCAGTGTAATCCAGCAGTATCACTTTGGTTTTTATTCCGCAGTGGTAGTGGGCAATGCATTCCAGAGCTGACAGAAACCAGCTGAGGGCAGTGCTGGTGCACCAGGTAGCACTGATCTATTTGGTAGCACTTGGTGCCCTTCTTGCTCTGAATCAATGGGTTGAGATTTTTGCTACACTATTTTCCAATTATAATGTATCTGTGCAATAGCAATTAAGGAGAAACATTCTTTTAACATTAACGAACTATTTTCACGGACTTTTAATTCCAAGGTAGCCAAAAGCAGCTGAACAAAACCCCCAAAGCCAGTGCCATAGATGGAAGCACATCTTGGGTTGTCCGATTCCATTCAAAGAGCCTTAGAATTAGCACCAGGGCAGCACTGAGGGTGAGCTCTGCTGCTCTCTAGGGCTGCCTCCGGATTTGTGAATGGACGAAAAGGATCGATACAAGTTTAGTAATTAAAGAACACTGATCAGTAATTTGCAAAATTAATGAATTCAATCACAAAGTCCAAATTAAATTCCTTCTGTTAAAAAAACCCCACCAACCAATCAACCAACCGAAAGGCGCCACTCAATTGCCCTCATACTCAGCAAGTCAATGTGCCAGAAGCACTGGCTGTGGTCAGTGCCCTCCCTGGCAGCTCTGGCCCCTGGATTACCACCAGGACACCTGTCAGCCCTAATCACAGCGACTGCTCTGCTTCTCCATTGCCCACCTAAGTTTGCACTTAATGAGCTCAGGCTTGTTAAGAGGAACACTGTGAGGATGGACTGCAGCAACCTCCTCGGCAATTTTGTGAGGAACAGATGTGTGGATTTGTCCTCCTCACCACTTTGCAGTAACAGTTTCCTTCTGCTTCCTTTCCCAGGCATGAGCTCCCACAGGAACCCTCCATTAACTTGATCTTACTGGAGATAACAAGTTTGACTAACTACAAGTAGTCATGTAAATGAAGTCTGCAATTATACCTCTATAAAATTATGTCCTGAAGTATAAACAGCATTTTTACTAGCTTGTTGAATAAGTGCTAAAAAATGACAAGGTGAAAGGTATTAATAATTTAAGCTAGTATTTCTCATTTCTATTAAATTATTAAACTAAAAATAATCCTCAGAGTATTTTCAAAATACTCTATTTTCAGTAAACTCTGTTGCATTTTCTAGCTATAAAAAACCTCCTGTGAAGCAAAGCAGTATAGAAAACCCCCAAGTAATTGAAGAGGGAGCACAGAAATCTGGGAAGTGATCAAGACATAAACAAAAATATGAAATGGAAATGAGCATCCAAAACAACAAAATATATTTAAATATACACTCAAAAAAATCTATTTACAGATCTAGAAACTGTATATTCAGCAAAAATCCTCCCACAAAAGGTATTTAAAACCAAGAAAATTAACCAAATTTCATTGTCTACTGCTGGCAACAGAGGCGCTTTACTGCTGGCATAGCATTAACTATGTCTTTACAGAATAAAATTATTCTGGGAAAAACTTAAACTGAAGACTGGACAACAACTACAAGGTATACAAAGCGTAAGGAACTGCAAATACATCACTCTAGTAGTGCAAAAGTGAAGAATAATGGCTTTCTTTCCCCCCCAATACTTGTTCAGAGAAAAATACTACTGTGAATATGCAATTCGAACTCCTTTCAAAGACTTAACATTTGTAGGACTCAGTGCATTTGCATGTTTCAGCAAGGCTGATGCTATACAGGAGGTAAGTGAAACAAAGTCAACATAAAAATATACTGTGACATAAGTTTATAACAAACTTTATAGCAAAATGTCTGAATATACAGTACAGAGACAAACCTCTCAAAAAAAAGTTTTTCTCTATCCAGATATTTGTAAATGTTACCACTAAACAACTTGTACATAACTGATAACATATGTAACATTCTTTGGAATTAGATTGAAATTTCTTTCAAGCCCTGTCATTTATATACGAACAGCAGAAGGGTAATTCCTCACTTGGATTACAGGAGCTCCCAGTGTTTGTCCCTCAGGCACACACCCGAGGCTGGGCAGAGACCTGCAGGGAGGTGTAAGCACCAGGAGCTGGAGAAAAACTCCACCTGGGAATGTGGGTCACTGTAGGATGACTTGATGTAAGTCAGTGCAGAAGTGAAGAATGAATGCAGTTCAATTCCTCACCATACATAGCCCTGGTTTGATTGTCTTTTTGAAACATGACAGTCTCTTTGTCCAAAAAGGCCTCATAATTTGAACAGCTGTAAACATTTCTTTTAGGTTAAGTTAGTAAGTAGGAACACCTTAGCTCATGTTCAACTATTTCAAATTCAGAAAATCAGAGGTCTTTAATTGAGAAAATACAAACAAATCTGCAAATACATGATTAGTTTTGCAAATAGTACTTTTAGTCTATTTATCTACCTTTCAGCAAACAGCTGAACATCACCCAGTCTATCCTAGAAAAAAATCTAACAGTTTGATAAGGAAGCTGGAAACCATTTAATATCCAGAAGCAAAAGAGCAGCACAAACAGTTGCATTTATTCTGCCCAAAGCTAAGTCCATCACTGCACTGCATAGCGGATACCTGCTCACAGACTCAGGACAGGTCAGGAATCCCACACTTTTCCTGATCCCCTTGATGTACAAAAAGACACAGATGAAGTCCTTGAAAATGTAACAGTAGCAGGTAGAGATTTACCCATTATGATCTGTCCATTTTAATTAGTGGCAAGTGTTATGGTTGATATTTAAAGCTTTTCCAAAACAGAAAGGACTAACTTCTGGACTTCATATGTTCACAGGGTTACTATCAGGTGTTTATGGGGACTTTATTAAAAATTTCTAAGGCTCAAGCTGTATGTAACAGCTTATGATGCAATCAGATGAACTTTTACTGAAAGAGAAGTCAAAACAACAGTGATTTTACAAACCAAATGACTGCCTTTATGCATCTATACTCAAGGGCTGTTGGCCAGGAATGGAAGACAGTGACCTCTGTTAGGAGGCAGTGCTGCTTTTCTGCAACCTGACAGACACTGTTCAACCCAACTCCAAGTATCCAGTTAATGTGCTTGAACAAGGAGCTTATGCACCCAGCCCAGGCTCCAGAGGATGGCTTAGAGGTGCTCTAAGGTTATTCAAGAGACATACAGGATTTGTCTGCTTGACCTTTGGCACAGGAAAGCAAAACAAACAAAAAAAAATGTAATGCGCTTAATCACAGGAAAATTAATCCTAAAACAGAGACCAGATCAGTCTTCCTCTGGAAATATTTACTTTTCCTTGCTAAAGAGCAGTGGAGCTCTTCAGGTCACTAGCAAGGATTCAGATGTCAGGCTTTTGGACATGTGAATTTAAATGAGATGACTCCTACCTCACAAGCTTCAGTTGGGTACCAGAAGTCCGACAGTGTGAGCACCCCCTGTCCTTACTGACATCAGCCACCTCTTGAATCTGTGACAGAGCTGCAATCACAGCATTTACTCAGAGAAGACCCAAAGGTATTGAATCTTCACAGGATATAATTTATATCTCATTTCCTTATCCCGTTTTCGCATTATGGAAGGGGATGGAGAAAAGGAAAGTGGTGTGTGGGGTGGTGCCGTGCTGAAGAGCATTGTATTAACGCATATTAAGGAAGAAATTTACTGGCTGCCACTTGTAGATCTGAGAAAAACACAATTTTGAACTTGGCGAGTACAAATTGCTTTGGCCTTTGTAGCTCTCATTATTTAGTTTGGGAGATACTGATGGGTATCAGTGTTAGCAAATTCTCTAACTCAGCTGGGCTAAAAAGCTCAAATGGCATTAGAAAAAGCCATGATGGCAAAGACTTAAAGAACTACATACTATTTGCATGTATTTAAATTAAAAAATTAATAACTTATATTTTAGACAAATATCAGCTACACCCTAACGTTTTTATTAAAATACTGATGGAAACACAGAAATGTAAACTGTAGGTCTACTGAATTGCACACACATTTGCAAATAAAACACCACAAATTGTACTGTCTTAGCCACTTACTTGTTTCACTCCTTATTTTCTGTACTTGAGAAAATGGCGTAAGAAAGCCTTGCAGCTTCTCTAAATGAAGGAAAGGCCATGACAGGATTTCGAGAGTCCCATCCAGCTCTGTAAGTGGAAGGACTAAAATGAGGACCTTGTGGGCGAGAGAAAAGACTGAAAGAATACTGAGGATTCCCTCCTGTCCTAAGTGAATAATCCATTCCTTCCACGAAACTTTGCTTGTGGTTTTAAAAGATAATGAACTCATGCATCCAATTCTGCACTCAGAATTTCACAGAATCAAGGTCTTAGGCACACCAAAGATTTCAGATAAACAGGGAAGCAAGGCAACACTTGTATTCCCATTTTTTATCTATGGATTATTTTCTATGTTAAATTCCTTGGGTTTTGTTTTGCTTTGTTTTATTCAGGGTACCTTTTCAACATACAAACTAGTAAGAGCCTGGATAATTCAGAATCACCCAGCAGGTGAGGGAAAAATGCTGAGTGCAGTTTTCATTTCACCTATGAATTAATTACTGGGAATGTATGCTCAAAGATCACCAGCAAGATATTTAATGTTGAAAGTAACACTGAATGTTTTTAAAGCTCACTTCAGAATACATTGTTGAGAAGTATCAGAGCACTAGAGAGTTGTCTGATTTCCTTGTTTTCCGTGGCAAATTTCCACTGATGGCAGTAGAGAACTGAGGTGCAGCAGAAGATATAAAAGCAAATAAAACTAAAGCTTCTTGGTAGCTACTTACGTGCAGTAGCTATATATTCTGGGGTTTTTTGGCTCAGGCACCCTACCACATAATTTCAAGGACAAGTAAATTGACTGGAGTATTAGCTTGGTTCCTTTCCTGTATTTAAACTGTATAGTGGACAAAAATGACAGATCAGCATGGCATAACATTCACAGGAGCTCCTGTCCATCAAACTGTGGTTTCTAAACAAAGGCTGCCTTAGGTAAGACATATGAACATGTGACCTGTTTCCAAAATTCATGGTCATATTAGATAAGTCTCTTACATATGTACATACAGACCAGTAACAAAATTCAAAAGATCATAGTCCTACCCTCTTCTGTTTAAGATTGCAATTTCTACCTGTTGCATATAGTGTAGCTGCTGAAAGAGCTGAATAAAGTGAGTAGAGCAAACTTTTTCAGAGAAAAATAGTCATATAAAAAGTTTTAAGTATTGTACAGTGAGAAAGTTCAGAGCTCTCACTTCATTTTCTCTTTGGTTGCTGATTAGGATTTGACGAGTTTGAAACCCTGTCCTGTATCCAGCACTGTGGGAAGAAACCAACTCATTTTCAGTCTTTTCAAGCACCTAAAGCATGCTTTACAGACCCAGAACAGATTGAGACCACAAAACCAGTTTGCCAAATGTACTAATGGATAGGTGATGCGTGGGAAGTACATCATCCAGTGTTTGGCAACATCACTTCCCGTTGGCAAATGCAAAGTGTAGTCGCTCCAGTGCTTTGACACACCATACACTGCTTTCACTGTACGGCCCTTTTCGGACCAGCTGATGTTGCTGTCGGGGTTACAGTTGTACTCAACCCATTGCCTGGTGAAGTCACCAAGCTGGGGGGGGTCTGCTTCCTCGATGTCCACAACTCTGGCCATTTCGGCTCCTTGCACTGCAACATACTGATCATTTACTTTTCTTACTTCTTTAACCCAAGGCTGAGAGTTCTCACAGTCTAAAACAATGATCAGTCGAGAACAAAAAGTGCCGTTCTTTTCTCTCCACCACTCCAACAGTGTGTCAAGTCGTAAAGCATCACCCCCTGCCACAAGGAAAAAAGATTTAATATTAGGATGAAGAAACAGAAACTTCTGCAGAGCTTTAACTGTTTTGACTGGTTCTAACAATCCCTTACTTTAACAATTTTTACAGATAAACCAGACGTTTTCAATTGATCCTGTCTGTAAATGTTGCATATCTCCACAGAGGTATTAACTGCATTCACCTGACTTGCTGTGGCAGACAAAGCCATTAACTTACCCTTGATTAGAAAGAAAACCTACCACCAACACAAAAAAAAAAAAGAACTCCTTCACAGAGTGAAAGAAATTATAGCCAATTGAAGAAATCTGGAAAATAGATAAATAGGGAAAGGAAATCTGAAACAAAGTTTATTTTGTATTAAATCTTAATAGTTTTAGAAACAGGAAAATTACTCTTTTAAAATATGTTTTTGTGAATATTTAAAAAAGGCTCCTCTAAGAGATGAATTTAGAACAAAATATGTTTTCAAATGGCGGGAACCAAAACAATTTTAAAGCACAATGAGAAAGCCACATGCAGGCACAAAAATTCACGTGACCAGGAATGAAGAGACTCTCTCTATAGAGACAGTAGGTTTCAGACCTTGTAGAAAATTGGCATGGATTTACAACTTAATGAAGCAAAAATCTCATTGGAATTTTTCCACAATACTTTTTTCCTATCAGGTCAGAAGACCCCTAGTGTCCAACTTCTCATGTTCTGTCTCAGCTCCTGCTCCAGCAGTACTTTGAAAGAGGAGATTGTAATTAAACCTCAAGTGTTACCTACAGTGGGAAGTCCTTCTGCTTAAATGAAATAGGTACTGCAGGATCTATATAGCTTTGAAAAGCAGACTACTTAATCAGGTACCTAATGACAGCATCAAACAAGTGAATAAAACTCCACTGGCTCCACACTGATATTAATGTAAAGATCTGGTATGCCTAGGTTTTGGCTAGCTGAAGCTATGATACAGGTTTGCAATAAAAACACTCTAGTTTGAAAATATCAACTTAAAAAAAATGAAGAAGAAGAAAGGAATAAAAATGTGATTTAAAATATGGAATTTTAATTCCAGAGTGATTTTTTCACTAAGGAATATAAATAAACAGTGTTTAAAATGTTGTTAGCTGCATATTTCAGCACTTACAGTTCTACCTGTAAGGGGTAACAAAAACGTGATTCAAATTAATATCTCAGAATTATAGTGTTGTGCATGCTATTGAGGTTAAAGTAAAAGCAAAATTACAGGGCCGCAACTTTCTCCAAAAAAATACAAAATTGGAAAATTTAGTACCAGAGAAAATTTCTAGGATACAAACCTAAAGTAATGAATTGTCTTGGTACATGATCCTCAGATTGCTGTAGTTAATTTACAGCAGACACTTACATAGAAGCAGTTTTCCTTTTCTAGGTACGCATTCTGTGTCAATTATCTACAAAAATTTCTTTATTTGTTCATATTTCAAATGCTTATAAATAAACTTTATTTTAGTGTAGCTGTGTAGGAGCGCAGGTGCTTTCAAAACCGCTCTGGGTAGAATCACCCAAAGAAAACCATCTCATCCTTCACAGACACAAGCAAATACGTGCTTGGCTTCCAACCCTACTGACCTCAAACACATGGGCTTATCACCCAGCACAAGACTTAGACACCAAGCTGTGTAAGAAATGCAGGTGTCTGGCCACCTCCGCCTCTCTGGCAGGTTTTGCAGGACAAGAAGCCAACAGTTTCAGGAACAGAGACAAAGCTTCATTAGCCCTCCTCATGCCTGTGCCTTCACTCAGAGAACATGACCTTCCAGGTCGTTTGACTGCTCATACTTTATGCATGACTAGTTAACAGTTTCTTTTATATGTGTTGCATCTCAGCTTCCAACAACAGAGAAACAGCACTACTGAATTAATAAATTCAGTAAGCCTTCTTTGAAAGATGTCATTACAAAGCAAAGACTACACTGCTACTGCTGTGCTGTACTATAGCGTAAGCCAGCAGTGAGAAACTACTTTTTCAGTCAGATATGAATGTTTTATTTCATTGTTGTCATCTCTTTTCATCCTCTTTACAGGTCAGAGGATAGTACACATTACTGGAGCTAATAACCAAGGTTCCATCTGTCACAAAATGCAAGTGTACAATACGTGGGGCACAATTACAGTCAAACAGCCTTTATCTTTTCAGTTTATACTTTCAAGTTACATGCAGGAGCAGTGCTGTCTGGAAGATCACGTTACACTCCATCATTTAACTAAAATTAATAACAAAAAAAGCAAGGAAGACCTGTGACAGCTGCCTGTTCCTCTCCTTTATGTGACTCTCTACATGTATCCAAGTAGAAGCTGAAGATGGGGACAGACAGAGAACTGAAAAGGAGCTTTGTGCAAAAGCTGAACACCACTGCATTTACACACTATATCAACACTGAACATTTCTTTTTAACAGTTACCTTGGCCCTTATCCTAAAAACTAGATCTTAATTTAGGTCACAGCTACCTACACAGGTACAGAGAGACCTGAGCTCCTCCTGTCACTCTCCAGCCTGGCTAGATGTAGTAAGCCAAGACTGGGGTGGAAGCTGTCCAAATTTTGCAGCAACATTTGGGTCTGTACATGCAAGGACTTTATGCTGCTGGCTGGAACACAGGTGGGAGGTGGAGTTTTGCTGATAGCCTGCTCCACACAAGGTGTGGACACACTCAGCAACTGCACAGGGTGGCAGCTGCTCTTATGGACAAACCATCCCATTTCTCAGAGAAGTAATTTGGCCACCCTGGCATACACTGTCGCTCACCACCCACACAAAGCTCACAGTACAGCTGCGGCTTTTTAAAATCTCTGATACAGATGAAGCCCTTGAGACAAAATAGACACTGCTCTTCAGCAGGTCTAAAGGTTCAGGGATGGAGCTACACCAAAACAGGTATAGAGCCTCCAGACGGAAACTGACCTGCGCATGAACACCTACCTCAGCATGAGCACACAATGAAGGGTATGCCCTACTGAAGGGTACATGCACCTGGAGACACTGCTGACAGAGCCTGGAGCTCACAGGCGAAGTGCTATCCAAGAGAATTAATTTTATCCTGGGAAGGAAAAAGTTGCAAATTTTCAACGCATTTACTACAAGATTCCCGTTCTGCACAGTGACCTCAGAAGCTCAGTTCCCTACAGCAGCAGTGCGAGGCTAAACCTTGCAAGGACTCGACAACTTCATTAAGTTCACCAAAGAAACGGGCCAAGAAAGGGGGAAATGGTGCAGTCTATGCCAAGCATGTGACGAGACATTAAACTGGCCCTTTAAATAGAAGTTTATAGCCTTGAGGCTACACTGTGCCCACAGTCACTCCCAAACTCTAGAATGCCAGCAAACCATACCTGTTCTTATGATACAAGATTTGATATATGTTTGAAGACCTGCTTTTCTAGTGTGGATTGTGTATCTGCCTCTTGTTTCTTTTACTGATTCTGTCTTTTACACAAAAAAGAAAAGCACATCTTCAGTACATAAATGCAGTCCTTCATGACAGTCTAACTGACAGTGACACAGAACACTCTGTAATCCACTCTGTCATATCCAAGGAATGAGAAAAGATTATCCTTGTTCATTACAGTGAACAAATATTCCTCAAAATACAGGGAAGAAATCTGTCTTTAGAGCAGGAGCATGTAATTTCCACTTTTAATTCTATATGGGGAAAAAACAATCTTTAAAATTAACTTGTTGAATATTAAAATCATGTGGGATGAAAATCAGGGGAATATGAAACTGTGTTTAAACTTGTATTTGGGGTCAACAATACTTAGATGATTTTGAGAACAAGTGTAAGATTAGCTAGTTGTAAAAGGATTTTTATCAAAGTGAGTAAATACCAAAATGACATAAAGTTCATGAACTAACGTACCTGACTGTCATACAATAAAAGAGAAGGAAAGAGCTGCCTCTCAACAACTTTGCTGCATACCAAAGGGGCTTCTGCATTTCTCCTCTTCTTCACTAGCAGAGGTAGTCAGCCTGCAACCTGGCTTATTTTCTCAACTCCTTGTAGTCTCTGAATCTCTTAACAGTCTTACTCTGTCATATTATCTTTTCCTTTCTTTCCTCCCTGCCAGGAGCTTGTCTAAACCTGTTTTCCAAAGACCTATGGTTCTTTGCCTTTCTGAACAATCTGATAAATAGAACCAAAACTTCAAAGTTTTGCAATACAGTATGATTTTCTACAGAATTAATGAATTGATTTGGAAAGTTCATCAATACCAAAACAATTAATAAAAAAATCTCTGAACCAATTACCTGCCAGTGCCCATTCTCCTGTACCATGTGAGTGACCACTGTAATACAGAATGTAGGTATCATGTCTTGGTCCATCTGCTGTCCGAAGTTCAAGAAAAGACTTGATCTTGGAGTGAAGGGTATCAAAGGTCAGTCCGCTTGTAGAGTAGTCACAACCATATGTCTCAATCATATGATATGCAAAAAATCTTTGGATGGCATTAAGCATGCCAGTAGACCTCAGATTTAACTCTTGTACATGCTCAGGTGGAAGAAGAGTTGGTTGGCCATCCGGACTAAAGAGAAGGAAAACAAATAATGACTATGATTGATAATTATTTCATGCTTAGTGGACTTTTGGCAACTGGTGATTTTTTTCCCCTGCACATATTTTCCCTGCCATGAAGTAGCACTGTTCTAAATCTAAACTGACTTTAAATGTACAGTTTATAAACAACTCAAATTACTGTATTCAGTAATTCTTATTCAGCCCCATGCTATTCCTGCAACCAAGAGACAGAGGGAGAGAAAGGAGCTGCAATGGAGGAAGCTGGGGTGGCTCCAACAATTTCATAAACTCCCATTGAGGAGCACTGCCTTCACACAGACACTTATTCACACACAACTGGAAAGAAGCACAGGGAAAACGAGTGCTAATCTGCACAAAACATAATGCAAACAAGTTTCCAATAATGGACTAAAGAGAAATCCACATACACACTTTGCTCATATACTTTGAAATACTGAACTCACATAGACACAGCAATTCTTTCTTCTCTGTGTTGTTCAGATGCTGCTCTTTCAGCATAAGAAATATGTTTCAGATAACAATATTCACAGTTTAGAAAATCAAAGTTTTAAGAAAGTTACAAACTAGACCTGGAACAAACCACATATGTGTATTTGCATCTACACAGATATGAATATGTATATATAAGAAAAATAAAAGAGTCCCTGGGTTCCAAAATGCATTTTATTTGTACTGATATATATATATTATACAAAATATAGATAAATATATAATATATAACCCCCAAAATATATAGTATATGAAGTACAGAATAAAAATACATTTTTTTTTAGGTCTACACAGCTTTTAATTAACCATAATAATAGATTTGGTCTTGCAAGACAGTCAGTTATGGGAGTACTCTTCAGAATATATTTTCAGAAAGAGAAAAGCATTCATCACTCTTCTGTTGATACAATAAGGGTAATGATAAGGAGCATGACTGGCAGCTGGGCCAAACTGGCCTCATTTATGCTCAATCACAGACATGGAGAGATTTGGTGGGTGAAAATAAGAAGGTAAGTCTTACTCTACTAATACAAAACATGACATTAAAGTTTTTCCTTATATATGTACATATGTGTGTATTCTTCATGTCTTTTGTTTGCAAGTTAGTGTGTAAAGCTACCTGGTCTCTTCATCAATCTAGCTAATTAAATTTTGCACCTTGTCACCTGTCTAGGGCTTTTATGAAGGTTAATATTCCACTATTATAGCTACATTGAATAGCTCATCATTACTGCTTGTCTCAGCAAGTGAAGACTGGGCCCAACACTGGAACAGTCAAGCTTTGTTCATAAGGAAGTTTAGTTCTGTCAGGTCCTAAACAGTTGCTCAAGAGTACCTCATTTACTCAAAATTAGAGGGAACTGCCTGAGCCAGAACAATATAATACAATGAAAGAATTAAATTGTTACCATGGAAACAAAATTGAGTTATTTTTATTGCAATGTAAATTTTGAAAATCTGTTTTTTAAATCCATAACAATAATTGACATAGTTTTTTTTAATGGTGCATAGCTGAAAGACTGTGCTCAGAAGCTCAGAAAATTTGTTTTTTACAAAATTTAAGATACAGTTATCCAAGATTAGCACACTACCTTTGGTTTCTTTGCTGTTAAGTTCTTCCTTATCCACTGAATCCATTACACATACTGAAGCTGTGAACTTTTCATAAATTGGGTAGTTTTATTTTGAAGCTTCTCATTTCAACTTACTAATCGGTTTTTCTTGTAACTTGAAGAGATAATTTATATAGCTCTTGTTTATAATTTACAAAAAAAAAGTGCATGCATCGGTTTTAATTTTGTGGCAAAAGCAGCATTTGCAAGTTTAAAGCTTACAAGAAAAACACATAAATAGGCAAATAATAATAGTACAATCCCTCCACAATCATGCACTTCTCATATGGTAACATATATGTTGGAACAAAAATCAGCTGCAAATTCTCAATACCAAAACATGACATGTAGTCCACTCGCAAATCTAATTTTAATGAACTTTTATGTAGACACCACCTCATTTAATAGAATTAAAAATTGCTTTGAACCGATCTGTTTGGTTTATTAGATCTCCTCATATAAGATATCTGCTCTCAGTCAAATGCTCCAGTCCTCCTTTGCATGAGATATGGACTGTGGAATCTACCTATGCACAGCTGGTCTGTATTCACTGGTTTTCTAAAAGCAAATTACCTAGGCAGAAAGGTGGAGTTACTCATTCCAGGGTGAGAAAGAGGAAAAATAGAAAATCTGCCTATTATTTAAATTTGTATTTAATTGTTGAAAAAATCCAAGCAACAGCATTGCTTTTGCCTCCATGAGCAAACAGTACATTTACATCACTATGAAGCTCAAATGCGCAGTAACCATACCTGCAAAAGTTGGTGGGAATCACAACAGCATAACCAACACATGTTCCTCCCAAGCAGTTTCCCAATTCATGGAAAAGCCCATGAGCCATGGACTCCAAAGGTAAAACAATGAGAAATGCACTCATGAAGATCCCATTGGTTGGCTAGAAAGAAAAGAAAGAGATTTAGGCATTGCATGAACATCTATTTATTTGATCACACATAATTGGGTCTTGAAACATGCGAAGTATTACTTGTAATGTATACTTATTTTTCCACATGTTACATGGTGAAGTACTCTAAAAACAAATGAAAATCTTGGGGAGAAGGTAACTGGTAAGCAAGGATCACTCTTCTGAAAGGAATGCATTTGAAAACACTGACAGCACATGACATAGCTGTAAAAACCGTGACCATAGTTTAGTCTTACCAACTGAGGCAAGAAAATCAAATGCCACAAAACTAATTGAGCGCATAAAATAAGAAGATCTGTAAGCATGAGTACAAGTCAGGCCTTAATCAGTAAGGTACAGCACATATACTATGTATCTAGCATCAGATGACAGCACACTGTATTGCATCCAGCCCTGCAGGTATTTAAATGATGTGTAGATGTGGAACGTTGGGACATGCTTTAGTGGTGGACTTGGCAGTGCTGGGTTAATGGCTGGACTTAATGATCTTAGAGGTCTTTTCCAACCTAAACCATTCTATGATCATTAAAAATATACATTTAACTATTCTTGCTTTTTAACACCAGGCTTTTAAAACATTCTTTGTGGAATACTATGTATCACACAAGAGATGAATTCTGAGCACATCTGTAAACATTATTTCAATTAAAAAGACAATTCTTTGTCAGTTACATAAATGCCAGATAAGAAGGAACATCCACTACAGGACATCACAGCATTCACAGAGCTAATACCCCATATTGGGCTTTCCTGTTTTGTAGGGAAAAATCTTGGAAAAGATTACATTTACTAATGCATAACTGATTTCTGTTAAAAAAAAAACAAACAAGAAGTTTCTATAGTTACATCTCAACCACTAGTACTAGTAAAATAAAATGGACTTCTGAAATGCCAGATGTCAGTGAGAGGCAGAACAGATGAAGACTCATTTTAATTATTTTATTATGATGTGAATGGGTTTAATGAGGCATTAAATGCTTTAGGAAAGGTAGAAACAGTATTATAATATATAATTAAATGAGAACTTCCCTATCCATGGTGCATTTTTTAAATAGTAATGTCTGCTATGTAGCAAAGGAAATAAATTCATAGCCAGAGATTTCTGTCTTGAGAAGAATCCTGTGGTCTCTGACCCCCTCTATGTTTTATTCCCCCTCTTTGTATCAATCTACAAAATTAATGTGTTTTTTAAAAAATCTGGATATTGCTTTATTGTGTAAGACTCGGTGACTTGATGGGGACTGGTAGATCAACTTAATACACAGTCAACCCTATTAATAATTCAGAAAGTAAATTATACTGAAAAAAATTACACCTAAACCAACCCAGATCTTCTTGGCAAATTGCACTAGCTCAACTACATTGAGTTTTTAAACAAAATGACTTAGCCTGAAAGAACAGCTTTACCCTTCTAATGTGCTTCCTGCCTAAGGAAGAATAGTTTGCTACCTGTCCTGGTTTTAAAAAGTGTCCCATCATACTTCTGATGGAAGGATCTCACCTACATGTCCTTGAAATGATGACAGCACTAATCACAAATAAACACCAGAATCTGATACTAAACAGGAACTAACTGACAGCATTATTAACTGACAGCATTAATTACCTGAGATCACCCTAAGACAGAAAAGCTTAAAACACTGTAACAGTTATGGTACCACCTAAATTTGTTTTGCTGTCAATATGGAGAAAAGAAATCCTTTAACTAAGAAAACACAGTTTTGTTCCAAATGTATCAGCAGCAAGTGATCCTTTTTGTTGCTCCATTTCCCAAATGCACTCCGAAAAAGACTCAGAGCGGCAGCAGCAAAAACTTAAAAAGATTTGGTTATGTTTTCTTTTGTAGAAACCTTGTGAAGTATAAGGCTTTGATGAAAGAGTGGAGTTCTCCACCTAAATTAGTTTCAACACTTGGAGACTTAGTTTTTCATAGGCAGATTCCAGAAGGATAATTTGTTACAAAAAAAAGGGGAAGACTTGGATTCTTCAGAAATGGAAGGGCTTCTCTGGAAAACCTTCCTATTTGTGATCAGTTAGGTAGACCAGTAAGTATTTTTGTGACAAGTTCAGCTTTTCCACCTTATATAAATATCTTTTCTTGGATTTTGCTACGGCAAACTGCTCCTATATTGCATTTGTGTTTTGACCACAGTGAACATATTACAAAATAAAAACCACATTTGCCCATAAAAACTAGAGCAATCATAATATTCTAAATAATACTATTATGTT
Source organism: Origma solitaria (assembly GCA_013397895.1). NCBI lineage: Eukaryota > Metazoa > Chordata > Aves > Passeriformes > Acanthizidae > Origma > Origma solitaria. The sequence goes on from VZRL01002171.1 coordinate 2,269,173, forward strand.
ACTTTATATGAATTTTATTGTAGTTTTCTTGTAACATGCCATCTTGCTCTGAATACTCCCTGCATTTCCTCAATCCCCTAAACACATGCAAGTTATTAAACTCACAGCATTCTGCCACAACACAACTTGAAATTATCACAAAGACTCACCTGAACTCCTAAAAAATATTTACATTTAATTGTTGAAAGTGCTTCTACTAATACTGGCAAAGAAAATTCCCAAGTACTTGTGAGATAAGGATCTCACATAGAAACTTTAAGGATCATCTCAGTGATCCATCTTGCTCTATATCCTGCTTTGAGTTTGTACCAAATATTGTAACAGGAACGGGAAATTAGCTCTCTAGTGTTATGAATCAACTCAATTCCATCTGAGGTTTAAACTGTGTCCTCTATAAGGTGCTATCTTATGTTATGGAACAGGAAAATGTCGGATATTTTCTATTTATAGACATCTATCTAATGTAAAGATGATGGCACTTGCTGTCAGCACTTTTTCAACAGTTTTGACTTAGAAGAAATACGTCTCTAACAAATGTAAAAATGACTAATGATGATTAGAACAAATCTGTAGTAGGATAATAAAATACCTTAATTCAGCACTGAAAAAAATGGCTGGTAGCATTTTAAAATACCTAAACTATAATAATTTCAAATAGCAAAAAATAGTATCTGATTCAGTACTTACAGTAAAACTGAAGACAGGTTCCTCCCTTAAGATAAACAGCTAAAATTCCAGGTGAAGACTGTCAGTGCTTTATTAAATCCCAAAGATTTGACGACTGGTACTTAATGGAGCAGATGGCCATGGATGCACACACAGAGCTAGAAAGGGATTTTGTTCTTTCATCTGTTCACCCCATTTTCATTGTTTTCCACTGCACTAGCAATATGAGGCTGCAGTACACCCCTGAACTCCAACTGCCCATTGATTCCAGACAGACTGCTCAAAAAGCAAACAGATGACAGGGACCATCTAGGCAATCCTACTAAAAAACCATGAGAAATAATTTTATCTCTTAGTCTTTGGGGTTTTTTTGCCTTTGTCTGTCTTATTCTAAAGGAATTAACAATGAAGTCTCATTTCAAATAATGTACAGAAGGTTAAAAAAAATCTGCTTCTTGCCTCTGATGACTGAAATTACAGACAATAAATGATAGGTGAGATTTCACTGGTAGTACTATCTTTCCACTTTCTCTAGTTTTTTGAGCACTGCTTATTGTTATATGTAACTGTAAGAACACCAGAAGAATTTTGAGGTCTTTTACAGCCAGGATGCTAATTTTATACTTATAGATCACAGAATGGTTGGGGTTGGAAGGGGCCTCTGGAAATTGTGTGGTCCAACCCGCTGTTCCTCCCGGGTGCCCGGGATCATATCTAACAGACCAATAACCAAGAAACGTTACAAAGATGCCTTTGTGAATTTCCAAGCAAAAATACTGCCCTGCTTTCCATTATCCAAGCTGAATCATTTACCTGTTTTTATACAGAGGTACACAGAGACACACAAAACCCCGCAAAGAAAAGAAGTATAAAAGAAGTATACCCTCTATGACAGAGAAGAGAAAAAAGGGTAACATGCTAACTAATCTATGAATTTTTGATGAATAGCTGATTTCAAATGAGGACAAGATATGTATATTACATGTAAAAAAAAGTTTAAAGACAAAATTTATAAAGTTACAATGTACATCAGCTACCAGAGGAAAGAGTCTTATAACAAGTTACTGAATGGACAGTCTGTGGAGATCAATAATCCTTTACTTCTGACTAAGAACAGCAGTGGGAAAATCTAGAAACAGTTTGCGGAAACAGCTGTCACGTTCACTGGCAGATGGACTTAATGTGCTATGTTTCCCATCCCTGACTCCTGTTCTAGCCATGGGAAAGCCTGTGCTTTAATCTATATGCATTTGTCCCACCCAAACCACAAGTGGCTACTAGTTTAAAAGCATACTGAAAGGACTGATGTTTTTAAATACAAAAATGTGAATCCTGACATTAACGAAACTTTGACAGCAAGCTTAAGACATGGTAGACTCTTTAGACTAACTACGAATACTTTCTCTTGTCACCAGAGATCCTCTTCAGGACCGAGGGGCTCTGGAAGTGGTGGTGACAGCAGCAAGGTGTGCTGCCACTGTGGATTTCAGCAGGCAACCTGAGATAGCCCTGGGGACAGGACTGGAGAAGCACAGAGCCAAGGAGAACTGAGCACACACTGGAAGAGAGGCAGCAAAAATAAATGGGATAGAGGGTGAGTTTGAGAAGAAATGATGAGCAGTGAGCAAGGGGGACTCAGGATGCAGCCTCAGAGCTGATGGAAGAGGAAAAGAGGGAATAAAGGCGTTACAAAAGAAACTCAACAGGAAAGTCTTTAATATAACAGCAAAGCACAGACATAGAAGGCAAATCAGCAAGGAGGGGAAAAACTGTCAGTGATGAACAGAAACAGGGGAAGTAAAGATGACCAGCAAGACAAAGAAAAGCAGGAGAGGCACGGATATTTGAGAAAAGATGGAAAGAGGCCAGAGGACACAGCAGGGCCTCTGGGGGAAAAAAACCTCCACAGAAAATAGCCCTGACCAAGCAAAGCCTGAGGAAGATTGGATTAAAAATACAAGCCAGGAAGAAAAGCAGGGATAAAGAGAAGGAGAAACACTGGATATGATTTGCATTCAAAAGCCATTTAACTTGAGATGTTAACAAAAGTATGTCCAAGTAAATATAGATATTACTGAGAAAACCTCTTACAATTCAGAAAATAATCTTGTTTTTAGAGAAGTTAAAAGAAGTGACCATCTTCAAATTTTATTATGCCATTGTAAATTAAGCTTTCAAGAAAGCCCAGACAACCACCCCAGAATCAAGACTACAAAATCACTAGCTCTCCCCCAAGCAAGGAAGTACGCATACACACAGTAAACTAGTTTTGTCTCCTATAAATAATTCGAGTTAAATGGTAATGTCCATTTAAGTATGAGTACTCCAGCATATAATGAATACTATTATTTTACTAACCCATAAAATTCACTAAAACCAAGAATAATGTACTGAAAGTACTTCATTCCATTACTTTACCTGTTATAACAAAGTTAATTTTTCTCTTGGTAATATTAAATACAAGTCTTCCAGGGGTAATAATTCTCTTTGGCCAGTAATTCAGAAAACCTTGGCATTAGAGCACTTAACAAAATCTGATTTTAAATTTCTGAGAAGAAGAGTGCCCCAAACCTTTCCAAGATCTTTGTCTGAAAATTACAAGCTCTTCTTCTGCAAATTTTTCATCCTTTTATTGGCTTCTGAAAGAAGTAATGTCTGAGTCATTTGCATGACTTCTGCTGGATCTTGTCCCATCCAAGGGCCTAATTAGGAACAGGCACATGACTAATTGCTGAAATAAGTTGGCACTAAAGAGTCTATTGATCTGACTGAAATTACTCACACAAATGTAAAGGTAGGTGCTGAACATTTCCTGCAGATTTTGCAAAGCAAATGTTCGTGTATTTCCACCAACAAGACAATGTGCCTTTCCTCTGCAGCTGTAACAAGGATAATTCTCAAAAGCAGACAATGTCCCAGCTGAAAACTGCCCCACTGAAAGAGAGCTGTTAGTCCATTTTTTAATGCAACCAACTTTAACACATTACTTTTACAGTTCTCCCCAAGCACATACCAAAGCACCAGGAACAGAGACTTTAAACTCTTGTCTTATTACAAGGGCTATGTTCTCCTTAAAGAAAGGTTCCTCGACTGACAGCACTTTTAGCCTCAACAGCTCCTGCATCAGGAAGAAAACCACTGTCTCTGCTACAGCAAGTCAGTTCACCTCATTTTAAAAATCCTTCCACAAAAAGAGATTTTATATTTTTCTGGCAATTTCATTCAAATAGGATACTTCTAGACGCCAATTAGCAGACAAATGGCACTTCAGGTCTTGACTTTTCACACACTTGAGACTTATATGAAGCACAGATATTACAGTTATTGGCAATGCTAAGAGGGCATTTATGATGTGCTTGCAAGAAAGTTTGGCATGAAAGGGAACCCCTCCTCTCCACCATTCCATTTCTGGCTATAAGTTAGATTTCTTTATATGCTATTGCTAATTATTTATAGCTGACTGTTAGGAAGCACCTTTCCAAGGCTCAGGTGTTTAGCAATTCTATTCATAGGAGTTCAAATGGCAGATCACAAAGTGATTTCAAGCCACGTCTCTTACCAAATGCACTATCATCACCAAGTTTTCAGTACTGAGGAAAGGTATAAACAAAAAATACTTCACTTTCCAGGTAACATTTAACAGATTTCAAATACAATTCACACTTTCGGAAACAACTACATAAATCCCAAGCTAACATTGCAAAGACTGAAAATTGTTAATCTTACACATACAAAAAATGCTTTAAATAATCTTTAAAAGAGCAAGCACATTTTCAGGAACTGGTGACTGAGGAATTCCTAAAAAACTCTAAGGAAAAATACACTAAAAATATAGGTTAAAAAAATTTCCTTAATATAAGAATGTATGAGTGGCTGTATTAATCTGCACCAAAGGTCCATCTAGAAGAATGTCTGGTCTCCAAAGAGGCCAAATGGATGCCTAGGAAAGACTGTAAGGACAGACCAAACACATTTCCCAAGTCCTCTAAGCAGGGGTGGCTCAAGACTTCCTGAGCCAGATGTGGATTCCAAATAGTACACAGACCTCAGTGTATTTTGTCCAGTTTTCTCCTGAGCCTCTGCAACCATGGGGCACACATGGCATGCCACGATACACAGCCCCAGAGCTCAGGACTGTATGAGGAACTATTCCCTTCTGTCTGGCTCCAACCCACCTCTTGCCAACTTGATTCCCCTCAACTTTTGCATTGAATTTACCTAGTTTATTGTCTACTAACATTTACCTTCTCCCACATTTTATATGTTCATCATATTCTCACTTAGTTTTACTTTCTCCTGACTGAAGCATCCTTATTCATTCATTCCTTCCAGGCAAACTCTTTCATGTCTATAATGAATTACATCGCCCTTCTCCAGACCTTTGCTTGTTTTCTTATTGACATGATAGCAAGTAAAAACCACACAGTTATCCAAAATATGAAAGTTATGGATTTATACAGTGGCATAATGATACCTCCACTCCTTTCCTAATAATATCCAATATTTAATTTGCTTTTTTGGTCACTAATAGACATGAAACCAATCTTGTAATGGAAAAGCTTCTTACATAGCCTTAAGATCTCTTTTAACCACATACTAATATTAGTAGCAAAGTTTTCTTAAAAACAGAACAAAACCAACAAAACCCTCAAATCCAAACACACTAGATACCTAGCAACAACTATTTTTTTAAGAGGAGAGGCAGAGATTGATCTTTAACAATCTGATTTGTTTCTTTTAATTATTATAATATGCATAAATCACCATACAAAAAGTACGTATTCACTGGAGAAACTTGTTTGCTGCATTATTTTTACTGCATTTGTTAGACCTCCTGAAAGAGCAGACTCAAAAATCCAGCATAGGATTCTAGAGTCTTAAGGCCTTGAATTCCCCCTACAAAGATGAAAAAATTCCCTGGTTTCCTTAAATCTCTCGGCAAAAAGCAAATATCCTGCAAGAGGGTAAATTGTGTGCTTATGCATCCCTGCTTTCTTATTCTAAGTATTTTGAAATCTGACACTATCCAGCAAAATACAGAAAGGACCACAACTTCCGGTAATCACCACAATGATACACCCATTCATTAAATTATGTTTTTCACCACCCTCATGAAAATATTTCATTTTCCAGTAACAGATGAAATAGACACAAGTGATCTAGAAGGTGAACAGCACAATATCTTCTGAAGTAGAATGCTTTTAGTTGGAACAACTACATTCATAATCTTAAGATACTTCATTACTAAAAACATACAGTGAAAGAAATATAAGTATAGTCAGAGAAACATAATTATCTACTAAAAATAAATTATCACAAAACCCTGGATTTTCTGACAAGTAGAAGTATTGGTCTGATGCCTTTCACTTTCATCATTACAATGAATCCTCCTACTTAATAGGCAAATACACAACCTCTCAACAAAGGTGATGACCAACAGCCTATTTTACTTAAACACAGGATGCCAATAACAAATACTAAGATTTTAGCTAGATTACCAGTTTGTTTCTTGTGAACATTCCTGCACAAGTCATTTCCAGCACAACAGCACCTCTTCAGAATTAGAGAGGACTAAAAATTATCAGACGTGGAACAGTTACAGTTATTTTGGGGCAGAGGACAGAGGCAGAAAAAAATTACAATGAATGGATTCAAGCAATGTGAAGAGAAAAAACTACCAAGATGGGTATGAATCCAACCTTTCTCAGTTACACGCACCAGGAAAAATGGCCTCTTTCTCATAGACTATGTGAACAACTTACGCCCTTGTTTTGTTCTGACTGCTTTTTTCTGTGTAGCTAAGTGGTGTGACTCCATCCAAGGGCAAGAACAGACAAATAATTAAGACTATCTGGTAGATATGGTAAAAAAATTGTTTTTACTGAAAAGCAGACAACTAGCATATAAAAAATTGAAGTACAGTATTTTATAAAATCACACAATGCCCAGAAGAAAAAGTATGGAAGTCAGCAGTATTAGCATGCTTGTAGTCTATTTTATAATTTCTGTCTCCCAAAGAACTTTCTCATTTCTTTGGGTGCTGTTAGCACTGTTTGCTTTCTGTAACTACATTTTGGGGATTTTTCTTCTCTACTTTCTTGGTTCTGTTTCCTTCTGTCCTTTCCGCAAGTCCACACACCATAGTAACGAGTGCTGATAATTTAAAAAAAAAACCAAAACAGCAAAACTCCCCAGTGTTCCTTGCAGGTTTGTCTCACGGTCTTCATACAAAAAACCAAAACCCCAAACCAAACCAAAATCCAACACATAGAATCTTACAAAGTAACTGTTGATTTCATCTTCCACTAACTTCAACATTTTTCACCCACAATGTTTTTTAACCTAAGAAAATCTCCAGGACTAGAAATTCTACGAGGAATGGGCAGGAAATTGTTTTGGAAACACTACAGAGACAAGTCTGTAAATCAGATCTGCCATAAATTAACTTTTTTTATCTATTATTATATGTTTGTAATTCACATAAAAGGTGCATGGACACAAAATTAATTGTTATTGTGGTTTAGATCAACTTGAAAAAGAAAACAGACTCTGAAAACCCTGCTGCAACTACGACAATACACAGTGTGCTTTAACTTGGGCAGTGAACAAACATTTTGAAAGAAATGTATGCTTTCTGCTAAAGAAAAGACAACACCCTTAATTCATTAATTTGAAAGAAAAGTAAAAGGACAGTGTGATTTTAAGAACTAGTCTTTTACGTATCATATCCTGGGTTGAATAACCGAATCTGAAAGTGAGACACTTAAAGCTCATGTTATACCAACAATTTATTAGTTTATCAGCTGATCTCTGATTCCATGTAACTGATTAAAAGCAAAGCAAAATTATTGAAAAATACATTCTTTAATACATTTCAATCTAATTAAAATAGTCCACAACAAAAATCCTAGATTTAGTGAGTATTACCATGATTTAACACAGTGATTTACTTCTAAAAAAAATTCCATGGCACAATGAATTTAAAAGCAAAATGATTTCCTAAGTGAGTAAATGCAAAATACTTCGCTCACCTCTTTTGCCCTGGAAGCATTACCTTTTCTCATGCTACCAACATAAGGAAGATGGTGAGTTGCACTTGCTTTAACAGGTTATAGTCAAGGCAGCTCAAAGTGTTATGTTCAAAGCGCACGATGATGAAACCATGCATTCCAACTTTGAATTGCGAACCCACAGCACACCATCAAATTTTAGGAATTTTATGAAGCCAGCAATACTCAGGATTATTGTCAAGAGGAGATCAAGATAAAGAGATTATTATTTACCTGCCAAGAGACAGCTCCCAAAACAGCAGTCGCGACAAGGCTGAAAAATACCAGCTGTTCTGAGATCAAACAGAAGTGACGCATTCCTTTAGACGCCATGACTCTGTCCAGGCTGTTGTTTTCTGCACGGTGGGTATAGTATACCTTGTGGCAGTCATTTAGTTTTGTGTGAAATCCCCAAAGAGTTATAAAAAAAATCACATGACAGATCATCCAAAAAATTCCAAAAATAGAAAAACCAGGTATCACAAAATACCAAAGATCCAAATCACGTAGTTTAAAGGCTGCAAGAATGAAAAAGATTAGTTCAATGACTCCAACTGAGATGACAGAAAGCCGCCTACAAATTTTACCACGGTACAGGTAGGGCTTCCATCGTTCTGTAACAGAAAGTCCACTGAAGTAAACGTCGAGAAGGGGATCTGAAATTAGGCAGCTGAAGAAACATGCCAAGGCGAAAGGGTTTATGGGGATTTGCAGTGATGGAAAAAAGAGTAGCGATGCAATGGCTCCAAAAATTGCCAAATTTGGAATTGCCAAAAAAGACTTCATACGTAAGTCAATAATCAACACGGCCAAAGCCAAGACCAGCAGAATAATACTTACAGATTTTTCTACCAGCATAGTTGTGCTGGCAATTGCAAATCCAACTAGCTCCAAAAATTCAACCATTGTCAGCAGAGTTGGTCGATGATGGACACAACCACAAATCCTCTCAACTAATGCACATAATATCCTTAAAACAATAGCAGAGAGAAGCAAATATTTTGTAGCTTCTTCTTTCACATCCGTTTTGAAGGCAGAATTATTGAGAAAACAGAGAAGGCCAAGCAAAAAACCAAACCAAAGATTGGAGAGACTCAAACTCGCTGTTTCCATTGAAAAATAGTAGTACAGTATGCTGGCAATTCCAAGAACAAAGAGCCCCAGAATAAATATTACTAAAATCAGTGCATCTGCAGTTTTTTCCCATCTGACATAAAGGCCCATGCAAATGGCAACCAGCAGGTTAATTCGGGCAAGATAGCCAAGGTATCTGACTGATGAGTGCATGTTCACTTCTCTGTTTGCTTCTTCTAGCCTTGTCATTGCTGCATAGAGACAATGACTAACACAGTAACGCAGTGACCTACACATGTAAACTGCAGTTAGGGGGTTTCACCCACTTGACTGACAGTAAATATTCAGGTTTCATCCAATGAACACAATGCAATTGCTGCCTTCTTTAATATCATTTCAGTAACAGTGGTCCAGAATCTTTGAAGTCCTAGAAGAGAATTAAGAAAAGTTTTAGTGGCAAATACTTCTTTTTAATCATACAGAACACAAACATCCTATCTATTAAACAAAGAAGTTCAATATCTAGATTAAAAAACACATAAAAAGACCAATTAAGTGTGTTGAGATAGCCAATATAAAATGGGTTTTGCATAAATCTTATTTCATAACTTGAAAGAGACAAAAAAATCCTGGCCTGGGCAGTTGTCCATGAAACTCATTCATCAGGTATCTATATTATATATATATATGGATATCCACAACCCTTCCATGATAGCCACTAGCTTCTACAACACTTTATAATTATTTTAAAACATTGTTTTATTTCACCATTATATTTGGTAAGTTCTCTCTTTATATTAGATCTTTTCAGCATGCTTTGAAACACTTCCTTTTAGCAGTCAAAGGAGTATATGGTTTACAAAAAGAACTCCTCACTCAGTTGATGAGCTTCACCCACAGTGAAAAACATGTTACTATTATCTCCATTTCACAAAAGGAGAGAGGACACACAGATGTATCAACTAATCTGGCATGATTTTCAGAGATTTCTCCTAATGTAAAATCAAAACTCACTTCAAGGGAGTTTGCCCCCCTCCTCCAAAAGCAAGCAAGCAAACAAAATGATCCTGATAAATACCACATTTAGAACACAAGCACCTCCTACTCAGATTCATTTAACTGACATGATTTTCTTTTTCATATAGTTCGGAACAGACAGTAGTATTTTTAAGGGGAATTTTGTAATGTTACGGGCAGAGTTTCCAACACATAAAAAGGCTATTATGTAGCCTCTGTAATTTTAAAAATAATTAACTAATTGGCCATCTTACTGTGACTTCTGAAGAGTTACTGGTATGATAGAGAAATCAATGTACCAAGAACATTCAGTGCTAGGTTACAGCTTACTGCTTTTATTTATAATGCTGGGGGAAGTATTAAAAGACACCTTGACACAAACTCAAAATTTAAACTTTATTCTCTCTTGATTTTTAAATTCTCATTTTTTAAACCAGTGAACAACAAATCATAAAGTGAATTGACTGATCTGCCCATAAGTTTTGGCAGATTCAAAAACTGGCATGCAGTGTAAAATCAGCTTAAGAAATTGGTGCAGAGAAATAATTGTCCTAAGAAATCCTATTGTTTAGATTATTTATTTGGTAACATGTATTTTCAAATTATGTTAAATACCCACCCAACAACAATGCAGATACTACTTGGAAGAACTCTGCATTAAAAATCTGTTTACTCGATGCAGAATACATACCATATATTTAAAACAAATTGCTATAACATGAAGTTATTGCAAGTTAAAAGTTCTTTGGATTTCAACTGTGCATTTTCATAGTATTCATTATTACCAGTATTTTATGGATATTAACTTAATTCCGAGTTGCCTGGATGCTTAATATCTCACAATATTTCTCCCCTCACTTAGTAAGGGATTTTCTGTTCCTCTCACCCTTTCAATTGTTTCTACATTATACAGATAATACAGATCCAAGTTAGCTTTCATACTCCAGCTCATGATACTTAAGGTTTCATAGCACTGACTGCAGTCTCACTGCTCCTCGTACTACAATCAACGTTCATTTTATGGACAACTTGAACCATTTATTTCAGCTGCTACACATGCCCTCCCCCTGCCTCCAGCTCTCTCGTTCAAACCATGAACACAGAGAAACAATTTCCCATCTCCTTTCAAACCACAGCACTGACATGCAATTACTGCCACTCTGAAGAACATATGCCATGCCATCCTGTTTACCTTGATTCCTGAGCCTTTCTGGAACCCCTCCAAGTCAAGGAGCTAACCCTATAGACGTTCATTGAACAACAGCCCCACAGAAGCCAGCAGGAATGAGCCTTTTGCATAGGAGCAAAGGGCAAAGCTCCCGCCTAACACCTGCCTTAAAATTTTGCTGCGATTACTAAACTGTTTTCTGGTGGGATCGTTAACAGTAGCAAACTCCCTTGCAGGCAAGGCACGAGCCATTCTGACAGAACACTACTCTCACTGGCTCAGCTCATGCCAAATGGAGTTTTGCTGCCATCACACCACAAGAAAAATGAAAGAGAAACTCCTCTGCTGCTGCCCCACCTGCTGCGTTGGGTGCTGGGGGAACTAATGGGGGAACATGTCTGTTCCTACTGCAAACACATAAAATCTACTTGCACACAAAGGATCTGCAAAACGACAGCTCGCACTGTGAATACAGTCTCTCCTTCCTGGCTCCACCTTCTAGCCCATTAGCCAAAGTGTGTACTTTTAAACCACAGTATTAAACATTTTTTTTAACCAAAATCCACAGTCGACTTTTTGTGAAGAGGACAAGCTGCATTTTCATGTTTAATGTACTTACCAAATAAAAAGACAACAGCATTTCAATTTTAAGGAGAAATGCCAAGAAGTGATCTGTTCACTGAAACACAGCTATTTGTTAGCGATCTCTGTTAATACTTTGTTTACACAAAAATGTTCAATGTCCTGGGTGGGTAGTGGTGTTGTGATGGTTTTAAACTAATGCCTTTAAGTTTCAGGTAGAACATCAGTTACAGATCTCAGCAAATCACATTTGGATTCAAAACAGAATGTGGACACCCACTTTTAAGTATTTGTCAACTTTTGCAAATATAATTTTAAGGAAAACGTGGAGTCTCATTTAGATTTAGAGACCAAACTACCTAATAGTTTTCCTATGTGTAAAGGAAAACTGCTCTCAAAGTAGTTTATATCCTGACTTGTCTAAGAAAGTACAAAAAAGAACCAAACCCCAAACCTGGTACAGTAGTTAAGGCCGGGTGAGGCCTATCTAAACCACTGAATCCGCTTTCTTTCAGCTTTATTCTTCCAATTTAGCACTTCCTTTTTTTAAAAAGCAACTCTGTAAGAGGGGGGTTTTTTTAACAAAAATTCGTATTTAGCTAATACATTAACACAGCAGACTTAAGCCCCCAGTGAACGACTCCGTTGGCTCCCAGATGCCAACACCGCCCCCAGCGCGGGGCCCGCCGGTGTGCGGCGAAGGGCTCGTTCCCGGCCAGAGCTCCAGCGGCGGGGCCGGCCCGGCCAGGGAAGGGCAGTGACAGCATTGCCTCCGCGGCGCGGGGTCCCCGAGCAGCCGGCCCGGGACGCCGCTCTGTGCTGGCGGGCCCCGCGTCCCACGGGGGTGTGGGCCCGGCCGCCCTCGGTGACTATCCCGCGGCACCCCCACCCCGCCCGGCCCGGCCCGCTCTCACCTCAACAGATGGCCCGGAACCTTCCCGCCCCCCGCGCCGGCCGCCGCCATGTCCTGGCCGAGCGCGGCCCTGCCCGCTACGGGCCGCGCCGAGGCTCAAACACCGCCGCGCCGCCCGGGCGCGGCCGGATAGAATTATTATTTAAAAAAACCGACCAACCAACCAACAGCCTCAACCAATGCTCTAAACAGCGTCAACTGGTGCTGAGGCATGGAAGCGGGAAAACTGTGTTTGAATCAGGACTGCAAGGCAGACTGAGCGCTCCTCATCCTCTGGTCCGGCGTGACTCGCGCGCTGCCCCGGCTTCGGAGCGCGTTTTCTCCACACTCGGTGTTGGAAATGCGCGTTTTGAACTGCCCGTGCAGGCAGGTCAGCGAACACCGGTAAAGCTCTGGGTCACAGTACCTCCAGGCCCTGGCTGAGAGAGGCGAAACCAGAGAAGTTTGAATGAAGCTCGACAGCTGCTGCTCAGGGGCTCTTTGAACTGCAGGTGGGTTGGGCTGCTGCGGAGACACATCCTTTGTTCGAGTAATCCTTCATCAAAACCAGCACCTTCTGCCCCTAGTCAAGAACCACTAGGGCAGCCTAAACATCTAAACTTGCCCATCTGTCTTTCCTGACTCAATTATTCAGACAACTGAGTCACAAGAACATCAGTCATCCCCAAAATTATTACACCTCTTCGAATTTTAGGTAAAACTGGCCCAAAGGCCTAAAACATGGGGTTTAGGGTTAAAAATGACAATATGGGTTAAAAATGACAATAAACAAAATCAATGAAGCTCCCAAACAAACAAAAGCCCAACAAAACAAAAAATCCACAAGCAAAGAGCTTTTCCTTTAACAAGCACTACAGTAGAAATCTCAGTTGCTAGTGAGCGTCCCATGCTTCAGATGCTTTACCAGCATCGACAACATTTAAGTGGTTCTGTATCTGTCCAGCTGTGATCTAGTTATACTCCTCAAGTACCTATGGAAACTTCTTGGTGAATATTTTACTTAAAGAGCAAAATAATCCAACTAAGTTTCTATGCAAGTTCGTGAACTGAAACCTTTCTAAAAAACCACCTTGCTATTCTACACTTTGAAAACAATTGAGGGAAACAGAGGAGGAAAAATGAGCAGAAAACCTGACACTGATTCATGAAGCTATGATTAAAAAGCCTTAGAATGTTCACATTTTTAAAGCAAGTCAGCAAGTCTCCCTGAAGAAGAAAAGGACAGAAAGGATCTGCAGGAAGCAATACTGAGCACAGCTGTGAAATACTTATTCATCTTCACTGTCACGTAAGAGACCAGAATATATCAGGTAGGCTGGGCAGTGCTAGGGACACACCAGTTCTGAAATCTAATCTTCCTAGAACCTCTGAGTAGGAGCCTTGAATTTTCCGTTCTTTGCGTTTCTTTTCCCATGGCCATCCTTTCCCCAACACCTCCAGTACTCAGAATCACAATGTAGAAAGGTACAATAATGACCTCAAAGGGGAAACATACAATGGGTGCTGCAAAAATATTTCAGTGAGATAGAGAAGAAATTAAGAACATGAAGAGAGAGATAAGAGGAAATGCATTAGAAAGTGGTCACATCCTAAGTGGGCAGGCAAAGCAACATGATAACAGAATCAACTGGAGGAACTTCAAAAACCCTGCTGAAAAGCAAAGACCACAACTGAGATATAGAAGCTGAAATTGAAGTACCAAATTTAGCATCTTTATCGGTTCTAAAGTAAACCCAAGACAAGTATGTCCTTGAATATAAAGAAAATAGCTTTGCATAGATTTCATTGGATTTCAGCATAAAGAGATTGCACAGAAAGACAATAGCTCTACCCCAAAGAATTCTTAAAAATGTTTTCAGTTTTTCAGAATTTTTTTTAATAAATGTGCTTTGTTCACAAAAGTAGTGACATAAAAGACAACAGAAATGCCAATACACATTTTTCTTCCTTTTCTTCTCCAGCACCTTAAGAATGAAAGATCTCTTGCACAGTCATCATTTTCAAATATTTTATAACCCAGAAATAATCTTGCACCGAAGCCAAATATACAACAACTCCTGATATCACTTTATTATTCAGGGAGGTGTATTTATGTAAATCCCACTTTCCTCCTCCACCACAATCTACTGTCCCTTGTAAAAAAACCCAACACAAACCAAACCAAAAAAGAAAAACAACTTACAAAACCAAATAACCAATAAACTCACTTCAGGTATTTAGAATGCTCAGCAAGAAAACCAAGCGGTTATGAATCTCATGTCCCTAAACCACAATGTTGTCACCAACCTCCCCAAAAGGATTAAACTTGAAATTGTAATATTTAAGATATTTTGGGGGATAAATCTTGATCTGAACTGCATTTTTTTTGTACGAATCACAAACCCCTTTGTACTAATCAATACCAACATGTATGTTTGATGGTGTACTAATTGTTTTTAAATTGAGTATCAGTTAAAATGTTAGGTACACTTTGAAGAATGCACCTAGTAACTTCCCATAAACAGCTGAATTTACAGCAGCAATATTTTAACACGAGCACTGCTGGAATCAGTGGTTAATTGGGAAGAAATGCTTTGAATGACAAACATTTTAATGAAAATACTGACTTAAAGGCAATTTTGGAGCCATTAGAGAAGTATTCTCTGTAACAAAAATTACAAGTGAACCATGACTCTTGTATGTCTACACATCAGAATATAATTGTTTGGTATGTATAACTATCATTCAGATTGAATAACAAATTTGAATTAGGTATTTGGGAATGCTTTAAATTCAAGAAGAGACATAAAAAGCTTATGTTAAGAATACAGCACCACAGTCCAGCTCACATTTGAGTGTAAGCTGGACCAATGCGATTACTCTATGTAGGAAATACTATAAAAGAAAAACAGGTAGGTCAAATGTGACACATTCAGTGCAAAACTTCAATGGAAGGAGTAAGTTTCATTTTTGTAGCAAACACTGTAAAATCCACACTACAACTTCAATTTATCTGGCAACTTCTGTATTATAAATACAACATGGCAGTTTAATATGGTGTAAGATATATTTCACCACAACCACCTGTGAAACTGTATTAGTATTTTTTAACCAATTTTCAGAAGTCAGAAATAAATCATGATGGCACCTAGTTCAAATCAGTTACTATTAGGCACTTACATATAGATTTAAGAGCCTAAACTTCAAATCCAAAAATTCTGGCCATTATTTTTAAATGGAGGGAAATCTAAGCTAAACTAGTAACGAATGCTCTTTTTAAAAACACTGACCAGAACTGGTTTTTCCTGCAAAAACTCAGAGATTCATTACACAAGTTAAAAACTTAACAGATGTAAAAACAGATGTTCCATCTCCTTACAGTGCAGACCAGTTTTCAGTCAGGTATGGAGTTTTTTTTTTAACTAAACAATAGACTTTTGGGTCCTAATAAGCAAACAAAAAGCGTTATGTTAACTTCACTTGTGTGGTCTGAATTACATGGCTTTATGCAAATATGTGTATCCTTGAAAAATTTGTATGATTATGTTCCTTTTTACAAAATCAGTTTGTAGTTACTGGCTAACTGAGGAGGTCTACAAATAAGGACAATTCAAGAAAATGTTGTTTCTTTTTAAAATGCATAAATAATTTACTTTAAAACATGACAGAAGCCACCGTGTCCCACAAAAAACCCACAGTTGGAAGAGAATACAGAACACCATAGTTGGGGAAATACTGATATATGTTAGTGCTTGTACACTCATAAAATTGCAAAAACATATTCCAGCTTTGAAGTGAAACATAATTGTCTAGACGTACCATACTCCTCTGGGGGGAAAAGCCTCTTCAGAAATTGCTATTTATGCAATGAAAATACACAGTTATGTATAACTATGGATGAATATATTCCAGTGTTTTGGTGTTATGTCAAGAGGGCTGCAATAAACATAAAATCAAAAGTGCAAGCATTGTAGTTTCTCCAGCCCGGGCTTAACCAGAGTGAAACAAATTTTGGAAGAAACAAGTTTTGTTCCATAATTAAGAAGGGACATTTGTAACCAAGTGTCTTAACCTATCTGCACATTTAATTAAAGTGCAAATTATTTCTTCCTACATATACTTCTCAGAAGCCCACCAACTCCAGTGCCTTAAGCTCAACCACATTGAGTTAAAATACTGAAACAACATTTAACAAATTAAATAGAATTCACACTTCACAGCACTAAAGAAAAGAATGGTACCTTTCTGGAAAAAAAAAAGTGATACAAATCTAAAGAAAGTAACGGCAATTTATGCTATGACATGAGTCATTTGCATAAAACTTGTATTTTTTCACTTTCATACAAGAATAAATTTTAAAATTCCAAAGTAGAAAAAAATAGCAAACTCTGTAAACCTTTGCATTTTCTTTATGCAAACCGTTTTTCTGTGTTGAGCCCATGTTAGTATAGCAAAATTAGTTAAGCAAGAGATTTGACTGAAAGGGCATTTCAACGACTACATTAACTTAGAAGCAATATAGGATCTTCTAGCTCATAGAAAGGAATAGAACTAGACTGGCTTTCTCCGGAGTCTGAGTCATAGGGAGCATCAGGTAGCTCCATAAAACCGTAAGCTAGCTGTTCATCTTCTGTGTCTGACCGAACATAGCAGGAAGTGTTGGAATACTCCTCATCCTCTATACTGTTGAAATCCTGTGGGATATACAACATTCCTGGGTAGTTCCTGCTAACTAAGTCACTTGTTGTTTGCAGGGAAGTTTTCCTAAATGCCATCAGGTGCATGTGAGAAAACTTGGAATACTTGAAGCGTTTAAAACCCAAGGATTCTATGGCAATTTTCCAGCTTTTCATCATCATAGCCCGGCGATTCTGATGAGATGAATCAGGAGTTATTACAAGCAATAAGCCATTTAATACGAGAAGTTCATGTGCCTTCTTGCAGCATATCCATCGTTGATAGGGTGATGGAAAGTAAGAAAGAAGGAGTGAGAAAACGACAACGTGGAACAGTTCTCCAGGTAGAGAGTCAATGGGATTTTTCAGTTGCTTAAGAAAGGCATCTATAGCATCTTGTGCCAGTTGAAGAGGTTGCTGAATTTGAAGGTTTAGGAAGTCACATTTGTATACACTCTGGTGGAGTGACAAAAACAGAAAACAAAACAACAAGGTTAGTTTAAAGAGCAAATACAACCAAAATCCACAGAAAAATCAATGATTCCCTTAAGGAAATGTCAAGTCTGCTGAACATTCCTCTTGCTATTAAATCAGTCAATCAATCAATGAATCAAAAAGAAAAATTTAACACACATGCAAAATTTTAGATGTGCAGTATTTCACTAGCGATTTGATAGCTGAGAACTATTAGTTAAAAAACATATTAACTGTTAGTTAAAAAAATATTTAGCCCCACAAGAAAAAAGTATCGACTCAACTACTTCACAGATTATTTGAGAACTCAAAACATTGCTTGTGTTTTTACAGGTGCTGAAAGCCTTTTATAGGTTTTTATAAATTTGAAATGAGTAATTAGAAACTACATTTGATCCCTCAGAATTTCTATCAGTTCTTTAAAAAGAATCCAAGAACTGAGTAGTTTCGTCACTTGGAAAAAAGTGCCATTTTTTACTGGTAAAGACACAGGGAGTAACAAGGCAATATACACTCTAAAGTTACAATACACTGACTGTTTTGCAGCAGTGATGCATATCAATGCTCTAACTTTGCTGTAAATGCAGAGTGTAGTGGTACGCATTTTGGCAGTCATCAAAGTAAGCTAAGGACTACAAATCATCTGTTGATTGTTTGTGCACTCAAACTGTCAAAGACAGGAAATAACACCACAATACACAACATACAGGAGAATAAATTCTTAACATCTTTAATTAGAAAGCATTCAAAAAATAAATGCATGCTATTTAGTGTTTTTAAGTTTTGATACTTCCTCAAAACCTGGGACTGACTTTTCATAAAAAAAGGTAGTAAGATAAAATGTTGTGATCTGATAGCAAAAAAAATTGTTATTAAGGCCTAGAGAATGTGCAGTGAATGACAGATACTAAAGGTAAGCAAATACAAAAGCAGATACAAAATGTTCTGTGGAGCACATATGAAAGGTGGAATTAAATCTGTTGCATTGTAATACCATGAAAATATCTATAGTGTGTTTTATGAAGCAATATTCAAAAAAGATTACTAGAACACTATTGCAAGGGTATTCGTAAAGGAACTAATGTGCACAATTGTTTTCAAGTAGAAGAGAATGTTAGTTCCATTTATATAAAATCACATTCTCTTCCAAGAGTAAGCAGAAAATTATAAAAAGTAATCAATGTTCAAAAAAGTCTGATTTAGTTTTGGTAGCTTTAATCTTGGACTTCAATATGCAAAAATCCAGAAAAAGACTTGCACTATGTGGCTATAACTAAGAAATCTTAATTGCAACCATTATACCTGTAGGGCTCGATTCTCTTTCCTTGTAATACTGAGAACAGAAAATTAACAGCAGCAATTTCATTATATCCTCTATTATGTTTTAAAAGAAGCATTTTGAAAACTGATTGTTCAGAGTGACATGCTAACTTTACTTAGAACTTAAAGACTTAAAAAATTTGTGGTTACACATACACACTTGAAAATACCAATTTAGACTGCAAGTATTTCTGAGTAGTGGAGAAACACAAATTAGTTATGACAGAAATAATGTTAAAGACAATTTCAGGACTAAGATATGTTTCAAGTGGAACCTGTAATCAGCTTTAGGACAAAATGCTGCTAAACTGGAGTTTGCTACTATACTCTAGATATGGAAGCCTTGAACTGATGTTTAAATCCTCATAGACACTGAATCAGCAGTTGTATCTCAGTGCATCCACAGATGTTTAAGAACACAATCCTACTTACATGAATAACTTTCACAGATATTTCAAAGAATATTTTGAGTTGGAAGGCACCCTCAAATATTGAGATACATACTCTAATTTTTAACACCAGTACCTTTCCAGCCTCCTTTTTTTTTTTTTTTTGGGTCTCAGACTATATTTTCTTCAACACAACATCTGCTGCACACTCCAGTGTCAGTTTCCATCCTCCTAGCTTCTAATAATGCATGAGTCCCTCAGTGTACTTTACACCAAGACACTGGAAATGAGTGCATGCTGCCTAACTAAAGAAAATAAGAATCTTTTCTTGGTGTGCAGTTTCCCTCTCTCTCAAAACCCAAAACGTTTCAATGGAAATGTATTTCCATATTCATATATCTAGGGTTTGCATTCTCTGTATGTGAAACTGAGATTCTAAAAATTTTAAAGACACTAATCCTTTGGTTACATAACTAACATTTCAGTTCCTCTCCTAATATTTCCACAATTACATCCTTCTTATTCCTTGAAATTAATTGAAGTATTCTACTCAACTACTTAGTCTATATCCAAAGCATTTCTATATGAAAGTGGATTAATCTATTTTTATTAAAGAAGGAATTATTTAACCCTCTAATCAACACTATTCAAGAAACTGGCTTTGTAAGAAGCCTCTGTGCTTCAGCATGTTTCAAAAGGTATTTTGGTATCTTACCTAAGAAATCTGCTAAATCAGAAAATTTTGCCAGTTCTTTTATTTTCAGCTTTTACCACAAGTTATCAAATTTTCAGGTCAGAAGATGACCATAATAAACCTCTGCTGTTATTCCAAAAACCTTAAATCAGCCCAGGCAACTACTGGCCCAAAGATAAATTTATTCTGGAGGTTATGGTGCTGATGAAGCTCTAAGTAGAGACATCTTCAGTACATCAGGGCTCATTAATTTTGTTCTGGAGGTAGAACTATGCTTATTCTAGCAGATGCGTTTGACTGCTCAAACTGTACTCCCTGTCCCTCCAAGAACACTTGCTAGCCAGGCTTCAAGGTGCCCTGAACACGCCAAAGTATCAAAGATAATCAAAGATGTTGGTGAGCCTGAGACAGGCCTCAGAGTGAGCATGTGTGTAACTACATGTACATCAGCACTCCAAGAAGTTCCTATCATGCAGCTATGGTACTAACCACGTCAGATGACCTGAAATTAGTTATATTGTCATTCCCTTGTACTGGGAGAGAATCTAGAGAACTGGTTAGTACATAGAAATTGCATATGTTCTTCCATTAAATCCACAGAAGTTACTTCCTCAGGACTTTTCCAATAATGGTTTTTGGTCACTGTACATTTAAATTCATTTTCATGAGAACAAATGTAGCTTTCTTATGAAAACAGATGACAGATTAGACGATAGAAAAATATTAACTAGGCACACTCAAAAACTAATATTTAGGTTCAACTCATGTAACATTAGGTACCTACGCAGCCATTATAGTCACTAGAGAACTCGTCAATACAGAATACAATTCACCTCACCATTGAATGGCAGATATTTAGGTTTCACTGTTTTTAATAGATCTCCACGGACTGTAATTAGAATTTAGAACCTGAGATGTAGACACTGAGGGTCTATATATCATGGCTAGAAATTCACTTGTCATGTATTACCATTTTAAATGCCAGAGGCTGCCGTTTTAGTGGCATGTGTCTTTTCTACTTCCTGTGTCATTCGCAAAAGCCCTACACAGATGTCCTAGTCTCCAAAGTGGTGGAAAGCAATCACGATGCCTGTGTTTCAAACTAGGCAAGATCAAGTCCATTCAATGTTTGTGTTTTAGATCGAACTAATATTGGTTTGCTTTTAAAAACAGACTCAAATTTTTAAAGAATGTCTTTCAGTATCTCTCACCATATACGCAAAAATACAAATGAGGTGTTAATGGACTAAATATGGTAACAACAACAAACTAGCAGGCATTTAGCATGTAAACCACACTGCAGCACAGAAGAGAACATTACTTTCCAGTTAACTGTATTATTTCACCTGTACACTTCTTTTTACCTCTCCACTTCTAAAGAGGATTACCTTAGGGCTCAAATTTTAATAGAGCCTGATTTTTAACTGTAAGTAGTCAAGATGTGTATAGCTGAAGACTTCTCCATTTTCTGTCAGAAATGTATTTCTGTGTCTTTTTAAAAAATTTTTATTCCACATTATCATTTTGCGTGGTTGATAAATGCGATTAGCACTAACAGAAGTTGGGTTAAGAGCAGAAGACAGAAAGAACATATGATTACATCAGAATTAAGGCATTTGAGAACTTTACTGCCTAGAGAAAATGAAGAAATTTACCCCAAATGTGCTGATAAATTTGTCCTCTGTATTGTGGAAGCTCAATAATATTTCTGACAATAAGCAGAATGCTCCCTCCCTTACAGTGCACTTCTGTCTACTAAATCTCCCCAGAAACTCACCAGTCACTGATCATTTCCTTCTGTCAATGAATGCAACTTCTGAGAGGTAATTGCCTAAGCATACCTACTTAATTGTTATTTATATGTTTTAAGATGCAAGGACTAAAGATGGCTACTAAAATTTTCCAATTTTAAGGTTAATAATCCCATTATAAAGGCATAGCTCTGGAAAAAAAATTCTATTTTTAAAAGTAAACACAACTAGGACTTAGAGCCTGTTCACAGGAAAGGATATAGTGTTTAGCTCCTACTAAAACACAGATATTTAGAAAACATATAAGCACTAAACATACTTTTTTACAGTCATTTCGAGGCATTCTATAAATCTGAGAATCAAATTTGTATTAATGTCAGCAAACATTACATACCTCAACAGCTGGAACAATGTCTATGCCAACTGTCAGAAATTCTTCAAACTTCAGAAATGGATTAAAGCAGCTACCAACATCAAGTAATCTGATCTTTCCCAAGGAGTGAAGGAACCTAAGAAGCAGCAAGAATTAAGTTTTATCAGATGTAACTTTTAAAGCTATATTCTGAGTTACAATTTCAGATAACTAATGCAAAAGATTCTCACAGAACCACACAGCAGTGATTAACAGAAGTGAACGCCTTACTTAATTGCTGAGATACCTAAAGAACCAAGCTCCATCAGTAAAAGGAGATGGTCCTCAAGCAGAAGAGTTTTGTTCAGAGCAGCTGTAACACTATTAACTTCTGTACTTATAGTAAGTAAAATGGCAGACAGGCTTTCTCATTTTGCTTTGTGTTTTCCACTTACCTTTTTTGTGGTATTTACTGATTTTGAAGTCACACTAAACACCAGAGTTAAAATTTCATGAGTTGAAAAGGGAAACTGACTACATAAATTGGATCATTAACAGGGCTGCAATCTAAAAAAATTCCATGATGATTTGTAACATCTTAGAATATCCAAAATCCATTAACAGAGGCAAAGTCACAGCTTCTACAGGGACTTCACAGAGAAGTGAACGATAACAGCCTTCCAGGAAGCAAATGTTTTTTGTTTCAAGTTTCTGTAGCCAAAACCAACTGGCATCTCCAAAATAAAACTTGTCATGTTTCTGGGAAAGGCTCAGCCCTAGACAGACAGATAACTGCAAAACCTTTCAGAAACAGATGTGCAGGGCCAACGGAGCGCAACCAAGCCATGGCTGTAATCACAGCAACAACAAAGCAGTAAGGAATACTGCAGGGAAAAAAAAGCCTCTAAGCAGCAATAAAGAGATCTGGGCTCTCTGGGCTCCTGCTAGACTCCCAGTAACCTACGAGAGAGAGGATGGTGGAAAAGCAAGAGAAAATATCTTGTTGCATTGGGCAAAATAATAATGCCAAGTTTAAGCATTTTGCTTCTACACGGAATAGAAGATTTCCAGAGCATACTTCTCTAAAAATACCATTATGACCAAGGCAAACAGCACAACAATGTTCTTTAAGTTAAAATTGCAAACAGTACCAAGCTACCCTGTAAATTAATCAGTACTGAGTGAGATTTCAGAAGGAAGATGAAAGCAACAAATTTTCCAGACTTGGATGAAAAGGATAATGTAATCTGTATAACAGGAATTTGGATGCTGTGGAGGCAGATCCTACTAGCCATAAATCACAAACATGGACTGAAGTCAAGTAGTGTCTTTTCCAACGTAAGGGCACTATGAGGTTTCTCAGACCAGTATATCTCCTGGTCTAGCAGATGGATGGCAGATTCTTCCTCATTCAAACACAAAAATGCCTGTATGTATGCCTGTATGTATGCTTGCATTCTATAGAAGATTCCAGTATGGTAACAAAAAATCAACGGACACACAGGACCACAGGAAGCATAATAAGAGGAAACAGGACTCTACAGTGCAGAGAAAACTTCCCAGAGAAAAGACAGAGCCTCTAGAAATCGAAACATTTTCCATTTAAGGTGTTCAATGAAATACTTGTGCAAATTAAAATTAAGCAGCAAAACCCAGAAGCCTCTAATTTCCAAGAGAGCCACTTCACCGATCGTACAGTGAAAAAATCACTGTCATGTATTCTGTCTTTCTATTTACAAAACCTGCATTCTTTGCTGCAGCGTTATTTTTGACTGCTTAAAGAGGACGCTACTTCACACTACTACAGCATTGGAGCATACTCCTGCAAAGCTACAACTCTATTCTAAACTAATCAGAACCCAGAAATTCTAATCTACACTAATGGACAACAGAACTAAGACATTTGATCCAGGGCAAATTCACTGTGATAGGTGTGTCATATCCAAGGAGTCTTGTAGTCTATGGTGAATGCAAATATACTTCGAAATTATAAAAGTAGCAGATTCAGATGCTCACTTGTGTTTTGACTTCCTGTTGCTTATCAGGTCGCTGCCTCTTGGAATACAGATGCAATGAATAAGTAGCAACTCTCAGGCTGTCAGTTATCAGTAGGAACAGGACACTAGTTAGGTGCTCAAAATAATTTTGAAGCTCTTTAGGAGCACTTACTGTTACCAACATACACAGAGAGCAAGGACCACTGATTCCAGAGCTCTGACGATCACCAGTTCAGTACCTACTTTTCAGCACTGTAACTCTTAGGTCAGATTCCTCAGTGAGACTGTAACTGTAATCTACATGACAATCACTGAGCCAGTGACTCTGTTAGAAATGTACTCTCGCTGAATTCATTGTTAATCACCTTCAACTCCATGTCTTCTAATGATTTTCAGTCAAGGTGACATGAAAAGCATGGGAACCACTTTTCCACTGTAAGTAATCTGCAAGCACATCTTGAATCCACAGCTCTTTAATGTATTTGTGTGCAGGTAGAAAAACAAAATGTAGTAGTTAAATTATAAGAAACTGTTAAAGAAGTGGACGTAACCTGGAAAGTAAGCACATTTCAAATACATCCCACACTTGTTTAATTGAAGAACTTGTAACTGCCCATGGCAGGGTGGTTGGAACTAGATGATCCTTAAGATCTCATCCAACCCAAACAGTTCTATGACTCTAACTTGATTAAATGGACTCCAGCTCTTGACTATTAGCCCCCTTAAAAATACATCTATTATTCAACAAGGTGCTGTACAGGTAAATGACATTTTCTCTTGGAAGTAGATAAAAATAGAACAGTTGCATGACCATAAGAAAAGTCACTTGATTTCTGAAATGGATCACTTCAAGTGCTGATTACCTCTTTTACAGTTTTAAACTACTCTATTATTTATCAAGCGTGGGAGGGGGAATAATTCAGAAGCCTTATGCTGCTGCCGGAAGAGAAGAACAAATATATACATCTGGTTCTGAGTGGTAATACTGCTAGGCCTCAAACCTTTCATAACATCCACGCATACCCAATGGGAAGATGTAGCTGTCTGAGATACATATGAAAGAAGGAATGATAGGTTGTACCTTCAGAGGTCAAATCAGAATGTGAGAAGACTCCATACCAAAAAGATTGTGATTTTTGCCACTAAGGGTAAAAAAGCAGGACTGCTGAATTTGACAGAGAAAGAAGAGAAACAATACTTAAACAGAAAGCAAAGGAGGGACTGATTTCTTGAAGACAGGAGCTGTTAAACAGCACATAAGAGCCACTTTTATCTTGCAAAACTGAGTCACTCTCATGTCCAGCTTCACAACAAGTGCAGTTGTAATGTTTTAATTACATGTAGAGAACTCACTCTTGGATGGAAAGAAGTACTGTGGACAAGTGGAAAGGCTTATTTTTCATATAGATGAAAGTAAAAAAAAGGACTGCTCACATTAATTAATTCTGAGAGACTCATCATCTTTATTCTGGCAAAGAGGTGAGCAGACATGCTCAATGTGGCAGACATGCTACAATAATAAGGAAAAAATATCTTTACATAACAGAAAAAACATTATTGCAGGAAGTTCTAAGAACTAATCTATAAAGAATATGAAACAAATCATAAGTGTAACTTTTATAGATTCTATGCTTATGCATTATTTCATTCACTTGCAAAATATGAATTTTTTTCCATCACACATGGAATAGCCACAACCATGACTCATATTTATTTAGGAAAAAAAAAAAGGAGGGTGGGACTTCACTGAAATAATAAAGTTAGTCCTGGATGCCAAAAATAAAATTCTTACTTGCGTGAAGGTCACAAATAAATTAAAACTGTTGTCTGGAAAATACCTCAAGGATACTACAAAGTTCTGCAGAGCCAGTCATCAGAAAGCTAGCACATTAAAAGTTAAGGCTTGTAATTCCAAATTGCTTTTGAAGTGTGTAATTGGAATCAAGAGTTTCTCTGCAATTATTTATGAAGAGAAAGTTTTAACTCTGATATTTACATTCGGCACTTAGTACTTACATAAGCAATTGACTTTTCAACAGTGCTGAACAGCCATTAGATTCTAACTTAATTAACATCTCCCTTATTTCACCTCAAGGTTTAATATAAATTGCATTGTACACCAATGACATACTAAAGTGAAATTGCTCTAGCACTTAAATGAAGATGACTAAGTTGTCATTCTCAAGCAATTTTTTATGGCATTCACCAAAATATACTACAACATAAACAGCTCTCGAAATGTATATATTCATATGAAAATGCCCTTTCTTAACTATTAAAAATACACCAGACTGACCTAACACATTATGAGAAAAAAATGTCAGGGAAAGTTGTAACACTCAAAAAGGGGGAAAAAATCTGAAAAACAAGTAAAACTTACTCTTCTGTCATAGCTTCATGATTTGTCAAGCCAAAGTTTGGCAAAGGATCTTCAATCTTGGGAGTCTGAGGAACAGTTAAAGCTGGAGTGGTCTTAGAAGCAAGAAGTGCTCTTTTTTCATCTTTCTCAAGTGCTTTTCTTTTTCCACCATTCTGAAAATATTCTCGGCATACACTGAAAAGACAAAAAGAAAAATTCCCCAGGAAAACTGAATGCTCTTGTTGGTCACTTCCATCCTTCTACCCCTATCATGTCAACTGAGTTCTCATAACTATATTCTTCATAACAGACCTACCTTATTTGCACATAAGACAGTACCAAAGTCAACTACAAGGACAAGCATCTTCTTCTTCTGGGCTTTCCCTGGTGCATAACTAGTCAGTGCCACAGGAAGGCCCAAGAATGGATACAATTCTTCACATTCAGATCCCAGGCTCTGCATACTGGTGCAGTACCACAAGGTACCAAAAAACCCCAGCCAAATCCCCTCAATTCAAACAAAATAACTTCAGATCATACTGCACTTCATAGCCACTGAGGGTTATCTCCCCTTTATGCTTTTCTGAAGTCACAGTCATTCTGGCATTATTACTACATGTTGCCCTTTTGGCTTCTGAGCTCTGGGAGGAGTTATCTATGTACTCCCCCTGCAGAAGTGACCCTCACACCTCCTGTGAGATAACTGAGCATGTGGGCACTCACTGCACTGGTAGCTGCCAGAGAAAATGCACTCTGACGTTTACCCCATGGTAACTTGTTGATGTAGCCACATGTTTAACTTCACAGACATTAAAAGCCATCCTTGATCACTCTGGTTTTGAGTAAGCAGTTATATCAGACTACATTAAACAACTGTCTCAAGTATGGAACAGAGCATCTCAATTATCAACAAAGCGAAAACTAAGGAATCTATTTTATAATTCTAAGAAAGACATGGCTTAATTTTAACTGACAATTAAACATTCAGTCTTTGATGACACAGTATTAACTCTACAATTAACATACTTGCTTGTGAAGAATTGTGCAATGTAAATGCTACCTTAGCTGACACTTGCTAAAGTTCACACAAATTGTGAAATAAATATTTCAGGTCTAAACTGTTTCAGTTTCCTAGAAGAGAGACAGGTTAGGTTTCTGGGTGCAGTGATGCAGTTCATGTCTTTGCTTTAAAAAAGAAATAAAAAATTAAAATCTTTGTATTTCCTCAGTCAAACTTGTTTTCCATACTTCAAATCTCAACTGGTAAATAATCTGTTCCAGTTGAGCCCCCCTGCTCTGCCATTTGGCTTGGACACGTAAAGGAAGTCTCAGTAAAAGCCAGTACAAATACATACGATTTTGTTAATACTCTCCAGCAAGAAAAGAGCTTTGTTTTCAAAAAGAGTGACCAAATCCAAGGGTTACAATTGAATATAAAACGAAAAAAAAACATGAGGGGGACATTGCCAAGAAACACTACATGAAATTCAAAAGCCATAACAGAACCGTTTATTAGTTCTTCTCTTCAAGTAATAATGAACAACTAAATTAAAGCTGGTGTGGTCAACTTTTATGATGGCAAAAGCAGTTTCTGATAGCTGTAATCAATGCTTGAGGATTTCAAGCACCCAGTTTTATTGCCTGACTCTTTCCTTCTGCTTTATAAGGAGGAAAAGGTGAGCTTGACTCATGTTCCTGAGAATATTTACTAACCAAAACCTAATACTGAAGATGACTTTCAGTGAGGGTACAGAGAAATAACAAACTTCCCTGTGGAGCTGAAGGAATATCTGGACTTCTCATTATGGTTTCTGTCTGCAAAACATCTCTCCCCTCCTTCCACACATTGAGGAACAAGTTTAATAAATGTCAACTGTCAGAGCTGCTAGCCTGAAAAAAAACCAAATTGCAAATGCTTCTGCATGTTTAACCCGTTCACCTCCCAGCCTCCAAAGTGAAGGGAGGGAGAAGTCTCAATTGCCCTTGTACACCTTCATCATACCTAGAAGTGAAGTCAGGCTTCCTTTGGACAAAAAAGATTTCATGATTGTCATGCGCACCCAGCTTCAGGTTAAAGAAGTAAGAGTGTTCAGCATAGGTGAGAACACTAGGGTTCTCAATATAAAGTATTATAATTTTTTATCAGCATAATTATATTTTTTAAACTTCAAGTTGAGAAACTTGTACATAATACATTTATCCACTTTGTTTTTGATATTTGGTCTCAGTTTTAGGGGTTTGAGACATTTTCCTTTTGAGTGATGCAACTAGATCTGTAATCAGATGTTTCTCTTGTGCTGTGTCCACCCCAAGCCAGTTTCTGGAGGCAATATCTTTTATTGCCAGAGGATTCAAAGAACTTGAACACAGTCAGCAGTTATCATATGATCACTGCTCTAATTAGCTCCAGTGTTCAGCAAACAAATCTGCTCTTGTCAGAACAAAGTAGCCATAGAGTCATAGAATATCCTGAGTTGGAAGGGATCCATCAGGATCACTGAAGTCCAATTCCTGGCCCTGCATAGAACAGCCCCAAAAGTCACACCATGTGCACAAGAGGATTGTTCTTGAACTTCTTGAACCCTGTCAGGATGTGACCATTCCCTGGGGAGCCTGTTCCAGTGCCCAAAAACCCTCTGGGTGAAGAACCTGTTTCTAACATCCAACCTAACCTCCCCTGACACAACTTCAGGCCATTCCCTTGGGTCCTGTCACTGTCACCACGGAGATCAGTGTCTGCCCCACCGCTTCGCCCTCACAGGGACATTGTAACTGCAGTGAGGTCTCCCCTCAGTCTCCTCCAGGCTGAACAGACCAAGTGCCCTCAGCTACTCCTCATACAGCTTTCCCCTCAAGGCCCTTCACTATTTTTGCTGCCGTCCTTTGGACACTCTCTGATAGCTTTATATCTTTCTTATATTGTGGCACCCAAAACTGCCCCCAGCACTCAAGGTGAGGCTGCCCCAGTGCAGAGCAGAGCAGGACAATCCCTCCCTTTCCTAGCTGGCGATGCTGTGCCTGATGTCCCCCAGGACACGCTTGGCCCTCCTGGCTGCCAGGGCACTGCTGGCTCACATTCAACTTGCCATGGACCAGGACCCCCAGGTCCTTTTCTGTGGCTCTGCTTTCCAACATCTCATTCTCCAGTCTGTGTACATCCAGGGTT